>MNCI01013035.1:31115-99350 GCA_015680685.1 Gnetum montanum
TCAACTCGTTCAGAACCCAAGCTTAGCAACACCGAATGAGCCTCCAGTGCCCAAAGGTTTTAGAATGGATCGCTTCTGCGACTATCACCAACGCAACGGGCACGACACGGATTACTGTTTCACCCTGAAGCAGGACATACAGCGAATGATCGACAAAGGCCAAATCACCTTTGATGAGGCCAACCTGGTCCAACCGCAGAATCAGGCTATGGGGGTGTATAAAGACCCTCTAAACACCAAAGAGGCGTCATACGTTATCAACACAATCTGCTTTGATGATGAACCCGAGACACCTAAAATTAACACCGTCTACCCTGAATACGAAAAACAAGCACCTAACAAGTCGTTTGCAGTCCATGTTCCTCCCACTCCATCCACATCCTTGCCTCAACCACCGCGCGCCCCGCAGCAACCATATGTTGTCCGAGTGCCCCCGACCGTAGCAACATCTAACACACCAACACACGAGAAACAATACGTGGCGCGTGTACCTCCCGCTGTCACTCCCTTAAATTTATCAACCCCTCCTACTCGACCTGCCCCTTTCGTAGTCCGAGTACCACCCGCAGTCGCAACAGCAGAGGTCCAACCTCCACCCAAACCAACCCCATACGTCGTTAGGATACCTGGAAGTCCTAATGTTTACCAAGCCTCCACCTTACAAACGCAAGGTAGACCTAATCCTTACATCATTAGGGTGTCCAACCAATTTTCCGTCCAACCACATCCGACTGTCCAACCGCAACCTCACCCGGCTCCATATGTGGTAAGAATCCCAGAGCAACCCGAGGCTCCCAGACCGGCTCCACCTCCGTGCCACACATGAGAATGCTTAGCGGATAGGCTTATGCGTAAACGCGTGGAGAAGGAGCGTCAACGGTTAGCCGTAGGGCCACCTAAACCCACTCCACTCAACGCCGTACCCATGACGCCACCTAACAGTCAACCAAACGCAGGCAACGAGGGTGAACCATCCAAAAAACATGATATATCTAAAGCGACGGCTCCGAGCAAAAACGACGGACCAGCAAAGCATGAAATAAAACTGTTGGGCCCAATGGACCCAGTCACCGCTGATGCAAACACACCCAACAGTAGAGACTTGGCAACAGCTTTAACACAAGTCACGCAAGCGCTCAAGCAAAAGAACACTTCACTAAGCTTATATGACTTAGTTCTAACATCCTAAACACATCGTGAAGCTTTGGTACGCATGTTAACGTCGATCCCAGTAAGCGAGGACTTGCCCCCGAATGAACCTTCCATTCACCGCGTGTGTGCAATTAAACTTAAAATCAACAAAAAAAATTTTATACATGTAATGCTATACAATTATAAGTGTCAATTATTTTTGTCCATCTCAAAACTTTTTAATTTACAATTCCCGTATAAATTTGAGTCAGGAAAAAAACTAAAAATTAAAAAAAAAACTAAAAAACTAAGCATTTGGGACGGGAGGATCGTCCCCTTTAGATCCACCGGCGTCAGGGGCCCCCGCTCCACTGGGGCCAGCTTCTTGGACATCGTCACCATCCTGAAAATACAAAACGAGACAACCAATATAAGAACAAGAGAGCGTCAAAATTTCAAACATCATTTAGCAAATCAATTTCATAATGACAAAACGCTTACCATAGGGGATCCCCCTAAGCCATATTCTAGTCAATGAAGGATTTTCTCCTCTGAGGCATTGGCCCAATTCGTCCCCTCAAGGCCTAAGTCGACGTCTGCTAAGGTCTTTCCCTTGTCGACAGCCGACCAGGTAGGACGTTTCAGAGGGAATTCACCCACTGACACTTCCCCAGAAGCAATTGTAATCACCCTAGTAGGCGACTCCATCTCAACAGTTGTGTTTTGGGCAAAAGTATCAAAAGAAGAGCGTAGACCCAAACCCTCCACAAACATTTCTAGTTGCCGCTTTTCAATAGACACTTCCTTTAATGACTTCTTGTAGTGATGTTTGTGGTTCTTCTCATCCTGACCCCACTTGCGAACCTTGGACGCGAAAGCTTTCCAATCTTGACATTTGAGGTTCAGGAGATCAATTTGGGCTTTACGCTCTGCCATTCTCCGAGTCAGTGACGCATGACGACTTAGTAGATTCCAATATCTGGTATACGTAACCTCGGACGTTCGCCAAGAGCAATCACCGCTTAGTTTAGCAGCGGCGAACTCATACCGAGCCTTAAGATCGTCATGTTTAACTGACAATTCAGAGACTTCCTTTTCCTTTGCTTGGATCTGCAGCCACAACTGTTCAACGAAACGCCTACAGGTCCATAGCGACTTGGCATTGTGAACAAGACCTTCCGCCACCTCCTCATACACAGGCCTCGGCACTTAGCTGCTACCAAATCGCCACTTCAAAATTGTCTAGCATGAAGGCCAAAAATTCACATGCACCTTCTCTGAACCAGACCCCATTGTTGTCCACAGTTAGGTCTGGGGTAGGCTCATAAGCCTCAATGGGGCCAAACCATGTTAACACCCCAACGAGCTCAACGACGAGGAGAAAAGGCTTAGTATCCCTGCAAGCAAACAGAATGCCATCATAAAATCAGCCATGCATCAAAACGACACCAAAAAAACAAAGTTCATAACGCAGACCAACACTTAGAAAAATTTCCTAACTGTTTACGCTCGGCGTATACGTTGCTAAACCTAGTGTATACGCTATCAAAATTTGTTTACGCTCGGCGTATACGCTACCTAACCCGGCGTATACGCTGACAACCAACTGTTTACGCTGTCGCCCAAACCTCTTACGCTCAGCGTATACGCCACAGAAGCTGTCAGCGTAAATAGTCTACGCTAGACACTGAACAAACAGTTTACGCCAAAAACAGTTTACAGGAAAACAAGTCTATGCTGAACCATACTTAAAAAGACTGAACTGATTCACGCTCAGCGTATACGTTGAAGAAACCCTCAGCATATATGCCGTACAGCCTTCAGCGTATACACTGATACAATCGTCTACACTTCGTGCAAGAAAAAGTGATTACGCTGTGCACTGAAAATAGATTACGCTATGACAGTCTACGTTATTAAGACTTTACGCTAACTCCTTACACTCGGCGTATACGCCGAAATCTCTACGCTAAACTCTCTACGCTCGGCGTATACGCCGAAGCCCTCTACGAGACTGTCTACGCTACCAAACATGTACAAGCAAAAATAACTAACAAAGGCGGGATCAGAGCCTACCTGTGTGATGACCCAGGCCATGACGGAATCCTTGGCCTGGGCAGGCACTGTAACATGGCTTCGCTCTCCTCTGCGAAGGTCAAGTCAGGTCCCTTCTTCCCCTGCCCTTCCACTTCCTTGCCTTTGCCCATCTCGGCGTCCTCTACGTTGGGATCGACAGTTTACGCTGAAGGTTGGAACTGTTTACGCCTACGTCGAGCCTCTACGCTGAAGTCTGAGTCCCTACGCCGACGCTTGAACTTCTACGCTCTGCATCTACGCTAAGGTTTAGCCGTTGGCGTCTACGCTGGGGTTTAGTCGATCAGCGTCTACGCTGGGGTTTGGGTTTATGCTTACGCTGGATTTCGCAGTTTACGCTTACGCTCGCTCAGATGTTACGCCTTGAAATGCAATGTTACAAATGACGCCCCCCTTCCCCCTTATATAGCACTCCGTCATCGCTGCCGCCACTGCTGACACCGCCGCCTCCCAGTTTGCTTTTTTTGCCTCTTTTTGCCTTTTTATTTATTTTTCGTAGAAATTTGCCCAAAAAAATGATAAAAATATATATATATCTAAAATAAAACAAAAATTACTATGTACCAGTTCCCTCTGTGAACCCCATTTCATGCGTTTACGCCAAACATTCCAACGTAAACTGCCGTTACGGCCCGGTACGGCCTTAAACTGCCACATACGAACCCCCTACAGCCCGGTAAGGCATTAAACTGCCACCCACAACCCAGTACGGCCTTAAACTGCCGTGCGTCCCGGTGCAACGATAATCCACCATCAAGCATGTACACATAATTTAAAATTACCAAAGAACATAGAACGATACCCATTAGCTCATTCAGCTCTCTGTTTATTGGCAGGAGCAAGCTCGATGGATTGCCAGCATTTAACCGCACCATTAATCATTGAAGGACCATATGGAAAAATTGCAAGAGATATTAATATAAACCTCATCCACTTAAGTTCATCAACGGATGACGCAGTTATCGCCTCAACACAGCAAACAATAGACAACTACAAAGGCATGACAAAACCCCTTGACATAGAAGCCGAAAATATCACTGAAGACCCGTTGACCGAAACCCCCATCACCATGCCCGATGGGGAAATCAAAATATTAAAATTAAGCACATTACTACAACTGCAACTAGCTAAAGACATTGAGGACGTGCTTAGGGAAAACATAAAAGCATTCGCTTGGTCTTACACGGACATGCCCGGGTTAGACCCTCGAATTGTCCAGCATAACATTATCCTTGATTCGAAATTGAGACCGATAAAACAAAAGGCACGAAAGGTTCAACCCGAGGTGGCATTGGCAGTTCGTAATGAGATCACCAAGCTTTATCAGGCTGGTTTCATCCGGGTTGTTGATTACGTCGAGTGGGTATCCAACATGGTCATTGTCCCGAAGAAGAACGGAAGCATTCGCTTATGCATTGACTTCTGGGATTTAAATGTTGCAACCANCAATCAAAAACATCAGAACAACATGTACAAGATCTCGACTTAGTACTAAAACGTTGTTTAAAATATGAATTGAGACTTAACCCAAAAAATGTGTCTTTGATGTCAAGACAGGCAAAATGCTTGGATTTATAGCCTCAGAAGCAGGGATACGAGTAGACCCTGATAAAGTTAAGGCCATAACAAACCTGAGACCACCAGGCAACCTTACTGAACCTCGAAGTCTACAAGGTAGATTACAGTTTATCAGGCGCTTCATAGAAAAACTGACAGACAAACTAAAACCTATGAACCACCTGTTACGCAAAAATGCCCATTTTGAATGGACTCCACAGTGCCAAGAAGCATTCGATAACATTAAAACAGCACTTGCCCGACTACCCACGGTTTATCCACCACGAAATGATAAACCGTTTTACATCTACCTTGCCACTTCAGATTTGTCAATCGCGTTTATGCTTTGCCAGAAACAAGATGACGAAACCGAAGTCCCTATATATTACTTAAGCCATGCATTAGTTGCCCACGAGAAAAAGTACAACGGCATGGAGAGATCATGTTTAGCTTTGGTCTTTTCTTTAAGGAAATGGTGACATTACCTCTTTCATAACCAAGTTAACATAATTTGCAAGGATAATGTGCTAAGGGCTATAATAGGAAACATTTACGAAACGAGTCGGATAGCCCGCTAGAAAGCCATGATAGCTGAATTTGACCTGCACTACATAGCGCAATCATCAGTTAAGGGTCAAGCCATAGTAAGTCAAATGACCACATCGCCAACACACGATCAAGCGATAATAGAACCAGAATTCCCAGATGAGAATATAAGCGCAATAGACATAGTGCCCAACGACTACGATGCCATTCTAAACTTTGATGGAGCATCCACCTCTCGAGGGGGAAGTGCAGCCCCTGTCATCACCTATCCCTCCGGGGAAATCTAACCCTTTGCTTATCGTTTCAACTTTCATTGTACCAACAACATAGCAGAGTACGAAGGTCTCCTTAGAGGTCTCGCGGCAGCATTGGCTTTCAACATCACATGGCTTGTGGTCAGAGGAGACTCACAACTGGTTTTAAACCAAATCACAGATGTTTATACATGTAAAGCCCAACATTTACAACCATACTGTGACTTGGCAAAACATTTAATGAGGCGATTTGAAAACATCGATATGCAACACGTTTCTAGAAACGATAACACCATTGCAAACGCGTTAGCCACATTAGCATTAAACATATCGCCGAACATGTTCCATGCATTACCAAGCTCCATAATCAGTTGTGCCAAACCAATAACTGATACTCTTGATACATTGCCGATCACATCTATTAGTACAACACGCGCAATAGAATGGTATGAAGACATAAAAGAATACCTTCTACGCGGCGAAACTCTACGACATCTAACAAATGCACAAAAGGATGCAATACGAAAATGCTCTAAGCAGTATACCCTAGTAGGAGACACATTGTGTCGTAGATCCTACGAAAGCATATTGCTAACATGTGTTAGTAGTACCGATGCCCAAACCATTGTTGAACAAGTACATGAAGGGTTATGCGGAGGACACATAGCACCAAAAGCCATGGCAACAAAGATAAGACGCTTAGGCTACTATTGGCCACACATGGAATATGACTGTCTCTCCAAGGTTAAAACATGTAGTACTTGCCAAAAACATAGCAATCTAATCCATGTCCCACCAAATGAGTTGCATACAGCGCAAATCACGTGGCCCTTTCAAAAGTGGGGGTTGAACCTTGTCGGCCCAATAACGCCCTCATCCTCTACGGGGCATAGTTTTATTATAACTACAACAGAATATTTCATGAAGTGGGTAGAAGCTGCTTCCCTTTGAAAAACTACATCTAAACACGTGTGCAACTTCATTCTCGAAAACATTGTAACCCGTTTTGGCATTCCCATGACAATCATCACTGACAACGGGCCACAATTTAGCAGTGCCGAGACCAAAACCTTTTGTGAAAGTTTGGGGATCAAACACTCGTTTTCGTCCCCTTACTATCCTCAGAGCAACGGGCAAGCAAAGGCAACAAACAAAACCATCATTACAATACTCAAAAAGATGCTTACCCAAAGCAAGCGAAGATGGCACGAACAATTGGTATATGCGTTGTGGGCATACCGTACTACGCATCGAACTTCAACAGGTAAAACACCATATAGTCTTGTTTATGGTTCAGAAGCTGTTTTACCTCTAGAATTACAGGTACCGTCTTTAAGGATCACACTTTCTGGACTCCTTGACGACGAGCAAAACAATGATTTGCGCATCGTTGACCTGGATTCGATGGAGGAGGAATGCATACATACACTCGATCAAATTGAGTGGTACCAAAAACAACAACGGCAACGACATCGGCATGACATCCATAAGCGCCCTAGCAAAGAAGGTGACCTTGTACTTAAGGCTGTTCGGGAA
Source organism: Gnetum montanum (assembly GCA_015680685.1). Lineage (NCBI taxonomy): Eukaryota > Viridiplantae > Streptophyta > Gnetopsida > Gnetales > Gnetaceae > Gnetum > Gnetum montanum. The sequence continues at coordinate 38,234 of MNCI01013035.1, forward strand.
CACCCGGACAAGTTCTCAGCCAACTGGAAAGGGCCTTACTTGGTCACTAAAGCATTTGACAACGAAGCATTTAAGCTGGCCAATATGGAAGGGAATGAGCTTGCCAATCCAACCAATCACTTGTTCCTGAAACCGTTTTATATTTGAGTAATAAGCTCAGGTACGTGAGAGTCCTGGAGTCACGACTATAAACCGATACCACAGAATAGTCCTCGAGTCATGACAATAAACTGATACCACAGAATAGTCTTGGGGTCATGACTATAAACTGATACCACAAAATAGTCTTGAGGTCATGACTATAAACTGATACCAAAGAATAGTCCTGGGGTCATGACTATAAACTGATACCACAGAATAGTCCTGGGGTCATGACTGTAAACTGATGCCATAGCTCGTCCTGGCATCATGACGATAAACTGATACCACGCAGAGTCCGCTAAGACTATAAACTGGTTTGCCTCTTCATGGTCCGCTAAGACTAGAAACTGGCAATGTAACGTCCGCCACGACGCTAAACAAGCAAATGTCCAACAAGTTATGACATAAAACTAACCCATGATAGTCTGCTTAGACTATAAACTGGCGAGTTCATCTCTGGTTCCTCAATCTGCTACCACATTCAAATTTCATCAGAATCACTGCATTGCTGCCATTCATATACAGTGCCTGAAATCTTCTCCAATGTCTTTGTTCCATCTGTAGCTGTTTAAGTCTAAGCATGCTTATTCACTTATGGTTTTCTTGTCTCCTTGGAGTTGTGTTTGCACGATGACGCTCAAAAGTATTCGCACAAGAATGCATTTCATCATAAGCAGCAAGATGAGGTAGTGTTCACAGCCCACGTGGCAAGACTAAATCAAGCCGTTCACTAGTACATCCCCATTTCCCGGTACACTCCCTACCTACTCACAGACCCACTCTACTCAGCCACACATCTGATACGCCCAGTACACTCAAAACTTTGAGCATACCATTGCACACTGTAACACTTTTAAGTAGTTACAACACACAATGTAGCACTTGAGCATGAGTACGCGAGCAAAACACAAATTTTCTTTCAAAAAAAATGACACTTGGCACTTCCCACACAAGCCCTAGGCGGGAAGGCAGTTATCTTGGAACCAAGTACTCATGTCGAAAACAATCAAGAAACATCCAGTTGCATGGCTTTAGCTCTCCGCCAACAGGTTCCACCAAAGAAGGGTCCTATTTCTCCAAAGAATGCAATGCATCATCACGTGGCTTTGGTCTTGCCAACAAGTCCTCTTGGACACTAACCAAGAGCCTTGTTCCACCAAAGGACGCACATCGCATGTCTGGATTCCAAGTCTGCTAAATAATGGCTATTGACAAGGATCAGCATGACACACACCAGAGCATCCCCTTTACCAAGAACAATCTCTTAGTCAGTTCCCAATCCTCACAATCTCCATTTCCATATCCAGATGCAAATTTTACTTCTCTAAATCCCATGTACTATGGAACACAGTGCGATGACGTCTAGTCAAGTGGCAACGGACAAAGTCTCTATCAAGTTGCTTGTGGTATTTTGCACTTCTTTGTCAACGCTTCTCAGGTTAATTCCTCCAAGCGTCAACAAAGAGGGGCCAATGAAACACCACAAAATTTCGAGCTTAGTATTTCTCTAACACGAAGCAGGTCTTTGGGACCACAGACGACCACAGCTACATCGGGTGTCACACATGGCAATTCTGGAGATCAAAATACTTAATTTTCACCAAGTATGCAGTGTCAACATATACGCCCAGCGTATACGCCCAAGTATGCAGTCTCAGCGTATACGCCCACTATATACGCTCAAATCCCCATCCATGGCGTATACGCCCAACATCCATAGCATATACGCCCAGCGTATACACCCGACAATCTCAGCGTATACGTCCAGCGTATACGCCCAGCGTCGACATCCAGCGTACACGCCTCACATAGACGCTGCGCAAGTACAACAGATGTATACGTCTGGCATGCAATCCCCGAAGACGACATGGAAATAACATCGTAGAGCAAGATTTGGTACAAGGCAGCAACCATCAACGTATACGCTCAGCAACCATCAGCGTATACACCTAGCGTCCACAACATCTACGCCCAAATTCGCATACGCCCAGCACATCAGCGTATATGCCCGGCGTATATGCCCACAGTCTACGCTCGCCAGACACAGCGTATACGCCCAGCATATACGCCCACCAAATGTAACATATTGTACACCTATAAATTTTACGTTTTTGCACCTGGTCAACGCGCCACGTGTCGCCCAACCCGAGTCTGCCGTCAAAACTTGTATAAAAATCCCAATTTTTCACTAGATCCAGGTCGATTGGCAAATTCTAGAGCATACTAGAGAGCAAAGACGCTGAGCATCGGAGCAGAAACCTCATACGCTGGACAATCCTGTACGCTGAGCATACGGCCTCTACGCTGTGCCTACAATGCGAACTAGCCCACAGTCATCCCTGCATCCACCGGGGCTTTTCATCCGCCTTGTGTCCTAGTCACAACTGCATTAGACCGGTGCATTGTACTCTCATTCTGTAATGCCATTGTTACATTTTATTCCCAAAATCGTTTACAGTTTGCATTAATTTTTGCATGTATTCTGTTTACTTTCGTTTACGTCTACGCTCTGTTTACACCAGTTACGCTGTTTACGCTTCGATTTACGCTTGTTGCGCCATTTACGTATAACACAGCGTATTGCACTTTGGTGTACGTTCGAGGAAATCCTTGTCTAATCCGCGTGCGGACCACCCAAGGTACTCTACCTTCGTTCATTCCAGCTCGCCCTCAAGCGAAGGTAGGATCATCTGTGCACGTCCGGTGATCTCACGGTGTCAGTTTCCTTTCAGCCGGAGATCGACGATTTTGGACGGTACAACGTTGACTAAAAGTTTCTTATCCAGGCTCTTAGGTTTGTATATTTTCATGGCCCCTGAAGGAAAACTTGCATAAATAATATAAGGTCCTTCCCATGATGTTTGAAATTTAGTACGTTGTGGCACATGTGTGGGATTCCAGTAGAGAACCTTATCTCCTCAATGATATTTAACTTTCCTAATTCTTAGGTCATGACATTATTTATTGAAGGCCTTGTGCAATTTGTTAGATGATAAGGTAGCTAATCAATTTTCATCTAGCAAGTTAAGGGTTACTAATCATTATTTCTATGCTAGATCAAGGTCAAGGTTGAGGTCACATGTTGTGGATAGTGTACAGAGCTCAGTTTGAATGCGAAGCATTGGTAATTTACTGTACACTAACTCATAGGGATAGTAGCGTGTAGGGAGTTTCCATGTGGAGCAGTATGCCCAAAGAGCATCATTCAATTTAGTGCTCCAGTCTTGCCTAAACTTGCTAATGGTTCTTGTCAATATCTTCATAATCTCCCTGTTGGTNTCCATTGGACATTAGTGTAATTGGCCCCATAAAATTAATTCCCCAAATGTCGAAGGGTTCTAACGATTGAATCCATTATTGTGGACCCTCCATTCTAGTAGTCATTTCCCCATCACGTTGACAGTGCTCACAAGATTGGAGGAAATGATGGACATCCCGAAATAATATAGACTAATAATATCCTACAAGTAGGATCTTGATGGCCATTCGTCTCCCAGCGTAATGACCACCACAAGGACCCTCATGAGCATCTTGAAGAACTCACAATTGATCTATATCGGGAACACACCATCAAACCAAGCCATCGGAACACACTTTGTAAAGTTGCCCATTGATCTCCATAAAGTACTTGGCTCAGTGAAGAAACTATTGTTTCTTCTTAAGGTTTAACTCTTGTGGTGTTTGTTAGGTGAGGAGATAAGTCAGAATGCTACTGTACCAGTTTGTCTTCATGGGTGATTGATTATTCACTACACCAGCAAAGAGGAATTTATCAAAGAAATGATCAAAAATTGGATACTCATCCTCTTTGTTGTCACATCACAACTAAGATAAATAATTAGCAACTACATTCTCAATGACCTTACGATCAATCATCGTTAAATTGAACTCTTGTAAGATTACAAGCCATTGTATGATACGAGGGCTTACCATTTGCTTATTCATGAGGAACCAGATTGCACTATGATATGTATGTATATATACTTTATATCCCAATATATAGTGTCTAAACTTTTCTAGTCCAAACACTACAACCATTAATTCTTTTTCTATGGTAGTGTACTTAAGTTGTGCACCAGCGATACTTCTACTTGCATAGTGGATGTAATAAGAACGCTTCTAGTCATCCAACTGTGTATGTACAACTCCTACAGCATAGTTGGACGCGTCAATCATGATATGGAATGGTTTGGACCAGTCAAGAGCTTATAGAATGGGTGTTTCTACTAGCTTCTGTTTTAGAGTTTAGAAAGCTAATTTGCATTCCCTAGTCCACTTGAAAGGTATGTCCTTTTTCGTTAATTCTACCAATGGTTTGGCAACCTTTAAAAATTTCTCAATAAATCTCCTATAGTAGCCAATGTGTCCAAGGAATGACTAAATATCTTTGATAGTTTTTGGTTGACGGGTAATTCCTTGGATAACTTTCATTTTCTCGGGGTCTACCTCTATCCCTATGTGTGAGATTTTGTGCCCTAGTACTATGCCTTCTTCGACCATCAAATGGCTTTTCTGCCAATTGAGCCTCAAATTGGTTTCTACACATCTTTTTAACACTTGCTCCAACTGGTCCAAGGCTTGATTAAAGTTTGCTCCATAAGTGGAGAATTCTTCCATAAAGACCTGCACAGCATTATCTATCTGTTGTTGGAATATGCTTAGAACTAGTCGTTGAAATGTTGTAGGGGCATTGCACAAGCCAAACGGCATCTGTTTGTATGCAAACGTTCCCCAAGGACTGGTGGATGTAGTCTTGGCTTGGTCTTCTAGGGCTATTTGTATTTGGTTATATCCACTATATCCATCCAGAAAATTGTAATAGTGATGCCTTGTGATGGTGTCTAAGACTTGGTTAACAAATGGCAATGGAAATTGATCTTTGAATGTTGCCATATTTAGTAGCCTGAAATCTATGCACACCCTTCATTTGCCTCCTTTTTTAGGCACAATAACTAAGGGGCTAATGCATTTGCTATCAGTAATGAGGTATATGAACCCAACCTTGGGAAGCTGTTCAATTTCTTCCTTAACTACTTGCTTTAGCTTAGGGTTCAATTACCTCTGCAGTTGTCTTCAAGGCTTCATGGAGGGGTCAGTGTAAATGCTATGTTGGCATATCCTAAGATCTATTCTAGTTAATTCAAGATATGACTAAGCGAAGGCTTCTGACCATTTATTTATTACCTTCAGCAGTTCTTCTTTTTGTTGAGAAGCAAGCTTAGTGTTGATAATTACTAATTTTCTATTTTTAAGAAACGTGTATTCCATACTGATGGGTAATGGTTTCAGCTCGAGGGGCTCCTCCTTAAATTTCTTAGAGATTTCCAACTTCCCCCGGTTGATATTTTCAAGGTTAAGACTTGAAAGTTGGCAATGGACTTGCTCTAATGCGTCTATGCTATCGATGTAAGCACAAGTCAAACCCTTAGTTGGTTCCATCCATATGAGTGAACTACTTTCTTGATCAACTATCAGCCACTGGGTGTCTTCCTATCGTGTGGTTGCTACATACAAGCATCTTTGTATGTTAATCACTTGTGCACACTGATTGCATGCAAGCAATGCTAAACTTTACACAAACCATGACCTCTGCACGCAATTACACCCTGTGTCACTATATGTGATGCACAAAACTTTCTTCTTCTCAATCTTTCTAAATGTATTTTCCTTTGATGTTTCTAGGGAAAGATCGTGGATTCCGAGGCATGCATCAATGGTGCTTAGCCATGCTCTTCCCATTATGATTGGGAAGTCCCCCTTATTGTTATTTACCTGAATCACTAAGAAGTTAGCTAGGTACGACCATCCACAAATAGTGGTAACAATGTCTTCCACCAGTCCCAATGGGATAGTGATAGACTAGTCAACCAACTCTAGATAGATGTTGCTCTTTTTCAATGGAGGTGGGTTCCAGGCCTTGTACCTTTTTTGAGAAATCAAGTTGACACTGGAACTTGAATCCAAAAGAGCCTTGCACGATGCATTTCCAATGATTTGTGAGTATATTAGAGGACTCCCAGGATTAGAGAATTTTTTGGGAAGGTGGCCAGCTTTGATCTAATCGATGACGGCATGTGTTAGCATGACCGTATGCATTGAGTGCGGTGATTGGGTTGAGGGAGGCTCTGAAGTTTTGATTGCTACTGAGTCATCTAAGGAATCAGCTACTTGTGATTGCAAGGGCTTGGTTGGTTTGTTGGTTCTAAAGAAAGGTATTTTCTTCATGTGGTTATTGGAACCAATAGTAGGTTGAGACTTAACAACCCTTGTGGTATTACGTTGCTACAGTTAGGTAGGGATTTCACCCTGCATAGCTGGAGTAGGTGGTAGTGGAGCTATTGGTGGAAGAGATGCGGCTAGATGAGAAGGATGATATGCTTGTGGAATATCGCCCCTAGAAGAGGGAGTCCCATAATACTCGCAGGCTTGGTAGTAAGGCTGAGGAGTGATGTAACCAATAGAGTCACGTGGGGAGATTGGCTGTTGCACATAATATCCATACGGGTTAGGTTGCCGGTAAGGATACTATTGCCTTGGTGGTGGCATTCCCCATGATTGTGGGTGCTACCACTATTGATATTGCTCAATTGATTGTGGTGGAGTTCCACTTGGATAATACGTTAAGGGTTGGTGGAACTGTATTGGGTTATCTTGGGGGTAAGGTAACCTTCAGGGTGCTTATCGTTTATTCAATCGTGGGTTGAGTGCATACAGCCCAAACTCTTGCAGATGTGAGATTATAGGGTAACATCCCTTAGGATGGTCATATTGACATATTTCACATCTACTATCATTGTCTGTTTCCAACTTCACAACCTCTTCAATGATGGCAACTTTTCCCTTACCCTTAATACATGCATGTTCAACTTCTTTCTTTTTTCTTTTTTCACAATCACTACGTTGCTTTCTAAACTCCTCTACTATTTTAAGAACAAATTGAAATCTATTGTCTAGGGAATCCCACATTTGGTCTAGCTTTGCCGATACTTCTAATGTTAACTTTTGGATAGGTAAAGTTTTCCTATTCATCATCTTTTCGAGTGGTGATTCTTCTTCATCCTCACAAAATCTTACTCCCCTCTTCCAAAGGGAAGGATCTTGGTTATACTCTTCTGCACTTTCTCTCTTCTGTAGCTCACCTTCTTCCTTAGCAACTTGCTCCAATAGTCTTTGAATTTGATGGGACCTAAGCTTGAATAGTCTTCCTTGGGCATAATTCCCAAGGGTTCTTCTCGTTTCATGCCTAAGCCCATCCACAAGATGGCACAGTTGATCTCTTTGCAAATAACCATGGCTAGGACAACGGTGTAACAGTGCATAATATCAGCCCATGGTAGCATCCAAGGGTTCATGTCTTCCTTGTTTCTAGCCTTGGATTTTCTTTCGCAAGTTACACACTTGGGAGTACATTTGGTACTTATCATTGAATAATTCTAACATAGTACTCCATCTACGAATAGATTCTGATTCTAAGGACTAGTACCAGCTTTCCACTTCTTTAACTAGTGTCCACAGGAACAACTTAAGTTTTTGCCATTCATTCTCTATGTTTTGTAAGGCACACGCATCATGGAATGCTTGTAAATAATTCTAAGGATCAGCGGTGTATCCCCCTTCAAATCATGAGATATTGTTCATACCTAATCTCTTGATCCTACTATCTTTCTAGTGCCTTGTTGGAATTCTAACAACCTCAGTTATGTCCAACATACTTCAAGTAGTGAGGAGGGGTTCATTGTGATTGTCTCGTCCATGGCATCTATGATGTCTACGTTGTTTCCTACTCTCCATTCTTCTATGTCGTGACTCTCTAGAATGTCCTTGTCCCCTTTCCTAGCTATTTCATCTATGACTTTCACTTTGCCTACCTTTATCCCCATGGTCTTTTTCTTTATGACCGCGTCTGAATATTGAAGGATAGGGTGAAGGAGATAATGAAGGTGAAGAAGAAGGAGAACCATCATCATGACGATTTCTGCTACCTTCTCTTCTGTGGTCTTGGCCCTAATCACGATTGCAATCAGAATGTCCACCTTTATCATGAGTTTGTGTCGCTTTTTCGGACCCTTTTTGCTCATGGGTATCAGAACCTGGGTTATGAATAGTGGAATGAAGGTTCTGATATACAACCCCTTGGCCAAAGTCAAGAGGAGGAAAATCGTTGTGAGAGCAACTGCCTGAGGTAGGTTCACCACCCTCATTTCGCTTAAGACATGTGGGACATCCTGGGACCACTTACCCTTCAAAGACTTATGATGTCTCTCTTGTTGCAAGTTCCTTTAACATTGTGCCTCTGTGGGACGGTATTCTCTCGAGTCATGGTCTTGCACAATGTATTCTGTGTGTAACTGTGGCATGCTAATTTGTGTGAGAGCACGAAGAAGCATGCTTGGAACTGAACGATCGGGAGGTAACACTATGTTACCCTCTAAGTCTCACCAACGTAGTTGTTCATCTTGATGGAGGATAAAGGTAAAGTCTAGTATATACTCATCGGGATGAATATATACCACTCAAACTTGTTGAGGGACTGGCAGATCAATGTCATGTGTATTACACTGCTAATTGTTTCTTGTTTCAGACCTAGGCAGTGAGGTGCTTTCATACAAAGAAGGAGACATACTTGTCTGTTCAGTGTGCAATGTATTCTTGGTTATAATTTTCTCAATCAACCCTAAGGGTTCATTCCAACGATGTGAATGATTTCCTATGTTCTAGTTAGCGCACAAACAGCTAAGTCCTCGACAACGACACCAATGATGAGCGGCAAGGTACCCCTATGCTCAACCATATGAATACGAGCATTTCACGCATGATCCAATCCAATTCCAAGGACTAAGTGCGTATGCACTCTTGTGGAACAAGGACAAGTTGGTTGATCATTGTCTTCCCAACCTTACCTATATGTCACGATTGTATGGTTAAGTAAGCTTGAGGCATATGATTTTTATAGCTTTTATGTTTTTATGTCTTGTTGCTAATAAGGGAGGAGAGAGAGATAACTAAGTGACTAATTTAACTTAACTATTGATTAACTAGGCTTTAACTAATCCTAACACCAATATCTGTTCTCACTTGCCGTACACATCCTGAACGAGTGCAACACTACTGGGATTACCAAATGCTAATCATTACTAGGTTACCAAGTGTTACACAAATGCCTGAAGTGATCGTACTGAGTGTAATTTAATGATTTGCTTAATTGATCAAAATGAATTGCTGTGCTAATAATAGAAATGTAAAGTGCATAAAATAAAATAAATGCATAAGAAAATAAAATAAAAGAAATGTGTAAGAAAAAAAATCTCAAGTGCTGCAAGGATGAATCAAAGAGCTCATCTTTATTATCATACACAAGGTGTACTTAGGTACACAATGCTCGAATAAAGATTTGTCCACAGTTCGACCTCCTGTTGTGGGCACTTGGAAACTACTCTAACTTCCAAATAGACTACAAGAGTTTTACTACTTGACTGCTAAAAGACTTCTCTTCAATTGTGCGCCTGGGCACTGTATTTATAGACTCGGGAGCAACTACTCTAATAATTAGAATAACTACTCCAATAATAACCACTCTAATTATTAGAGTAACCACTCCAATAATAACCGCTCTAATAATTAAAGTAACTGCTCCATCACTATCCAGTAAATCTTGTCGATCTTTGGACATGATAAATCTTCATTTTATTTTATTATTAAATTTCTTTAGGTTAGACACCCCACTTCCTCTATTGAAATAGTTTTACTTTGAATATTTCTGTTTCTTACAATGTGACCCCATTTTTAAGTTTTTGGACATAACCAATAAGGGATTATTGATCAATTCCTTATTTTGGTGTATCAACATTTACAAATGTAGAACTATTTTTTGCTAGTATGTGCATTTGTGTAAGACTTAAGAAAATAATTTGAGAAGACTACTTGGGACACAATCTTTCCAAAGCCTTTTCAACAATGTTGCTTAGTTTGAGATGAATATTTTTTTTGAGTCTATGTTGAGGATATGAAGCTAGAATTCAATTTAGAATCAAGATAAACCCTATAAACTTAAGGTAGGTGTAACTAAAAGATGTTAAAGTATGAAAGTTTTTAGCTCATAAAGTAGGATGGACATTCCACTAGAAGCCTAAGAAAGTATAGGCAAAGTTAGCCAATCAAAGGTGGGTGTCCATTCTTTGGGTGGACATCCCAATAGAAGCTAAGAAACTTCCAAGGTAGATGTATAAATATTGAATGGGATGTCCAAGGTGGCCATTGGAATAAAATTAAAAAGCAATTTCATGTCATTTTGATACTTCATTTTGACTTTGTTGGTTTACATAAACATCAACCTTGCTTTCTTTATGTAATGCTCAACTCCTGGCAATAAATTGATATGGCTATACATGATTTCTCATCTCTACACACATAGTTATGGATATTGGATCAAAGCTAACGTTGTTCATATTGGAAACTCAACCATTGCTATACATATTCTTCCCTATGTTTGAAATGCTTATGATTCGTTGAAGCATTTCTTTACTTAGAGGGTTTATTATTATAGTGTACCCTAGCATTTGGGCATATTATGTAGATCAAATTTTTGTAACATCATTCTTTACACTTTGTTTATTGTTTGTTTATTGCTTTAAGGAACTTTGGGTTTTCTTTGAGGGAAAATTTCCAATTTGTATTATGAAGCCTTGAGGGGTTTGTACATTGGTGAATTCTGGAAGATTGCCAGCATTATGGGGTTTTGCCCAAAGGGTTTTGTACCTTGGTGAATTTTAAAGGATTACTAAGTGTTTTTGGTTTTGCCCTAAGGGGTTTATACCTTAGTTAATTCTAAGGGATTGCCAAGTATTTGTGGTTTTGCCTTAAAGGGTTTGTGCCTTTGTAAATTCTAAGAGATTGTCAAGTATTTTTGGTTTTTCTCTAAGGGGTTTGTTGTATCTTGCAAAAGCACTATTGATCTCAACCTTGAAAGATTCTTGAGAGTCCCAACGGATTTTAAGATTGAAGATCTCATCATTGATGCCTTATGAGAAGTGTGTAGCATATAAGGATCTATCATTATGATGTTCTCTACCAATTTATTTATTTATTTATGTTAGTTTTGAGTTAAATTAGTGAGCTTGATAACACATATTGGTGAGTGTGTTTCATTGCATTTCTATTCTATTTATTTTCCATGTTTAAATTTTCATTCTAGTATCTTTAATAGAGCTTATTCAACCTTTTGAGTTCAACTATATATATTTTTCTATTTGTACATTGTAAACAATTAGAAAGAAATTTCTAATAAAGTTTTTTAAATTAATATACAAGCACAAGACACGTATGCAATCATATATAATCTTAAAAATAAGTTCAAGTTTAAATGATAATATAAAACAACATATAAAGTAGTGTGGTCACATGTACAAAACTAAGAAACTTGAAAATATATGTTATTTGTTTAACAAATCCTTTCAGTGTATATTGATGTAATTAAATTTCAGTTCAAGTTTCACTTTCATAATGATATAAAATGTACTTGCATTTTAAATTTGTTAGCTTTACAAAGAGAAATGTACTTTTAATTGCATCGAAGAAAATTAAAGTCAATCAATTTGTACCTTATTTTCTTAATCGCTAATAAATTATGATTAATAATTACTTAAGAATTCATGACGATCATCATCCTAGTCTTATCCTAATAAAATGAGGTCATCATCATAATTTTAGCCATGTCCCAAGTCAATTATAATAATTACATGAGAATTGAATAGTAAAAAATTAAGAATATATACAATTTATATTTATATGTTAAAAAACTTTCTTTTGACCATGAATTTAGTAGTAAAATGTAGCAATGAAGAACTTTTACTTATGAAATGGTTAAAAGAAAAATCAGCATATGTTGGGCTCTATGGCAACATCAAATTATTCAAACAACAAAACCCTTCACCTTCTTATTTAGGCTTTGTGGAGGTCTTAGGCAAGAAAACATTTAGCATTCATATAGATGTATGAAGTTTAGCTTGAAGAAGACTAACAAAGAGCTTGGATGGATTGTTACATATTTAAATCTTGATCTATGTCATAAATAAGTTAAGGTTAATGCAAACAATGGTTTGGCTAATACTCTTTCTTGTACATATTGGTACAATACAGTGGCCCAAATAATTCAAGACATATTTTAATTATTTATTCTTTTCCTCAATGTTCATTTTGCCAAGCAATCTTAGAATAGTTAGTCAATGAGCAAAAACATAATGTCTTGTTTGATGATTGTGCCTATATGTAATCTAAGTCTTAACATTTAAGAAGCAATCAACTTATCATCACATTGAATAATAATCTCCACTTGGCTCTCATTATTGAAAAAATGTAAAAAAAATCACAATAAGAACTGAATATACATGACTTTACCACCAAAAAAAAAATAATTTATTTACATTATTTACAACTCATGGTATACCATTGATAAGTTCAATTCTAATAAGTTTAAATCATAAATAAAAAATCTAATAAAAGATATTAGAACTTAATCTAGTATAATAAATTAGTTTCCAGTCATATTGAAGCACATGCCAAGTATCATGTTAGCTATGCCTAAAGACATAGTTATACTCATTCTTTTAAATTCCAGCACAAATATATTTTAGAATCCAATGCATTTACATGAATACAATATTCCATATAAGCAAAAAAGGCATAAACTTAACCATGAATTAGGCATGAAGGGATGAAAATGCGTGCATAGAACCAAGGGATGGGTGAATTTTGTATAAACTATCAATTCGAAAAATATTCCTTCGAACCAATATAAAAATAAATTGAATTTTAATTTTACGACATGAAAGAACATACCATGATTTTAGAAGGAAGATACACTTCGACAATTTTTATTTTTTATTTTTTTCAATAAAAACTAGTACTAACATAATATGACGTAGTTAATCGTAAAGTAGTGAACTTGACTGCATATATTAGTGAGCGTGTTTCATTGCATTTCTATTTTATTTATTCTCCATGTTTAATTTTTCATCCTAGTATCTTTAATAGGGCTTTTTGAGTTCAACTATATATATTTTTCTATTTCTAAATTGTAAACAATTAGAAAGAAATTTCTAATAAAGTTCTTCAAATTAATATACAAGCATAAGACACATATGCAATCATATATAATCTTAAAAATAAGCTCAAGTTTAAATGACAATATAAAAAAACATATAAAGTATTATGGTCACATGTACAAAATTAAGAAACTAAAAAATATATCTTATTTGGTTAACAAATCCTTTCGGTATATATAGATGTAATTAAATTGAAGTTCAAGTTTCACTTTCGTAATGAAATAAGATATACTTGCATTTTAAATTTGTTAGCTTTACTGATGGGCCACCGTAGTACGCCGCTAGTTCTATAAATAAGAGGCGGCTCTCCATCTAGATCTAGACCTTAGCCAAACTCTTGCCATTTTTCCATTTCAGAGATAGAATAATTTCCATGTGCCCGCAGTAGAAGTCCCAAAGTGAACAAATCTTTATTCGAGGAATTCTATACCTGAGCACGCGATTGTGTACGGCAATAAAGACAAACTTTTGGATAAACCTTGCAGTGCATGGACTAAGCTAAATAGGACTTTAATTATTGTTAATGTTTAAATACTTTATTAGTTAATTAAATCTCTCTCAACCCTCAACTCCTAGTTAAGCGCATTCAGTACGACGGCTTCGAGCACGTGTGTTACACGTGGTAATCCTAGTAACGAATAGCGTTTGGTAATCCCAACAGCGTTGCATTGGTTCAGGGTGTGATGCTAGGGTAATTAAGGCTTAGTTAGTTACTTAGTCTCTTCACCCTTTCCCTCGTTAGCATAGGCGATAAAAACATAAAAGATATAAAAATCACATGCCTCAAGCTTACTTAACCATACAACCGTGACAAATACAAGTGAGCTTGGGAGGACAACGATTGATTAACCTTAGGTGTTCCATAAGGCGTATAGGCACTTAGTCTGCAGAATTCGACTCAATCGCGTGTGTAACGCTCGTATTTGTATGGTTGAGTGTAGGGGTACCTTGCCACTCGTCATTTACAAAGAGAAATGTACTTTTGATCGCATGGAGGAAAATTAAAGTTAATCAATTTGTACCTAATTTGCCTAGTAGCTAATAAATTATGATTAATAATTACTTAAGAATTCATGATGATCATCATCCTAGCCCTATCCTAACAAATCGAGGTCATCATCATAATTTTTAGCCATGTCCTAAGTCAATTATAATAGTTACATGATAATTGAATAGGAAAAAGTTAAGAATATATACAATTTATATTTATATGTTAAAAGGCCTTCGTTTGCCGTGAATTTAGTAGTAAAATGTAGTAATGAAGAACTTTTACTTATGAAATGGTTAAAAGAAAAATCACCGTATTTTAGGTTGTATGGCTACATTAGGATAATTGATTATTCAAACAACAAAACCCTTCACCTTCTTATTTAGGCTTTGTGGAGGTCCTAGGTAGGGAAACATTTAGCATTCGTATAGATGGATGAAGTTTAGCTTGAAGAAGACTTCAAAAGATGTTGGATGGATTGTTGCATATTTAAATTTTGATCTATGTCATAAATAAGTTAAGGTTAATGTAGATAATGATTTGGCTAATACTTTTTCTTGTACATTTGTTTCATTATAGTGGCCCAAATAATTCAAGACATTTTTTAATTATTTGTTCTTTTCCTTAATGTTCATTTTGCCAAGCAATCTTAGAACAATTAGTAAATGAGCAAAAACACAATGTCTTGTTTGATGATTGTGCCTATATGTAATCTAAGTCTTAACATTTAAGAAGCAATCAACTTATCGTCACTTTGAATAATAATCTCCACTTGGCTATCATTATTAAAAAAATGGGAAAAAAGTCACAATAAGAATTGGACATACATGACTTTACAAAAAATTAAAATATTTTAGCTGTACATTGTTTACAACTTATGGTATACCAATTATAAGTTCAATTCTAATAAGTTTACATTCTAAATAAAATATATTAAAATTAATTTAATATAATAAATTAGATTCAAGTCATATTGAAGTATGGTATTTCTCTATATTTCTTCCCAAGTATCATGTTAGCTATGCGTAAAGGCATAGTTATGCTCATTATTTTAAATTCCAAAGCAAATATATTTCAGAATCCAATGCATTTAAATTAATACAATATTCTACGGAAGTAAAGAAAGCATAAACTTTAATGATGAATTAGGCATGAAGGGATGAAAACATGTGCATGGAACCCAGGGATGGATGAATTTTGTATAAATTGTCAATTCCAAAAATATTCCTTCAGACCAATATAACAATAAGTTGAATTTTAAATTTATAACATGAAAGAACATGCCATGATTTTAGAAGCAAGATAGCTTAGACAGTTTTTATTTTTTAGTTTTTTTTTTCAAAGGAAAACCAGCGCTAACGCAGTATAACCTGTGGTTAATCGTAAAGAAGAGCGTGCCGAAAGCACATCCAAAACACGACAGCAAAGCAACGTGCATTTTACTATTCAATTGCAATTGCAAAATTACGTTCACACCTTCAAGTAGGATACAAGAGGCGCTTATTTACATTTGGCTGTGTCGCCCTCAGCCGAAAGGGTTATTTCGTCTATCCTGTAACTATGTTCCGCAAAAAATGAAATTGCGCAACTGAGCGACGACAACCTAAAGCTGTTGCGAACAATTCGCGTCAAAATTTTCCTGGAATTCAAGCTTCTCAATCAAAACTCATTGTCTCTGTAATTGCCTGGAAGTAACGGGAGGAGATTTTCTAATGAAGTGCGCCTTGCGATTTATTGACAAAACGTGATTCAATGGCGTTTAGTGTAAAGAATGTCCATGGATCGTTGATTTCGATCGTTCGGTACGTTTTTGTTTTTGCGTTGAGTGGCCACTGGATTTTGTCAAAAGTTCTTAACTACTTTTACTCGAGCTTTCTCGCCGTACTCAGAATTCATGCCTTGGTTGTCTTTTTTTATGATAAAAAGCTTTATTCACCTTAATGGCGTTGCGGAGAATTTCATTTGAACTGTATTTTGCTTTCAATTTTGAATATTTTATGGGGTTTCAACAAGGATGAAACAATGAAAGTGCATTGACTAGAGAATTGATCTTTTAGATGCGTAACTGTGTAACTGCTTGTCTAAAAAGCTATGGATTGAAGTTGCATAATATTACCTTTATAGGTCTATGAAGTAGTGGTGCAACGCAAAAAAGGAATACAGATAAGTTAGCTAACATAGAAGAGAAGATTGTGTATATTTTTCTGTTATTGGATGATTATAATGAAAAGAAAAATGCTCACATTTGCATAAGTTTAGTACAGAGCGACCTTCAGTCTAGACAACTATTATAGCAATTCTATCGTTGCCATTTTTTAAATGTCCAACTGATTTTTCCCTAGCATAATATCTTAAAACATGTAAAGGAGATTTCAAATGATGATCCCATTAGATTACATAAATTTTTACCGGGCAAAGAGCATTTAGAAGCCTGAAAACATGAGCCAGTTGAAACTAAAATTTTATTATGTACGTAGATGTTCTGGATCTATTGGACAGTAAAAATATACATGGTATGAGTTTTGAAAATATCATTAAGAAAGTTACAAATGTCCTTAATGACATTTAGAACAAATCAATTAAATTTGCAATTGTAATACTTAATATATGTTTAATGTTTTCAAATGTAAGATATTGTAGGAAAATTTGGTGTTCATATTCAATACTATTTGTCCTGCATGAATGCTATCATGGCCCTACATAGGATAGTTTAGAAGGTGAACCTAAATAGGCAAGACTATAATTTTAATTAAGTAGTCAACAATGTATCTTTTCAAAAAGATCATGGTAGGATCTTTTTGTCAGTAAGTGGAGTTTTCCAAAAAGCCTTGAACTCAGTTGTCATCATGATCATCATCCTAGCCTTACCTTAACTACATAGAGTCATTTATATGAACTTTTTTCACCATTCAGTTATATTAAGAGCCAGATAAGCATTAATAGCCAAATTGTGGATGTCTTTGCAAAAAGCCTTGAATGAAGTATACCAATGATGTTGTTTTAAAGTAAGCTGCCAATGAGATTTCAAATGTTTGTTATACTGGTTAGGTTGTGCCATCCGTTAATATGATTTTTGGGTGTTTAAAATAAATGAAAGGATTGCCATCTGCCTATTACAAATCATGCTACCAATATAAGAGTTCAGCCATGTATTGGTTTTTATTGGTGTAAATGACAACTGTAATTGTGTAAGTTTAGATTTCTTACAGTGCATAGAAGCTTCTTGTTATTTAGGAGTGTAGATGTCGTTGTTGAAAATTATTGTTAAGGGTAAAAGTACAAAGCCATTTGCACAGAATGCAACATTTCCCTAAATTGTTGAAGTTGGCTGTAAAGCATTTTATTTATTTGCATTACAAACATAGCATTGATTTGTATTGCAGAGGCTATGGTAAGATAAAATAGAACAATGAAAGTCAAGGAAAATATGCGAGTATTATAGAGAAAGGACTTTGTACATGTCATTGTTGTTAAAGTTTGATTTAATGCCTCCTTTGGGCAACTCTAATATACCAGGATCTCTTCATGAGTTGGAAGTGTGATTGTAACTCTGATCTTGAGATAACTGTAATTTGTAATTTTTTCTACAATTATGAGTATCAGAAGTTGTACTAACTGCTTACAAATCCTCTTAGGGATGAACAGAGTCACACTGGCTTGTTTCCTAGATCAATACTAATTAGAAGCTATCTTAGATAGTCTATAATAAGTACTGTTTCTATTTCTGGTAGATTCTAACATCATCTTTAAGCTTCCTATCCCTCAAGGTTAGGTTGTGCTAAGTTTGAAAGGCTTCTTATATTTTAGTGGTGTTGCTTTGACAGTGCTATGATTTTTATATTGTTGTAGCATCTCTTGCATTGTGGTCTCATGGTACACTTACAATGCTCATTGGTAAATTCATATCCTTAGTCTTACGTGGGCTCAGCCACTTTGGACTTCTTCAATGATCCACTGCCAAGTTGTGTTAGTTGTCATCAACAATTGATGGATTACTACCTCAATCATAGTTTGTGCTTCTTTCCTTCATAGCAGTTGTGGCTGCACTCTTTGTGAATCTTTCATTTGGGTTCAGTGTGCTGAATTTCTAGGATCTGTGATGCACCTATCTATCTGTTGGTGCTGGGCATATCTGAGACTTCAACTTTGCTTACTTCATATCTACCATTTGGTAGTGCTGGGGACATCTTTCTTTTTCTCATCTTATGTTGTCTTTATGAATCACCACCATCATATCTTTTTGCTTATGAATGCTTCCTTTGGCTGTTGTTCCAATGCTGTTTCTTTCCTTGTTGATTCACATGCTTGTCTATATATCTTATGCATGCTTACAAAGTGTGAACTTGGGTTCCTTTATAATTCGTAAGTGGCTACAACTCTTTGTGAACCATCATAACCTTTCGTAACTACTAATAGCTTAAGCTAAGGAACTAATGATTGTATCTTGACTTAGAGGATGTATCTTAATAATTGTCATGTTAGGTAGTTATGTATTCATTATTATTTTTAGGCATGAACAACTGAGCTCATAGTTTTTATTTTTATATAAATATATAATGTTAAGTAAAAATCTTTAAAGGTTTTGTTGATACACATGCTGATTGTTTCACCAAATTTCTCCTAGATGTTTGCTAACTTTTACATGTTTGCCTGGTGTTGGTGTAGATTTTCATATATCTCTCCAATAAACCCCTTTTGGAGGGAGAAATAATGTTGTAAGAGTTACTAAAAAACAAAGACTCAAATCAAGAACATTATCCTTAGGTTTCCTAGCATGTATTTTCAATTTACATATAATCTTTCTTCTATCTGCTTTCATTAAGCATTTCTGTGAAGCTACAGTTTCCAAGGATATCATTGTAAATGTATTATGCATTACACTGGCTTAAATACTGTTGTAAGTTTTTCCCAAGAGATGGATAATGTTGTCCGCTTTTTGTTTTCAGGTATTGACTGATCATGGGCTCTTAATATCTTATTTTTGGCCAATCCCATTCTGTATATGTTGTGGGCATTGAGGCTGTTGAAAAAATGTCGTTATCTCCTAATGTTGAAATTGAAGCTGCAGAAATGCTTGAGAAACTGATTAATGAATCACAAGATGAACCTACCAAACTAGCAACAAAACTTCTTTTAGTAAGTTAGAATTCACTACATCCATTGATATTATAATAAGGTTACTTCGAAAAAAATTTCCATTTGTATTGCTTATGTTAATTAGTTTTTCTTTTAAATAAATAAATGCAGATTTGCCAGCATATGACGATGACTGGGAAGGAGCAAACTTTGCCATATCAAGTGATACAAAGGTGATCTAGCTGTAGAAATAAGTGACTTGTAAAATTTCTAAAATAACATTTAAAAGAGATGCATGTGTTTGTGTTATTGTTTATCAGTCTTACTTGCTATAGAGTGATTATAAAATACTTGTTTATAAAAGATCTGGACAATAGGTGTTGACATATAAGATGGTAATATTTAAGTAGAAATCATACAAATCTATGTATGAATCCTTCTACTGGGAACTCTTGCTACGTTGTGCATGTCGAGGTTCTATACTTTGCTTGCTGGGCCATTTTATGTAAGATTGATACCTAGTAAGGAAATATAATGAGCATGATTAAGAATGCATGCTGGATGATATTGAAAAGTTGAAGGACTCTGATTTTGCTTACTGTAAAAAATGTTAAAAAATCAAATATGTGCAGTGGAATGTTTTCCAAGGGGAAAACCAAACATGCTGCTTTGGATTTTTGTTGACTGTAATGATAATATTATTCCACAACAACAATGTGGTGTTAGCCTATTGATAAGAGTGTTGACATGGAAACCTGAAATTGGAGGTTTGATTAGTGGATAATGTTGAGTTATGGCCGAATTCTTTGAAAAGGAATTTTGAAATTGGTGTAATCGAACAGATCTAATGGGGTCTCAACAGATGTAAATAAATGCATTCAGTTTCATCATCAGTTTTAACAGTAACAGTAACCGCAGATTAGAGAACATCTTTAAAAGAGCTTCTAGCGGATTCTGACTTGCAAAAGCAGTTGTTGGATGTTACCAAAGAACTAGTTTCAATATAGTATTAATGTTGTAATGATTATTTCTCCCTGCTTGTGTCTGTTATAAAGCATCAGTTAAAATGAAATGAGAACTTTGAAATAACAAATTAGAAATTGCAAAGATTTGCTATATGAAAATTATTAAACAAAATTTTCTCATTTGAACAGGATCCAACCAATTTACTGGTAATGCTCATTGTATTGAAAACCTGATTAACTTTTTAATGAGTATCAGAATGGGATGTAGATTTATTCTTTTTCCAAAATTACCTTTTAGTTATTGATAATATTAGGAAGGTATTTGTTCTTACAATCATACAAGGAAATGTGTGGTTTCATGTTGTTTAAAAATTTTGAAGCAGATGAAGGCTTCATTAAATGTTAATTCCTTTAGATTTATTTATTTATTTGTGTCCTGATAAAAGCTTATTTCTTAATGCAGTACTTATGCAATTCAGTTTTCATCTATTGGCTACATGCATTTTTTTTGCAGGGCAATGGAAACTATTGCTGCACAGAATGGTCTTGATCTTAATGCTCTTAGATCATCTAACTTTGTCTTAGCAAGTCCATCCGCTCCTGCTGTTGTAGATTCACACTCTATACAATGTGGAAATGAAAGCACGCCATCAGCACCTACTGAAATCTTGAGTGTTCAAGGTATCAATAACCAACATGAAGGCTTCAGACCAACTAATGTGGATTACTCAACACTGCATAATAGGGGCCTAAATTCTAGTTATAATGCAGAAGGAGATGTACTTTCTACATCCAAGCCAAGTCCATATTTGAGCTTACAGAACAACAGTATGTCCACAGGCATAGTATCACCAAACTATGTTTTTAACCATGAACTAAATGATGGCAGGCAACAATTACATTTAGGATACTCTTCTGATGCAAAAGGAGATGAAAAAGGGACATTGCAAAATGTTGAAAGCAGTGCACCTGTGGACATACAGAAGGAGGAAACTTCTTTTGATTCTGAAACACACATGAGTCAAGATTATTTAGAACCTAATAGAAAAGCTGCTTTTAAAAGAAAACTGGATGATTCTCCACTTAGTTGGAAGGATGGTTACCTACCAAAAATTACACACCATAGGAAATTTATTGATCCTAAGAGTAATATGAAGGTTTCTGGATCAGATAAAGAGGAGATCAAAGATTTTAATGCTTTTGAGATGTCATACTTCACAAAAAATGATTATTTGAAGCTAGGTAAAAGAGAGCAAGAAGCACCTCCTGTAGTTGGGTGTGGTGAGAGAAATATTCTTAAATCAAAGGGTACTAGTGAATTTTATTCTACAGTTCCAAATAAAATAGTTTTAGAGGAAAGCAGTTCTTCAGAACCAAATGTTAAAGGAACTATTCCTCAATTAACCAGTGCAAGTCAGACTAAGGTCTCCTCTGTTTCTCTTCAAGCTGTGGCAGAAACTGGAATATGGAATCAATATCATGCAGGCCCTTCAATACATGTAGCTGTAGGTTCAAAAGCCTTTGCAGACAAATCAACACTTCAAGTTACCCAAGAGATGCAAGGTTTTCAACAACATCAACCATCGTCTGGAAACAATGTTCAAACATTTTCAACATTTAGTGCTGGTGTGAATTACAGTGGTTTTAGGTCTGGAAGACCAGAAGGTGCATTACCAAAACAGTCTGTTGTGGAAACTGACAATGAACTTGTTTGTCAGTTAGAGAAGCATCCCATTGAGCATGATACTCGTGTTCTGCAGGAAGAAAAGAGAAAGAGTTCTTTTGGAGTGGAAACTTCAGGTTTGCTGACAACCAATTATAGCCATGGTAAATATCAAATGTCACATGATTCAGTTTTTGATATTGGTAATGCATCTCTTGAGAAGAGTACTAGAAATCTAGGTGTTGTGTCTGACTCTTATTTGAAACCTATAACAAATCAGTCTCAATCTGCAGGGTATGGTCCCAATTCTAAGCAGGAAGACAATAGCTCTAGTTCAGGCACATTTAAATTCAGGCCACAAGGTAAGTTTGCAAATGAAAGAATTCAAGACAAAACTAAGCCTCAGAGAATACTATCAGGTGTCTGTTCTACTTCAAATGAGTTAGATTGCAGTAGGCCTGTTATCCATCAAAAAGTTTCAGATAATGCTGATGGACATATATCGGAAAAAGGAAAGAGGGATACAAGTTCAAATTCTTTGGAACAACGGACTGAGCATTCAAGTTCATTATCAATGAGAGGAACAGCCGTTGCAGTAACAAAGGCAAATCCTAATTCAGAGAGGGCTCAGTTATCAACCATTGGTCAATATAATGATTCCCAGGTTCTCCTCATTTCACTGTTAACAAATTTATTGAGTGATTTCTTGCATTTCATTACTTTTGATTTTCAAGTAGAAAAAGATATTTGTTATCATTTTTGTTAGCTTATTAGCAGAGATTAATTATGTTTTCCTTGATTATTAATTTTGGGAGCTTTCAAATTTCAAATGCAAGTTGAAGAAAGCAGTATAGATAATAGTATTAAATCTCTATTGGTGATTAAAGTTTGTAGAAAAAATAGTTTTTCAAATTTAGGCAGGTTAATTGTCTGATCTTATTTTTCTGGTTTGTTTTCCCCTTCATTATGTTATAAAATATCATCTAGAATCATGTTTGTTTAGTATTCTTAAATGGCATAATTTTACCAATTTTGGTGAGAGTTTAACAGATAAGATAAAAATTGGTGTTTTCTAGGGAGAATATTGGTTTGATGTGCGACTCACAAGGATGCGCCATTGCTTTCTTTTCAATTTAGGAGCTTCTTTGTTCCCTTGCATAATATTTGAAAGCTTGTTGGAAGAGGTTAGCTGATGATGATAAACATTATCATTACAAACAAGGATTGGAGGTTAACATTTGCTGGGAAGGATAATGAAGAACTTTCTATAAAAGGGTGCAGAAACTGTTGAAGACCATTTTTGTTTAAGAAGCTTCAGATGTCTATGTGAATCTGATGATTTTAGAGACTGACTTCTTCTCTAGCAAGAAAATAAGATTTTATGTTTAATTAGCATTCCTCCAAGCATTGTTTTAAATTCTTTAAGGAATTATTTGAAAGTGACATCATGATTATTGCCTTTATCAAATGCATACAGGGTTTGCATTTTTGTAATATTCTTTTGCAAGATGAATATAGTTGGTTGTCCATGGTGGCATAACCTAGGAAAATGGTGATGAGCCTCTCTGCATTTGATTTTACATTTTCAGAATCACTCAAACCAGCTCAAAGCGAAGGAATTTTTTCATAACTCATAAAAAGATGATTATATTTTATAGTTTATGTTTGTAGTAAATTTATGTCTTTCCTTGGCATTAATCATCTTCTAGGAGATACAAGAAAAAAGATAACATAGCAATCTTTGAATCTTGAGGTACCATATCATCTTAAAAGATGAGCTTAACTATTTGTTAGTCTACGAGTTAATTGACAAAATATAGGACATATTGAAACATCATGAGTTTATGGTAGCGTTGAGTTGTAGAAGACTTTCCAGATAGAAAAGACACACAGATGCACTATTCAAAATAATCAGCCAAATAATGACTGAAGTAAAAGTTATGAACAGAAATATGATCCTTTTTTCCCACAAACTTTACCAGCGCCATTTAACTGTGGAGGTCTCTTATGCAGAAGCATTCAATTCTTATCGTTTGTGAATCCAAAATTGTTTAATTCTTTATGTAGTCATCTCTCTTCTAACGTATTGCATTGCATCCTTTTGCTGGCGACCACCATATGACCTGTTGAAATGTTTTTCAACTCCTCCTAGGATTCACTGATTTTTTTCACTAGGTCTAAGCTGCCACCGAACCTTCTAATGATTTTGGCATTATGAAACCTTGATGTGTAGCTTTAAAAATTTATTTTAGAATTTAGATACAGTTGTTAAACTTATATGCATTAATAAAAATAACACGTATAAAACATGGACCATCTCCATTTTTGCATGATTATCAGTTAGAATTTTACGTAAGAACCTAAAGAAAATTTAGGTATAAATCCTTCTTTTATGAACTATTTATTCTTGTTATTGATTTTTACTTTCTGAATGTATCATGTCTTTGTCACTGTCAATGATAGTTTACTTTTCCATAACTGTGCCCAACGTACTTTGTTTTTATGAAATGATCTTTCATCATTGTATTTATTTTTAAAGTCTTCTTCATAGCTATTGACGAAATCTTCTTTTTATCTATTCAATGGAAAAAGGGAATCTTTAATAGTTTCATATAGCTGATTGATCAATGCTCCTTCAGGACCTTACGGAAGGACCTCTCACTTGATTTTTTCCCTATTTTTATTTAGCTTCTTGGTGTCAAAATGTGTATAACGATGACATTAAATACATATTGAGATCAATTTAAGAATGATCTGGATAAGCCGTAATAAAGCACTGGGATCACATGCATGCATTTGTTTCAGTCTTCCAAAGCCAAGACAATGGATTGCTATTTTGTTTGTTATTATTTGGTTTGTAATTGATTCGACAGTTACCTTCAAACTTTATAAACGGACATTTAAAGAATTTTAGTTTGTAGATTTTCAGTAGTGTTGGAAGCTGTTATTATTTTGCTTTAAACATTCATATTTAACCAATTTCATGCGACATTTCTTTGTAAGTGTGGAGGATAAAGTTAATCTATCATTTTTTCCCTTTTTTTTGACAATACATCTGCTGCTGCTGCTTTTTAAATAAGTGGCAGTATTTTTTGGTTGGCTTAACAGGGTTCTGGAACCTTACATCTTTATTCTATTGTAGCAGGGACCAGTAGTTTCGAGTTCTCAAAACAATGAAAAACTTTTCGTGGAGGCATTGACAGATCATAAGTTGCACAGGGATGGAATACAAGGTATAATTTAGCCGCTTCCAATTTAGCTCTTGATTTCTTTCTTATCCAGATATCATGGCCACGTATATAAATTTCATTTGATGCAGAAAGCAAAATGTCAGTTGGATCCACAGAAAACAACTCTCTTCCTATATCTACTGCTCATGTTTCGAAGATTCTGAATTATCCTTTTAAGGAGTATCAATTGAAGCAGCTTAGAGCCCAGTGTCTTGTCTTTTTAGCATTTAGGTATGTGTGACTTTGATTTCTACATATGTCAGAGCGTATTTAGTGATATTTATCAAGTTTTCCTTACAGTACCATTTTCCACTTTTCTCTTGGTTTATACTTATGTTGGGTTTTGATCCAAAATATCATGAATTACAAAAAAATTTTACAACTGCAGGAACAATATTCCTCCAAAAGAGCTTCACCTAACTGTTGCATTGGATAATAGCCATAACATAAATAAAGGTAAGCAATACTTCCCTGATAGTTGCACACAAATGTTGAACGTAGTCTAGAATGGAATTTTGAAAGCATCTTCCTGATGTTGAAAGTACCATATGCTCTCAACAATTTTTAGTAAATAATAAATGAATTTTGTTCTTGAAATATAATATGCAGTTACTGTACTCATAAAAGATAGGAAGGTATTTTGATTTCAACTCAATTTAGATGAGTTTTTTTGAGTCTTGCGTGTTTTGAGTTTTTTGCCACTGTTCGACTTTCTGGGAAGTCATTGGCTGGATAGTTAATTCTCATTAGCAAAACATCCGATGAAGACGTATTCTTATTAGTTGAGCATTCATAGTTAATTTTCAGCAGTGCCTTGTAGGTACAGGAGCATTTTTCACCTACCAACTTAATGATAATAAGGATTATGAATTCAAATGCCCTTTTTCTGGGCATTCATATATCTTTATTAATATTTGGATGTAGTAGGTACAAACCAGCTGTATGTACATGGCTACATACAAATCAATCATTTGATACACAGCTACAATTAAATCATAAGAATGAAACATTTGGCAGAGCGAATATTCTCATATCATGTTTTATCCTGGATGCAAAACTATCTTTTAAAAGCTAAGCTTTATTTTAACATGCTGTGGGAAATGCTCCTTGTTTAATCAAGTTGAAGATGTTTTTAATTTTTTGCCCTAATGTTCTTTAATCTCAACCTTTGAAGCATTTTGCAAAAGTGACCCTTTACTAAGGAGACATTGCAATGTACTGTTTGTTATAAGCCTAATCTTTGTCCGTGAAAAAAGTTAGAGAACATGTAAAGTTTTTTACAACAAAATAGATTTATGGTAATCTCTAAGAAGCTTATTTTTCATATTCTGTTTTATATTTTTACCATAACCAGCCATAAATTGTTGAGATTTAAGTTAAGTGCATTAATTTATCAGTTGTGCATTTTTTATTTGTATTGTAGATTTTGAACTTCTATATGAATAACTGAAGCATTTATTTCAAATTATCTGATCATTTGATCATTGTTTTAATCAGGAAATCCAGACTCTTTAATAGGACAAAAATTGCCAAATCAAATGCAGAAAGAGGAGATCATTCCTAAGAAGGTCATTGAAGATGCTGCCCAAGAAAAGAAAATAGTTGATAGCAATGAAGCAGATACTGAAAAATCTATTAACCCAAAACTTAATTCTGGAAATTCCTCAATTGGAAGCCCTTTTGAAGCAGAATCATCATCGAAGGACTTGGAACCTCCTAAGAGAAAGCGAAAGAAGTATCCTCGGATTGATCCAAGTTTATCAAAGGAAGAGAGAAAGCAGGTTATGGCTGCAAGAAGGAAAGCTGAAGCTGAAGAGCTTGCACAGGAAATAGAAAAGCGTAAAAACAAATCATACAAAAATGAAGCAGCCAGTGCCCCATTACAGGGCAAGCCTGTAATCATGGATTTTCAGTCTCAAGCAAAAGCTGACGTCCCTCCACCGGCAGGTCTTCATGATGACCAAAGCAAAGTAATAGGTTCCCCTGACATGGCATATGGCAATAACAATGGCTCAATTGGCATGCATTTGGTCAAGGTGGTTGATAAAGAAACTTCAGAATCCCCTGTTATATCAGGACTAAATGCAAGCAGTACAGAAAAATCTTTTGCTTCAGATGGCAAGCAGGCAATGGAAAATATGAACCTGGACGAACAATTTGTTGAAACACACCATGCAGATGGAATGAAATCCATCAATGCAGCTCATTCTGTAGAATTGGCAAATCTACCTGTAGGTTCTGCTGTAGATGCAGCTTTATCAAATCCTTCCAATATATGTCAAACGATGAGATTGCCAAATGGTGAATTAGGGACTCTTGACACAATCCCAACAGTGTCCAAGCCTGTTAAGCTACCAACGACATCCCAGGCTAGCGGTGTTTTGTCAAAATCAATGAAGACTGAGAGTAGCATTAGTTCAGAGATGATTGGTATGAAAGTTGCTAATGGAGCTGTTAGCCTTACTTTCAATCCTTTTATCATGGATTCAAGTAAGCAGGTTGGCTTTGATGCTGAGAAAAGAATGAATTCTTTGGGCCAACTGCAGCATAGCAAGTTCCTATCTTATCCAAGAATAAGTAATGGAAACCAAACTCTGAAATTTGGTGATGATCGAAAAGACAGCTTACCAGAAAATTCTGCAGTCCTCAATTCCAAACCAGAAGTTACAACAGTAGAAAAATGGATACTTGATCAATGTAAAAGAAAACGTGCTGATGAGGAGAACTGGGCAGAAAAGCAGCGAAAGACAGAGAAGATGATTGTAGCTCGAACTGTCAACTTAGATAGCTCATTGTCTTTTCAGCATTTAAAGGTTTTGTTTATATGATTGGTACTTGAACTCTGTTGAATTGATTTTATGAATAATGCTCTTAGAATATTTTGTTTGAAGGAGATAAATTTGTAATTCTATTAGGCCTCAGTGCGTTTCAAAACACCATTGCCATATCATATTATTGTAAAATGAAATTGCCTCTAACTACCTATGATCATCTTCCATCCACAGGAGCAATGAACAATGGACAAATTTTCTCCTAATATAATACATCAAGCCCTTTTTTAGAGAAAATCAATTGCCTGGAAAGCAATATTAACAAGATTGAGCTCATCAATTAAGTTTTCCAAAAGCGCTGTCTCCACCTATAACCTGATGTTAATGCTACTTACATTGGTCTAATTTAAGATGAGTAGTGTTCCTGTCACCTTCAAACATTCAGAAGATGCTTTTCATTACCAAATTTGGGTACGACTCTCTTTCTGAGACTCAAGTAATTCTCAGGGATGTTCAACGCTTTCTTGATAGACATTTCCATTGCGAAAGGGTTTCAGGGACTGCTTTGATTTTCGAAACATAAGCCTTTCAACATCGCATTGCCTTCTTTAGTGTTCTTGTACTCAGATTTCTTTGACGTAGAGCTTTTGACAATCTCTAGTGATTTTTCTAGCTACTTTGCCTTGTTTCCTTTCTAATGTTTACATGGTTTGCTGTGACCAGCTCGTTGCTTGGGGACCATATCTGAGGGTTATTCTTACTACATTTTTCTTTCAATTATGGAGGTCCTTCAAAGTCTCTTGCACATATGGATACATCATCTCTGTTAATTTTACCTAGGCAGCTTTCCCCACAACTGAAAATCCGTAGCTCTTGTAAGCATTCAACCTTTCTAGTTTTCAACAGATGATTCGGCAGTTCAATATAGATATTCATAGAGCAGCAGAAGCATCATCATCATCCTAGCCTTGTTCAGCTACATGAGTTCCCTTTTGCCATTCAGATATATGAAAACCTAGATCCTTATTTATCTGTAATTTCTTTAATCATCTCCAGTTGTTTTCTCCCATGTCAAGGAAAAAAAAGACATTTTACAAAATATGACAACCATAAAAAATTCTTAAAATTACATGGTTGTGGTTTATTATAGTAAAATTTTTATCAAGACAATTATTAGAAGCCTGCATTGAAATTAAATCATGGTACTATTGTACAAAATTCCAACCATGTGGCTAGGTTCCAAGGTTGTGGTGAGCCTTTTTCACAAACTCTTCTGGTAATGTGAAGTCTTTTAATTTGTTGAAATTAGTATGCCCTTATTGCTGGCTATATGTTTGTTCTTCATGTTACTACTCTACGAAGTATTTGGCCAATGTTTATGGATGACTTTGTCAGACAAAGGGCCAATTTTTGAAATATGAATCGGAAGGCTTATTGATAAACTTGGGAGCACAAGCTTGATTTTAAACATGGATGTGTTCAATTGGATCTTAGAAAACTCAAAAAAGTTTCAAAATTGGCAACGGAGCTTTAGCTTGTTCACATAGGAGGTTCGAGGGAATTCTTTCTTAGGAGAGCAAAATGTGCCTTGAAAGACAGACAACAACAAACAAAAAGGCTCAACAGACAGCATTGTTCCTGAGCCATTTTTATCTCCGGTTAACCTTACAAACTAAATGTCATCATGTTTAATATTTTAAAATTGCTGCTTTGCTGATTAATATAAATAAGAATTTGAACTCTTCAGTCATTGTGCTTATTGAGAGTACCACCATTGCAGTCTTTAATTACGATGAGTTGCCTATCATCTAACTCATTTTATGTTTTTGCTTTAATCACGGGGAGATAAATGGCACATTTTTCAACTTCAGCAATATTGGATTTTTGATTTTTTTGAGCAATGTGAATTATTTTTCTCAGAGAAGTTCATTTGTAGTATTTGCATCGATGATGGTTTTTGAATACCAATCAGGAAGATTATTGGCATTCACAATACTTTCCATGCAGCTGCTAGATAATTTTAGTGTTATGTCAAAAATCTATTTGATTATTTCAAATTGAATATTTATTTGTGAAGGTGAGTAATGAATCATATTTGACTTTTACATAACTAAGCAGGAAGGAATAAGTTCTGATGAAGTATCTGCAAAAACCAGGAGTGTCATTGAACATAAAAAACTAAAGTTGCTTCAATTACAACGTACTCTGCGAAGGTAATGTTGGAACGTTTCACCGATTTTATCGACCGATTGAAGCCTATTAATTTGTTCACATGATAAAAATATAAATGTCATTTACGTTTTCTGGTTTGCATGTCTTACCTTTATGAATAATTACAAACTTTTGTTTACTTTCAGGCAATTTCTTGATGACTTCTTCAAGTCCATTAGTTATGATATAAACAATGTGAGAACAATGAAGAAGAGTAGGCCTGGAAGACGCATGAAACAGTTGGAAAGAATTGAACTGAAGATGAAAGAGGAACGCCAAAGGCGAATCAGAGAGAGGCAGAAAGAATTTTTTAGTGAAGTTGAAAGACACAAGTAAGAGTTCATAATGTTATAGTTCGCTCTATGGTATCCATCATCTTTATGGTTGAATTGCCAAACTATATGCCAGTTTCAAGACATTCTTTCATTTTGCATTACTTAATTGTATAAACCTGTGATTACTGTTTTTATTACTAAAATGTTTTCAGAGCAATGGAATATTGGATATCTTAGGGATGTAACTTTGAAATCCAGGTTCACTCAGAGTTTAGATGAATACCGAATCTAAAAATCTTTGAAAATTATTTCATCCATTTTTAATTGTCTTAAAAGTCTCTCTCAAGATTTCCTGTTTAGATCGATGCAGTTGAATGTTATTGGTAACTATATTTATGACATATGCACAAGTCATCTGGTGTCTCTTAATTTTTTTCCCAGGGAGAAAGTAGAGGAATGGAATAAGAACAAGAGGGAGCGTTTAAAATGGTTTAATCGTTACGTAAAGGAATTTCACAAAAGAAAAGATAGAACACACCGTGAAAAAATAGAAAGGATTCAGCGAGAAAAGATTAACCTCTTAAAGAACAATGATGTGGAGGGATATCTTCGAATGGTCAAAGTATGCTATATTTAGTTGTCTTCAGTTCTTTTCTGACTTAAATAAATGTCTACACATTTTGAATATAATGGTGTAGCTTCATTGCTCTCAATTTTTATTGCGGTTCAGGACACAAAATCAGATCGTGTAAAACAACTCTTAAGGGAGACAGAAGGGTATCTGCAAAAGCTCGGAACAAAGTTGCAAGAGCAGAAAGTATTGGCTAGGCAACTTGAAAGTGAAAAAATGGATGATTCTCGCATTTCTAATCAACCAAGCAGCGGCAGCAATGTCTTTTCTGCCTCAACAGAACTGAGTAATCAAGGAGAAGCAAGGGTATGCAGTCCTCGCATGTCAATCAGTAGTTACATGTATTTCCATTATCAATATATGATGATTTATTTTGTTTCTTGCAGCATTATCTGGAAAGCAATGAGAAGTATTACATGATGGCACACAGGTATGAAGACAATCAGTTACCCTTTAGGGATTTTTGGAAATTTGAAATATGCCAGATGAATTACTTAGGTTGAATTGCTTCATGCAGTTCAGAAAAAATGTGAACACTTGAACTGTTGTAATGAAAGTTCTATTGCATGTGAATTCTGATTTCTAGTGTTCACTTTCAGCATAAAGGAAAACATTTATGAGCAGCCTAGCATTCTTGAAGGTGGCAAACTGAGAGAGTAAGTGAAGATGCAACTAATTTATGTGGATGAACTTTTCTTCAGACCCTGTATGTTTACATCATAATCCTCTGCAGGTATCAAATGAATGGTTTAAGATGGTTGGTCTCATTATACAATAATCATCTTAATGGAATATTAGCAGATGAAATGGGTCTTGGTAAAACCGTGCAGGTGAAGAAGCATTCTTTTTGTCTTTAAATTTCATGGGTTAAGAAAGTTGAAATTGTAATAATATTGTCTTGTATTGACCATTTTATTATCATGCATTTTCCGATTTACTAGTGCTATAATATGCAAAGGTGTACAAATAAGTGTGTTTGTACTCAGTTGATAGCAAGCGCCTAGTCCCTTTGTGGTTCAAATTCATATTTATTTTATTGTTGTTTTTCTTATTGCATTTTATTATAAAAAGTCATCGTAAACGACAACTCTTTGATTTTGTGAAAAAGATATCTTATTTCATAGTTGAATTTCTTGTAAATCACATGTTTAATTGCACATCGGTCAATTAAATTCAGCCTAATCTTGGATGTTACTGATTTTTTAACTTGCATTTTCAGGTGATTTCATTAATATGTTATCTAATGGAAAAGAAAAATGACAAGGGCCCTTTCTTAGTAGTAGTACCTTCTTCTGTTATCTCTGGATGGGCCACTGAAATCAGTTTTTGGGCACCTAAGATTAGTAAGATTGCGTATACAGGGCCACCTGAAGACCGTCGGCGCATATTCAGGTAAAATAGCCCCAAAGCTGTTATCTATAGAGGTTGTTTCCACTCTTTGAGGAGGGGGGCATTGATTACTAAAAGTACTTTGGTTTTTGTGTATATTTTCATCAACCAGGGAGAAGATTTGCCAGCAAAAGTTTAACGTGCTATTAACAACCTATGAATATTTGATGAATAAAAATGATAGGCCACGGTTGAGCAAAATTTTGTGGCACTATATCATAATTGATGAGGGCCATCGTATAAAAAATGCATCATGCAAATTAAATGCTGAACTGAAGCACTATCAAAGTTGCCATCGACTGTTGCTTACAGGGACTCCTCTACAGGTCTAATCTATTTTATTTTAAAGCAATGTTTCATTTCGTTCATAAGGTGCTTGTAGCTAATTATCATCTATTTAACAAGTTCATCTCAATGGTAGTTGAATTGGTTATTGTTTCCAGTCATGCACGTAATATGAATTGGATCCTTAAAAAAAGTTTATCTTGCATTTGCTCTGTGTTTAGAATAATCTTGAAGAACTCTGGGCACTTCTAAACTTCTTGTTGCCAAGTATTTTCAATTCTTCTGAGGATTTTTCTCAATGGTTCAACAAACCTTTTGAGACTGTTGCTGATAATTCACCAGATCAGGTAATTCTGTAAATATTTTGAATTTCATAGAAGAAAGAAAGTTTCTGTTTCCTCACCAGTTAGTTGCTTACTGCCTGAATAGGCTTTGTTGACTGAAGAAGAGAATCTTCTTATAATTAACCGCCTTCATCAAGTGTTACGTCCATTTATGCTTCGAAGATTAAAACACAAGGTAATGATAACTAACTTTTGTTACCAAATATTTAATTTTTGACACTAAACCTTTTTCTTTAGAATACTGGTGATCTGCGTTCCATTAGTATGGTTGTTAGGCAAATTAGAATTTCTGTTTGCTTTCCTGGATGCCTGAGGACTCGGTATGATTCTTAATCAAAATTTCGCTGAAATAGGATTTTAAAAATGGTTATTTTAAATAAGTATGATTGTGCAGGATGTCTGTCCATGAGATAATCTGAGGTAAAGAGTTTTTAGAATGCAAAAAAGTTTGTGGCAAAGAAATGATGAGTTGAGAGAATGATTCAACATCGATAATTTTTACATGAATACACAGAAAAAGTAACTTGTAAAAGCATATCGACAATAACGTGAGCGAATTTCAGCATTTTGACATTCCTGTTTGGGGTATATAGCTGATACTGAAACCATTTTTTAATTACATCCAAAAGCTATGAATCTGTTGGTTATATTGTTTAAAATATTGGTAATGGTTTGGGAGTGATAAATGTACTTGTTACAGCTCTGTTAGCATTTTCCTCTAGGTATTCTATCATTTGTTGAAGTTTTTATTTTTATTGAATCCGCATTACCTTATGGTACAAATAAGTTTCCATGTTTTAGAGCCTTTCTAACTATGATTGTGCAGGATGTCTGTCCATGAGATAATATGAGGTCAAGAGTTTTTAGAATGCAAAAAAGTTTGTGGCAAAGAAATGATGAGTGGAGAGAAGTATTCAATATAGCTAAATTTGACATGAATTCACAGAAAAAGTAATTTGTAAAAGCATATTGACAGTAACATGAGCCAATTTCAGTATTTTGATATTCCTGATCATGGTATATATCTGAAAATGAAACTACTTTTAATTACATCCAAACCCTCAGAATTTGTTGGACCAATTTAGTTTCAACATTTTTTAAGGCATAATGCTGTACATCTTAATGATTGGCCTATTGGGATTAAACCTGTGACTTAGAGAATTCAAGCCACACACCTTGATTTTCACTAATCGTACAGTTTTCTTTATGAGAGGGAGTTTTCTTAGAAGATGTTCGCTATGATTTCTTCATCCTACAATGCTGATCTCGACAACATTAACTGTTAGGAATTCCAAGTTTCATTTGTTTTCCAAACTTAAAGAGGGAAAACTTTATCTGCAAATTAAACTCCTGCAGATGATTACGGTAGAGAAACTTAACAAACCTTCATGCGAAATTTTTCTTAAAAAATTTGTTTCTGACGACTGTTTGACTCTTCCTAAGTATGGTCATTCTGTGTTGTTAAAGCCAGCTTTATTGTTGACCAACAATGATTCCTGAAATAGTAGTCAGTTTTGGCTCATCCATACGTTTCATTTTTTTACTAATCATTAAAGTTTACAAGATGAATCAAGGGATGGATTCTTCCAAGATCTACATTCAGAGTCAAAGACTCTTGATCATTTGCACACTTTTCTTCGTAGCACTGTGCCTGAATCTAATTAAATTTTGATCAAGTTTCATGTTAAATCATGATAGACGCACGTGCACAGACTTTTCATACCTGTACAATTCCAAGAGGAGTCTCATAGTTTGACTTTTTTCTTACCTATTTGCATATGGACGGAGACACAGACACATTCCTGAATGAAAGGTTAATGCAGTGTATCATATCAGCTCAATATTTCTCTCTGATTCTTATTTTGAAAGTTGACCATTTTCATTGGTCTTCAGGTTTTATTCATCATCATCATCATCCTAGTCTTGTTCCAACAATACGGGGTTGGCTACATGAGTTCGCTTTCACCATTTGCCTCTATTCAGAGTTCAATCTTTATTGCTTTGCAATTTTATTCTATCATCTTTAACCATTTCTTTCCATTATCCTTTTTGGTCTACCTCTTAGCGGGTTTTCTAGACTTGTGATGCGACCACCTTTTTTGAGAGATTCATTGTGAAACTGAAAGCTTTATTGTATCATTCATAGGATGCATATTTTTTCTTTGCAAGATGTTTCGAACCATACTGGATTCATTATCAATTGCAATTTATTTCTCAAGGATTAGAGAGAGAATAAATAGAATTACAGTTAATGGCTAGTTGAGATGTAGTGGGCAAGAGTTAGTTTCAGGGGAAAAATTGGCTAGTTGTAGGGAAAAAGAAATTGAAAAAAATAATTTTAAAGATATCACAACTACAGTAGAAACAGCCAGTTGTAGGAAAAAAGAAAGAGGAAAGAATTTTTTTAAAAAAACAATGGCTACAATAAAAATGGTTAATTGTAGTAAAAAAGTAGTGCGAATAAGAGGGTGGGGAAAGTAGGGGGTATAGGGGGTATGGGGTGTAGGAGGAGGAGTTAGTTTAGTGGGTACAGGGGGATAGTGGTTTTTAGGAAAAGTAAAACTATTATTACAACAAAAAAAATAAAAACAATGTAAAACAAATAAGTTAAAAAAGTCAAAAGCATAAGTTAAAAAAATATAAAAAGTTCATGAGGGGAACCTTCTTAGATGTTCATTATATGATCTTTGAACATGAACAAACCATTTAAGATGCTATTTCTGTACTTATCTGTCATAGAAATAGTGTTATGCAGGAGCACACATAAAAATTTCTATTCTCCCTGCATTCGGGAGACGGCAGTGCGCTCCATTTTCCACGGGAATGTGTGTCAGAGTACCAAATATTTGTGATGCTGGAAAAATCATAGAAAATACCTAGGAAGCTCGTAGATACTAGTTGCTTTTACAAAGCAAACTTCCACAACACACGATACGCATTGCTTTTACAGATCCAACTTCCACTCCAGACAAACGTATTGCTTTTACAACATAGACTTCCACTCCAGACAAACGTATTGCTTTTACAACATAGACTTCCACCTGACACCAACTTCAAATTCCAATGGCTTACATTAAGTTTGGACTATCAAACTGAGTTTGATGGTTTTCAAAAAGGTCATAAAAACGGATTTGATCCCGATTGGAACTTGGAAGAGTTACTTAAACATTAATGTTTGAAAGCTTCTATTTTATGATAAAACACCAAAACTAACACAGCATTGAAACCCTTCACTTTTCTAAAATAACAAAGCTAACACAACGTTGAAAACCTTCATTCATCCTGCTCTTATGTACCAAAAATATTTGAAGAAATCAAATGTAAGAATGTTAAGCATATAGATTTAAAAATATCTAAACTATATATTTTTATATATTTTATAAGATTTTTGATACCCTTGTTCCATATGCATCTGGCCTTGCTTTGAAAAAATAGCCCTTGTTCCCAAACACATTTGGGTTACCCATTCCCACGCTCCTGCATTCCTGATTAATGTGAAACATAGAATAGAAGCCACTCCAAGACATCCTCTAATATTGGTATTATGCAGTTCATCTCTCCAGGTTTTATTATATACATTCAAGGTGGTTCATCTCTGATTATTTTATGTTGCTTTCTGAATATATAATCAGGTAAATCCCCTGGTGAATGTTTTTATAAAAGCATGTTTTGTTCATGTGATTACCTTCATATGTGTAAATATATCTATATGTAAAAAGTAACAAGTAGTTAAAAATAATTTTCATCCGTTACTAGATGAGAAAAAGAGTCTTCTTTACATTCACTTGGGTAATCAGGTTACATGAGATGCATATAGTGTAACCTTCGTTAGGACTTGTGATTCATAGTTGGTAGACGTTAAGTTTGATGGTTGCTATCTCAGTATGAAAAAATGTAATTAACAACAATAACTAATATACTTTGCCTTTAAAATTTCTAATTCGTGCATTGACAAAAGGAGCATTTTGAATCATAAGCAAATGTTGACCCTAGGAAGATCCCCCAAGGATGAGTGACATTTCTAGGGAATAAATTGTAAAATGTTCATTCCTAAATGGATATCGGGTGCAACAAATTTTGTAATGATGTAATCAATGTTGTAAGTATTTTAAGATCCTTGATAAGAGGGCATTTTGGAGCATGGGACACATTCCCTGATAAATGTTGAGTGTTTGACCGAAGTTACTTGTTAGTTATCAGGTGAGTGGAGGTTACGTTCTAGTGAGTGCCTAGTTAACCTTTGTTGGTCCTGAATGCATTGTAGTAAGTACTAGAGTGCTTGTAGGAATTGCATGTTGAATTCAACTGTAAATAGGCACACCATGCTAGGGTACAAGTTGTCAAATCAATTACCAATGCAAGAGAATTTGTACTGGGCTTCTCGATTTTATTGAACAGTTAACAATACTCCATGTAGTTGAGAAGCTGGAATGTACAAGAAGGTGGTATAATTCACAATGGCACAATGTTCAGATGTCTCTGATTCTCTTCTCTCTAAACAATTGATGATTTGATGATGACTAATGTTAAGCCTTTGTTTTAGAATGTTTCCTTTATCTTGTGCCTCCATTGCTTCAAGAATTGAAGACTTTGGTTGATAGATTGTTTTGGAGGTGCAAACTACAACTTTGAGTACAAATAGGATGCAACACACAATTCTTGCAGAACAGACTGCAACTAGGCTATGACTCATATTCTAGCTTGCACTTTTTTCCAGTGATTAAATAGTATAAAATCCTTAAAATTCAATGGTCAATTTCTGGCTGCATTGTAGACTATGACTTGGACTTTGACCTTGCAGTCCTTATACTTTTGCTCAGCTGTTTTTTAGCAAGTTTTTATCTTGGACAATTGTGACTTGTCCAGCGAACCACACTTGTATTTATATCAGACTATGACGTTAAATTTGGTTCACAATGCATTAAATATCTTAAAAATTAACAATCAAGGGAACAATGTTGGGAGTGGGAGAGGGAGCACACATGGGTATGGTTGCGGGAGTGGCTGAAGGTGTGGGTGCAAGCATAGGCGCTGGCGCAGGAGTGGGAGTGGGCGTGGGAGACAGCGCAGGTGTGGGAACGGGAGGGGGTAATGGTGAGGTAGGGGTTCATGGACTTGGGATGCACGGGGGGCAACGAGCGGGACCTGTGGATGGGTCGACAAAAGCCACAGGGAGAGGGGTGGTTGGGCTAGAATGGCAAGATCCAACGCATGTGTTGGCCAAAGGGGTTGGGGATTTTGAGGCCTGCTCCAAAGAAGGAGCTACAATGTGGCTTAAGGTCGGCCACCCACCTGATGGCACCTTGTAGAAGCTAGAATGGAGCTTGCTCAAGAAGTTTGTATCTGAAGGTGCGCAACCCAGGATGGGCATTATACGGAGGTGGGTCAAGGTAGCCTGGGGTCTGGACAATGTTAGCATGAGGTTTGGCGGAGAATTGGCTGCTCTTTTATTTCCAGACAACAGAGGATCAAGAATAGATCCTAGTGGAAGGGCCTTGGTTCTATGGGGCTAGGGAGATCCTTGGGGCGCATTGTGATGCAAGGATGTTTGAATGTGCGCTTGTGTGGATGAGACTTCATGACCTACCCTTGGAATACTGGTCGCCAAAATTCCTAAAATCATTGGCCGAACTATTTGGTGAATTTATCAAGTTTGACGCCTTCACGGCATCCATGGATTGGATGGGATATGCTCGCTTTTGTGTGTGGTGGTCATTAAGGTCAGAGGATAGGGTAACTGAGGTCATTTTAGACACTAAGACGGGAGAAGAAAAGGTCCAGTTACAGTGTGAGAACTTTCCAAAAGCGCCTCCAGAGGCATCTCAGACTTGCAAAATTTGTGGCAAAGGGCATTATGTTGCGGACTATAGGGTTTCTCAACCTAAGCCACAATAGGGCTGGAATTTAGTGGGTAGAAAGGGCTGTACCATGAAGAAGGGGCCTTCGATGCTCGGTGGCGGTCAATCCTTGACAATGTGATCGGAGCAAGGGGGTGGGTAGGCCTAGGGTGGGAACCTGCTCTTGCATAGTGAAGAGAGGCCAAGAGGGAGCTCACATGTAGGGGTCCTAAGGTTGGTAGAGGATGCTAGAGGGGATACGGGGTCACCTCATACCTCACCAATGAGGAAAATTGAGGCATTGGGAGGACCTGAACCGGAGCTACCCTGTTGGGGAAATGGATCACGCTAGGTAGAGGGTCAACTAATCCAAAAAT
Source organism: Gnetum montanum (assembly GCA_015680685.1). Lineage (NCBI taxonomy): Eukaryota > Viridiplantae > Streptophyta > Gnetopsida > Gnetales > Gnetaceae > Gnetum > Gnetum montanum. The sequence continues at coordinate 77,517 of MNCI01013035.1, forward strand.
GAAAGACATCTTGGGCGTGAAGGACACAAATGTGCAAGGGGCTAAAGTCACCCGACCATTGCCCAAAGTAGGATGCCCAAATGCAACTAGCACAAGAAAAAAGTCCACGTAGCAAGACCTTGATTTGGGAGTGCAACACACACTCCAGGAGGTATATCACAGGTGTTTGTCTATGTCCCCATGAAGATCTTTTCCTAGAATTTCCGGGGACAGGGTACCCCGTATAAAAGAAATACCTTCGATAGGAAGAACAAGAACTCCTCACAGAGCTCCAGGAATTAGATTGGGAGGAAGAAGGCTATTGGAAACAAAGGTTGCAGTTGATGTGGTTAAGGGAGGGAGATAGGCACACTAGGTTCTTGTTTGCGGCTGTGAAAGCCCATCGGGCCACCAAGCGTAAGCTACAAAATATGTTGCAGGGCATTGATGACGGAGGGCGGCCGAACATGCGGCAAGGGTTGAAACAGTTGCAGGCATACTGGGAGGAGGTGTGGAGATGGCGGCACACAGAATCCATCTTCGTCCATGTTCCAAGGATGCTAACTTGTGCCGATAACCAGCAACTACTGAGGCTGTTCTCACGGGCAGAATTGTGCACGGCCATGGAGGCAATGCCATCTAACAAAGCCCCAAGGCTGAACGGGTGGCCTATTGAATTTGTCAAGGAATTTGAGGAGATTTTGGGAGCTAACCTGCTTGACGCATTGAATGGCATGCTCCCTTGGCAACAGGTAAGAAAAGAGATTAACTGCTTTCGGGTGGTTCTCTTGTCGAAAGTCCCGAACCCAACATCATCGGGGCACTTCAGACCCATTGGAGTGTGCAATACACTCTTGTGGATATTTTCACAGATGTTGGTTGGGCGTGTTGCCCGCCTCATGCCTAGGTTGGTTGGAGCACATCAGGTCTTTTATCAAGGGTCGATTCTTGCAAGACTAGGTCCTGCTGTTGCAGGAGATTCTGCATTTCCTTAGGACGACTCATTTCCCAGGGATGTGTATCAAATTGGATAGCACCAAGGCGTATGACTCGGTTAGCTGGGTAGCTCTTAGAGCAATCATGCTTGCGAAAGGATTCGATGTCAAATTCATTAATTTATGCATCCAAATACAATGGGGCAGCTGCTATTCCTTTGACATTGATGGGTAGCTGTGGGGCTTCCATGGTACCGAGAGGGGCTTGAGGCATGGAGACCCATTATCATTGCTGCTATTCATTATGGCCATGGACCTGCTCAAGTCCTATTGCTTGGAGGAAGGGGTTCAAGGGCTTGACATGCACGATGTCCATTGCTTGGCTGCCCACTATGCTGATGACACGATGGTGTTTACCAGGGTAGTGTTGCCACAGGTCGAGGCCTTGTTGAGGGCGTTGGACCAGCTACGGAGGGAGGTGGGCCTCACAATCAACCCAGGAAAATCAGCCATTCACATGGTGCAAAAGATAGGAGCAAAAATCATTCAAACGCTGGGCATGTTGCTAGGAAGTACAGAGGACAAGTATCTGGGCATGCCCATTTTTGACTGGCAACAAAAGAAGGCTTGGTTGGGCTTGCTGGAGAAGATCCAAACAAAAACTACTCATTCGGGTAACTACTTCTTGTCATGCAAGGGAAACATGATTCTTGCATCTACTGTGTTGATGGCCATAGCCAGGTTCGCGGTGTCCATGGCCACGCTGTTGATGGGGGTGCTGATGGGGGTGATGTAGCGAATTGACGACATCATCAGAGATTTTGTGTGGTTAGGGGGCAAAAGAATGCACTTTGTGTCATGGGCAATCACGGCTTGGCCCCAATTGGTAGGAGGGATTGGCCTCTTAAAGTTCAATGACGAGGTTAGCTAAGGTTAACTAAGGGCTGCAATGGCTCCTCTGCAGATTCCTGGGCCAAAATAGGAATCCAACATTGTGGACTCAATTGCTAAGACAAAAGTACCGCTGCTGGGAGGGAAGTGCTGGCAATTCACACCTTTGGAAGAACTTGTGCTAGCACGTAAACAAGATGGAGCAACTAGGTATGCTGGATTAGCACGCCCAAGAGATTGTAAAATATCGATACCCGCCCAAATTTGCCTGGGTGAAACCTTGGAAGGGCCGCTTACCAGAGAAAGTGAAGGATTTTGGATGGGTGCTTAAGCACCATGTGCTCCTTGTGCATGCCACATTGCGGGAATGTGGCATGCAGGTGGAGCCCACTTGTCCTCTGTGTCTTAACGACACAGAAACACTGCAACACTTTATGCAAAGTTGCCACTTCACGACGGCTGTCTAGTGCATGGCCCATCTTCCATCGTTTGCTTGCCACTGTGACTCACCCACTTTGGCTGAATTGTGGGTGTTGTGGAAGCATTGAAATTTGCAGGTGTTTAGGGGCATTGATCTGCCGTCTCCAATGACGGTGGCTCGGAGTATTTAGGTGTTCTGGAACAAGGTATCTGCAGCAATGGGACAACGACTCCTATTCGAACCCTCGGTCATGGAATTTACGCAGCAAGTAGAGTTGTGGCCTTTGCTCCAGCGTATGGGTTAGGATGACATGTTGCAACGCTTGGAAGGGGAACAGGGACTACCCATAGCACAGTTCTACGACAATTGGCAGCACAACGAAACTAAATTCTGGGGTAGGAGGATCATGGTTTCGGTTCTTACGTTGGCGGTTGCTTTAGGTGTAAACACAGAGGGTGTAGTGATTGCGCCGGTTGTGCATGTGCAATTGGATGCAACTGAATTTTTCCAGGGAGACATCCCCAGAATAGCCAGCGGTCACATATGGAGATTGGCGTTGTAGGGGGTTTGGATGGAAGTTGCCATCTTGGTCGAACGGTACTTCATCCAATCCAGATGCCCCCACAAACTGGTGGGAATTCATTTTACATTTATGAAGCACATGAGGCATGGGACCCCCACTAACGTGCCACAGTTTTTCTAGGACTCTCTATGGCGTCAGTGACCTAGGAGACACCCTGGTGTGATCATGGTGCTCTGGTGGATGGGAACGTTGATTTTGTCGTTGCAACCCATGTTGGTATACTCTCGTCAATGGGGCAGGAATCAAGAGCCTAGGATGGGGCCTTGGGGGACTGATGATGAGGCGGTGAGCGTGGCAACAGGCACATGGGGGATGCAAGCCCAGGGGCTTGATAGGAAGGGGAGGCACACGTAGAAAGGGGCTGGCTGGGACATCATTGGGGAATGTAGCAGAGTGGCAGAACAAGCCCAACAAGAAGAAAGGGAGTGGTGGCATGTGAGGTGGGCAAACATGCAACGAGAGGTGCAACAAGAGGCCACATGAATGCAGACGTAGACCCTGCGGTAGATGGAAGACATCATTTCAAACCACAAGATGGGTCTTGCGCAACTCATTCAAGAAAATCGGCAATGATTGGCAACCAATACCAATACTTCTGAAAACCGAACTCCAGTGGACACCATATCTTAATTGCAGCTTGAAAAGGAGAGTAGGGGATCCAATGCAGGGACAGAACCCATATACTACGCAGAACAGGAAGGATAGGGTGACATAAAAAGAGTGAGCCAAGGGTGTGTGTGCGGCCTGGTGGTTGGGACTTGGGGGGAAGGGGGCCTGTAAAGGTTTGTGGGTGTGTGTAGGGCCTGCCTCGTTTTTGGGAGAGGGGGGGAGGGGGGAGCAACTTAGGACAATTGGATTAACAGGGATCTGCGGCTTCGTTGGCCATATGGCATGGGGTCAGCTGCTTTGACCCAAGCTATACTAATGTACAGCTTTTTTTGGAACTAATACAGCTCGAATTTCTTCCAAAAAAAATATCTTAAAAATTAACAACAAGAACCTCATGAAAGCTTTGGATCTTATCATCATCCTAAGACTTGACCTAACAAAATGGGGCATAAAAGCTCTGGATTTAATAGCATTAATTCATGGCCAAGAGTATATGCTGGTAGCTTAGAGGGTGTGCTGACTCGGGGTTTACAAAGCTGGCATTTGGGACGAGCTGCAGAATTATGGGGGAAGCTGGACAAAGAGGGGTTGATTACTATAGCCTAAGGTATAATTGACCTTATTGTTGTTGTAGTGTCAGATTACGTGTAAAGACCAAGTATGGAAGGAAGATAACCGCAAGCAGCCCCCACAATACTGTTCATTCTTTCTCTTTTATGCTATTAATAAAGTTCTGGATTTTCACTTTCTTATTTATTCAGTGAAGCATTTAATAAGCATAATGTTAAATTTAGAGTAACATTAAGCATTTCCATGAAATCTGGGATTGGGACGTCACGGTTATCATCATGGTGTATGAATGTGGTAATGTTATTCAAGTTTTTAAATCCTTTCTTTCTCGGTCATGATTTTTGCGGAGTGTTTTATCGTTCCAAGTAAACATTAATACCCATTTGCAAGTTTTTTGTTCAAAGTACCATTCATTTATATCTTGGTACGTCTTTGTGGTTTGGGTGGATGAAAGGATTTATTTTGTTATGTTTTATCTTTTTGTTTTTGTTTTATTTCCTGGTTGGATGAAACGACGATGGTGGCTTTCTAGCGTGGGCTGCTCATGGTGTAGCAAAACAACAAAGTATCTGATAGCTTTTTTGGTTTTGGTACAAGGTTGAAAGTGAACTTCCTGAAAAGATTGAGCGCTTGATAAGGTGTGAGGCATCTGCATATCAAAAGCTTCTGATGAAAAGAGTTGAAGAAAATCTTGGATCCCTTGGTCATGCAAAGGTATATAATTGGTAGCAGTTATTTAATAATTGTTAATATGTGATAGTAATTATTTATTTTATAATAAATTCAAATATTGATTTGAAAGTTTTTTAATATTGCAGGGAAGAACTGTACATAATACAGTTATGGAGCTACGGAATATTTGCAACCATCCTTATCTTAGCCAGCTTCACGCAGATGAGGTCTTTTGACATAATTATACCCCTAAATATTCTATGCTAAATTTTTTTAATTGAAATTTCTATGTTTTGACATGCTGACATAGTAGAATCTGCTGCAGATTGAGAAAATGTTGCCTCAGCATTTTCTACCTCCAATTGTTAGGCTTTGTGCAAAGCTGGAGACACTAGATCGCATACTACCTAAACTAAAGGCAACCAATCATAGGGTCAGTTGTGATATATTTTAACGGAATGCCATTATTTTATTCCTTAAACCTACCAACCACAAACTAAATGAAGGAAATATTGTTTGCTAAGTTGTTTTCTTTGCATTCGTTCATTGTATATATGTTTTCAAAAGGTAAGTCAACAAAATCTGAAGTTATTACTTGATAGATAACTTTGAACAGGCTGCAATAGACGTAGCAAGCCACGAGCTCCTGAAAATTACTGCATTTACTTGTATAGTGTGCAGCTGTGCCAATTTCGTGGATTATTTTCCTAATGTAATTGTTTCCTTTGAAATAGAACTAAGCAGCCACCGGTTCTTCATGGCATCATTAAAATCTAGGCTCTTTACTTATATGAATTAAATATCACTATATGGGAAATCCAGATTTTGTTCTTCAAAAGTTCCCTCTGAAACCTTGAGCAGCCGGTTTGTTTTTCTGCTTTCTTTTCTTTTTAAAATCTTTCTATTTTTCCCTTTGTTTGTGGCTTTTTATCAATACCAAGTGTAGATGTCAGAATGTTCCCAGTCAGACATTCCAGTGCTGTTTACCTCTTGAGTTGGCTTTTTGTTGACAACAATAAATAAAAATGCCATTATGGTTAATTATTTTATTAGCGCATGTCAAATTATTAAAGGAATATGCGATGGGTCTTATGGCTGACTTACGTGTTCAAGAATTCAAAATTTCCTTACATTTGATATCATATGCACATGCAGGTATTGCTTTTCTCCACAATGACCCGGCTTTTAGATGTAATGGAAGACTATCTCGTCTGGAAGGGTTATAGATACCTTCGATTGGATGGCCACACATCTGGAGTGGATCGTGGGGCCCTGATTGAGCAGTTCAATAGACCTGATTCTGATGCGTTTCTCTTCTTGCTCAGGTGCTTCACGTGTTTTGAATCCAACTGTGGTTAGACTTCATCATGAATAGCTTATATTGTAATCAATAGACAAATTCCAAGAGCATGTTTGGGAATTAGCATGTTAACTGCATGTGTTCTTTGCAATTTGATTTCAAGTAGAGAAACACAGTTTTACTTGTATGCTTATAGTTCATTGGTTTTGAGAGTATAATTCTGGAAATACGTAACCCTTAATAATGCAGCCTGCGAGCGGGTGGTGTTGGAATCAACTTGCAAGCTGCTGATACCGTTATTATATTTGACACAGATTGGAATCCCCAGGTAAAACTGCTGAAACAGGTTTTCTAATTATTTCTTATAGCTGTTGTTTTCATTAATTATAAATAAAAATGTTTTATGATATGATTGATTTCTTATGTAAAATAATTTAATGATGATCTGCATGTTATAGGTTGATCTGCAAGCACAAGCAAGGGCTCATAGAATTGGTCAAAAGCGTGACGTGCTTGTCTTGCGTTTAGAAACGGTATTTGAAATTTTGACTCTCTTATAAGTCAGTACCTCTTGATGTTCTGCCTATTACTAATTTGCTCAAACTTATTTTCGTAAAATCGAATTCATTTAGTCAAGTTTGCTACAGTTTAAATTTTTTTTTTCTTGCACACCACTAGTTACGAGTATTGCAATGAGTTTGAGGGTCGAGTTCAAACGATATGAGTAGGAAGGACATCCTACTTTTTTCTAACAGGAGAGAGCACGTCGTATTAATTCCTGAAACTCAATAAAAAGCAAGCACGTAAGAATATGAATGATATCCATACTGCAGGTTTTATGGAATTTTAAAATACTATATGAGAATGTGAGTTTAAAAAATTCAGGTTTTCTCAACCGTTTTATGTTCTGATTATATAGAAGAAGAAGGAACTTGCGGGATGTATATCAGTGCTTGACACCTCGATAGCTGAAGGGCAACGTTGTTAGTTTTTATAAAATTGTTTCATTTATTCAGGTTTACTATAGCTCTGAAAAACTTTTTCTTGCACGGGATGAATTACAGGTATTCCAATGGATTTAAGAGTGGAGTTCCAACGGTATGAGTAGGAAGGACATTGAACTTTTTTCTAGTAGAAGGGAACACACGGTATTAGTTCCACAAGCTTAACAGAAAGCAAGAACGTAGGAATATGAATGATATCCATACTGCAGGCCTCATGGAATTTTAAAATAAAATTGCAGAAAGTGTGCATCTAAAAATTGATGTGTTCTGATTATATAAAAGAGGAACAAACTTAACGGATGTACAACGGTCACTTGACACCTCTGTAGCTGAAGGGCTTTTTCATGAATTTTGAATTATACCTGCGAGCTGGGACTGTGCTGTTACAGCTGAACAGTAACCCAATAGATTGCAAGTTCAAGCTTCACTTGTGACATATCCTTGGTTTGATTAGCGGGACGGTTAAGTTGTCCAAAGAGAGAACCACTAACTGCATGATCCCCAGGCAGAGTCAACTGATTTTTAACATTTGTTTGCCTCGGATCATTTTTAACATAAGTTTGCCTCAATTGGAGTTCAAACGCATAACTTATCAGTGAACAAACCAATGAATTAACAATTGAGCTACCACCTTCGCTTCTTTGAACTCCAAAGACATCAACATTGTTCTGGTTAAAATCAATTCGAGTTTCGATTAAGGCAACAAATTTTGCAAAATAATGAGACACCGCTATTTTGCATAGGCTTTAATATTCATGAAATATTAGCATTCCCAAATAACTGTTCGTCAAAGGTGTTTTGGATGTTATTTTTTTTCCCGCTTCTGTTAACGTGTGTATTTCTTGTACTTAATCATTCCAATCAGGCACACACTGTCGAAGAGCAAGTGAGGGCTTCTGCAGAACACAAACTTGGGGTGGCAAATCAAAGCATAACAGCAGGATTTTTTGATAATAACACAAGGTTTTTTGGTCTTACTACCTATAATGTGAATTGAGGATAAGAACTGCGGTTTTTATAAACCGTACCTTGCCGTTAAAATAAATAATGACACGATATCTTTTCTGCATGAATTTTCAGTCCTGAATATCGAAGAGAGTATTTGGAATCTCTTTTGAGAGGTTCAAAAAAGGAGGAAGTGGGAGCTGTGCCAGATGATGAAGCACTAAATTATATGCTAGCCAGGAGGTTAGTTCCTTGATTTTGTTTATGATGTTTTTCTAGTTTATGTTTCCAATTATGTAGTAAGCCATAGTAACTCAAATGATATTTACCATTTATGATTGTCGACTTGGACTTTTCTGCTACATGTTAGCCTTTTTCTAATTATTAGAACTACGACTTAATGCAGAAATTTTTTATTTGACATGCCTTTACTTGTACTGCAGTGACACGGAGATAGACATCTTTGAGACAGTTGATAAGATGAGGCAGAAAGAAGAGCAGGTAGCCCAATCCTATCAGCGTTAGCTATCAAGCATGCTTCTTTTCATTTGACGAAAGCAACTCGTTGCTAACTGATCTTATAATATTGTTCCAGGAAGCATGGTTGAAATTGACGCAAGGAAATGTCGAAGATGAACCCTTGCCGATGCCTCCCCGGTTGGTGGGAGATGAGGAATTGAAATCATTCATTCTAGCTATACAGGCTCGTGATAATGTTAATACCAGTTCAAAGAAGAAATCAGGAAGCTCAGTGCCACTGGATACCCATAACTATGGTAGGGGCAAGCGGGCAAGAGAGGTAGGTTGATTGTGGTAGTAAGTTTGGTTGATTGTGATAGGAAGTTTGCTATTGGATTTGATTTTTGAAGCATTAACTGAAAGACGTTATGTGATCATTCAGGTGCGTTCTTATGGGGACCAATTAACAGAGGAGGAATTCGAAAGGCTCTGCTTGGTTGGTGCTCCAGATTCACCTAAGCCTCATGATACTGGAAAAGATATACGTAAGATCAAAAGTATCGCCAAACCTGCAATGATAACAGCTGAGAAACCACCTCCAGTAAAAAGAGGACGGGGAAGACCCAGGCGTGACTCTTATGTTGCAGCCATGCCATGTTCAGGAGCTAACAGTAGTGGTAAAACAGTTACCGGTTCTCCTCACGATGTCAACAGTGAGTTGAGCACTGGTTCGGTACACTTGGAAAAACAGGATGCTGAATCGTCGCTGCTGCCTGATGCTAAATCTGAAGATTTGGCTGTTCCTCATGAAGTAAAAGAGATGGGCACTTTGGCTGCGAAACATGTTTTAACTGACATTGGGACGACGAAATCTCCCGGTGAACATTCAAAAGAAGTAAAAAATATACAAAATCCTGTTATGCCGACAGAAAAGAAATATCATGTGAGTTCCGAGAAGCAATCATTTATGATGGTGACAACTTCTGAGGAAGCAGGAGCTAATTCTTTTCTTGAGAACTGTGGTCAGCTAACTACAACCTCAAACCACGTGGGTAGAGAGCAGGATGTTGGAATCATGCTTCCAGCAGAGGCTAAACCTGAATACGTGGCAGTTGCTTCCAAAGTTCAAAGGGAGTTAAATGCATCGACTGCACCGGATATATCCAAATACCAAAGAAGTGGACCTTCTATTGATAATTCAAAAGACAGACACAGTATTGTAAACACAGATCTGATTGCTAAAAATATGCTAGTGAAAGATCAGGTTGGTTCTAATAAGCAAGCAGTTATGAAGGCTGGTGGTTCTGCAAAGCAACCTGTCATGAAAGCAGCCGGATCTGCAAAGCAGTCTGCACCGAAAGGAGGTGGTTCTCGCAAAGTGAAAGGTACTGTTGGTGAAATCTATGGAAGCCTGAGCACGACTTCCTCAATCCATGCAGAGAAACAGAAGGATTCTGTAACTATGCTCACATCAGCTTTAAAATCCACACGTTTGGGAGCACCTCTTGAATCAAAAAGGAAAGTAAGTGCTAGCAGTAAAAGAGTTCCTGCTGACAATAAAAAATCGAGATCCATTGAAAAGAAGTTGGTAGAGACAAAGAGCGTTTCAATAGCAGATTTGCCAGCTGATCGCCAGCAAGGGAAATGTGATACTGCTTCTAACAGGCAGGCAGTCACTTATGCAGGTTCTTGCCGCAGTTTATCTGATCCTGTGAAGGACCTGGGTGAAGACAAGAGCTTGCATTCAGCTGGTATACAGAAAGAGCATAATGCGACCCCTATACTGTCGTTGTCTACCAAATATGAAAATTCGGCAGTATCTCCTAAAATTGAAGCAAAAGACAATTCAGCAATTGAATATGGTTTACCGAGCAATGAAAGAAATAGTGCTGGGGATCATTCACCAGGGTCAGTGCTTTCTCTAAACTCTAATGTAAATGGTGAGTCTGTCCTGCAGAAACATGATGTTGGTGCTGACAAACAGTTAACTATTGTCTCAGAGGACAAGGTATCTGATTCTGCGAACGTTATGAGTGGTCATGTTGGCACAGCTACGTTTGATGCCGGCGTAAAGCAAGACGTTGGAGTCATGCTTTCATCGTTTAAGAAATATGAAGGGCCACTTGTTCCTTCTGAAAACAACAATAAATTCAATGCGACCGGAGATCATGTTCCATGTATTGATGATGGAACCAAAGTAATTAATGATACCTCAGACATCATCGAGGATAATATGCAAGAGAACGTTTTTGTCGACTCTGATATGCAGCGAGGTTCGGCAGATGCCAGCTCTTGCAGAGCAATAAATTCTTCGGATCAAGAAATTAATGGGAACCTTTGCATGATCTCAAGCCATGTAGAGAAACAGCAAGATGGTGGAAGTGCACTTGTATCACATAGTAAGTGCAAAAAGCTTGATATTAGAAATTCGGCAAAGTTAATGAGTGAACAGTTATCTGAAAATGAAGGAACTAGGAATAGTGCTATATCTTTCCAAGAGACAAAGAGTTCTCTAAATCCCATTGTAAGCTATGATAATATGCAAAAGGAAAATGCAGATTGTTGCAATAAGTTATCTGCTAATTCTGCCAATGAAATCAGTGGGAATATGTGCATGCCCTCTATGCACACTGATAAACAAGAAGATGATGCAAAAATGCTGCCTCCAGACACCGTGTCTGAAATCGAAGGAAAGGCCACATCTCTGGAAACGCCATCGAGCAAAATAGTTAATGTTTGTATGTTAGAAAAGACAAAAATTATTCAAGAGCCAGTCATAACCCGAGGCAATAATATGCTAGAGAAAGATTATGATGATTCTGGTAAGAACATGCCATTAGCAGTTTTTGCAAGTCATTCTATATTACCTTTAGTAATTTACACTAACCTTAACAATCATCACAGATTCTGCAGGACCTGCTGACTGGAAAACGGAAGCCGCAAGAATTGGGCATGAAAATGTATGCTATAGTGAGAGATCTGTATCTACTTCTGATTGTTTACAAGATGAAGATGGTATTCTAACCTCAAATATCCATGGGGATACAATGCAAGAGAAACATGATGATGGGTCTGATCAGAAGTACATCATAACCCTATCATTGACAGCTCGAAAAGACACTGTTTCTATTGACAAAGAAAATCAGGACTTTTCTCAGAAATGTATTCCAGTAATGTCTGTTCCAGATCCTGGCTTTCAAGCTATGCAAGGAAGTATGGATGTTGCAAGCGTTCATCCAGTGGCCATGAACATGCAGAGAAAGTCATCAGATGATGGGACATCGTTTAAAGAGGAAGTTGCTGATCAATTACATGAGAAACCTGAGGGAGCAGTATATTCAGACGACTCTATGTCTGTGGCGGTGCGCGGTACTGTAGGTAATAATCAAAAGTGTGACGAGACAGGAAATCATGCAATGCAGACATATCCTGCTGTTCTGGACAATTCTCAGAAATGTATTCCAGTAATGTCTGTTCCAGATCCTGGCTTTCAAGTTATGCAAGGAAGTATGGATGTTGCAAGCGTTCATCCAGTGGTCATGAACATGCAGAGAACGTCATCAGATGATGGGACATCGTTTAAAGAGGAAGTTGCTGATCAATTACATGAGAAACCTGAGGGAGCAGTATATTCAGACGACTCTATGTCTGTGGCGGTGCGCGGTACTGTAGGTAATAATCAAAAGTGTGACGAGACAGGAAATCATGCAATGCAGACATATCCTGCTGTTCTGGACAAACATGCTGGTGTTTTGATAGACTCTAGCACCATTGCGGTAGGGGATTCGCCAGTTTCCTGTCAATCTCCAACAGAGATGCTACCTCCAAGAACACAAAGCGATGATAATTTATCAAGAGAGGGAGAAAAATTAAATGTCGATAAATCATTAGGAGCCGGAATCTATGTGGCAGATGATATTGGTCAAAGCATGCCAGAAAAAGGAGGAGCAGAACTCTCTAGAAAGCAATCGGTGGGGATACTGAACAAGCTAGAAATGCAGGCCGAACATTCTATTAAGCAATTCATGGAGACAGAGTGTCCGACCATTTCAGCCAAACATAACCAGGATATTTCAGTTGTTGATCAGCCATCAGACGCCACCGCAGAGCTGGCAGCTTGTATGAAACTGCTTTTACCAGAAACAGAGGAGGTAGGGCTCCGCAATGTGCAACCAATGGAGGTGACCTGTCCAACAGGTTCGGATAATAATGGGATGCAGAAAAAAGACGGTGTAAGTGATGATGTTCAACAATCAGAAAAGACTAGAAATGCAGAAATACATGGTACTCAACCAACTAGATGTGCAGAAATACTTGATACTGAGCTTTCCGGTCTGCAACCAATGACAATTGGTACTGATGATCACCAATTAGAAGTTCCAGTAGACATTGCCCGATGTAGGCAATCAGGAGAAGGTACAGAACTGCAGGATAACAGACTAACCGAGATGCCATGTGCCAATGGTGATCAACAGTTGGAGGCTACAGACAGTCTGACTGATAGTATTGCATCAGCACCAAGAAGTCCAGAAGAGCAAGATAATGAGCTTTCCCAGTTGCAGTCAATGGAGACATTATGTCCAAATTCTCCGGTGGCGCACATTGCCCAAGAACAAGAGAATCATGCTACAAGTATTGATCAACTTTCAGGGACTGTAGCTTTTCTGACTGGTTCCGTTGAGCAAGATATGCCAGATAAACCTGTGGAGACCTCATGTCACACTGTTGTGGTGGACCACAAGCTCCAAGAAGAAGAGAACAAATTTACAAGCAGTGATCAGGGCATGATAGATAAAGAGCTTAATCAACCTTGCAGTCAGCAAGTAATGGAAACGCTATTTCCAGTTCCAGCTGTACCAGAAGATCACACTATGCCAGAGAATGAAGCTTTATCAGGTTCTCAACAGCCAGGGGCAACATTATCATCTGATGAACAAAATTTACCAAAGAAGGATGATTCTAGCATTTATCAACAGCCACTTGGAACAGCCTCGCTGATCGATGCGGGTGACAAAAATACTGCTCTAAGTGTCTTGCAGCCTGATATCCTGTCATCGAGGAAAAATGATGAAGTAATCAGTGTAGGGAATCCATGCAAGTTGCAGGCAGATCATACCTTAACCAAAGTCGATACAATTGCTGATTTTCCAACGATTATTCCTCCTCCTGGGCCGGTTTTACAGACAGTTAATGTCGTTGAAGATTCTCTGAGCTCTGCCCTCGACAATGACAAGATCGAGCCTTCAGATAGCTTGCCAACAGAAGCTACTGAAATGAAGGCAGATCACAATCTTGTCTTCCAAAAGAACATTTCTTTTGACCAAGATCGGCAGCAAGAAGCTACTGTTAATGAGCAAGAGAGCCAAATGGAAGGTTCTTATGTGAAGAATACTTGAGATGCCTGGTAGCATACAGAGTGAAGTTCGAAAGTAAAATGTCAAAACAATACTGCCCTCATTTTGGAAGGAGATGCTGCAGATGTAACATGCGAGGAATGAAAATTTGATTTTAATAATGATATTGATAGTAATCCAGACGGCACAGTGGACTTCTTGTCCAAGCCAAGTGGTTCACCTAATTTTGATTTTAATTAGGGGTGGCAGATGGTTGAATCCTTTCTCAGGATGTATTATTCATTCAAGTCATGAACTTGACATTAATTTCATGGAAGCATTGTTGTATGATAGTTGAAAGCAATTTGACGTCATGATTCAAACTTTCATTGAACTTGGCAAATCGTATTCCTCGATCAAAATCTGTATACATTGTTGTACGTTCAGCATTTAATCAATCATATATTTTGGTTGGCTTTGCAAACAAACGAACGATTTCTTTTTGTAATGGAAGAGGTCCATTATTCTCGAAACTCTGGACTGTCCAACGTTTTAATTGCATGCCTGGGACATTTCTGGGTGTTGTTTAATCAACTAGTTTTGAGGTTTACTTTTATTCGGAGGAATGCTATTTTAGTAGAATGGAGTGATAAGCCCCAATCTGAAAGTTGCAGAAATGCGGACATGTGATTGGTCACTAATTTTACTCCCATGATTTGATGTGTTCCTGCTCTTTGAAGAAATTCGGTCAGAGCATTTGACAGGATGTTATCAGATTTTAAAATAGAAACTAGAAAAGGAAATGATTGATTTTAATTTTGATTTCTTTCAATTGCACGGAGCTTTATGCAGGAGATTGTATTGATGAGTGTGCCATTGAGCACGGTTACATGCTAAAATCTTTTACCCATGCCAAAATCTTTACTCAGCTTCGGACAGAAAGGTACACACACCCCCAAGGCCCCCACCAACCTTTTTTGGGCAGATATTCCTGGTTCAATCATTTTAAAAAGAGAGATTGGGACTAGTTAACCGAAAAGGGTCCCAGAATTTGAATGCTGAATCAGTTTTGTAGCAGAGCAAGCCAAACGGCCTTTTCTGCACTGACCCTTCGGCGCGGAGTTCCACCAGGATCTTGTTCAAGCTGAATAGTGTCCTTGTTATTTTCATTCTTAGGCTTTCCTTGTAACCTAAGTTTGTTTTTTAAAAAGAGCATTCAAATATTATCTTCATTAATACAATTTGCAATCTAGTTATAAGGCTAAGTCATCCAATATCTAACTAAATAACTAATGAATAATACGAACAATTCTTTCATAAGTTTTACAAAAAACCCAACAACTCAAGGAAGAGACATGAGTTGATTAAAGTATTTGCTTAATAACTAAAACTTTGCTAGCAAGGGTGAGTTCTTTTTATTTTCATTTATCAACCACATAATTATGCAAAATAGTAAGATTAGGCTTAAAAAAAGAAGTATTCCTAAAATTTTGAAGACAACCTTTTTTCAAGATTTTCCAAGGCTTGAGAGTAACCCACTCATCAATATTTCCATTATAAGAAACAACAAATTTTTAACAATTGATTCAAGAGCTAGATAACATGCATGATGGGACGCGATATCGCATCTCTCGTGATATCGTGTATGCGATATCGTGGTGTGCCGTCATATCTATAAATAAGAGGCGGCTCTCCTTTGTTTCCTCATCCTAGGCTAGACAGTAGGGAAACTCTAGTAGATTGATCACTCCAGAGAAGAATATTTTCCATGTGCCCGCAGTAGGAGTCCTAAAGTGACAGGATCTTTATTCGAGCAAACATTGTACCTGAACACAAGTTTGTGTACGGCAATAAAGACGAGCTTTCCGGATAAACCTTGCAGCGCATGGAATAGGATTTTATTATTGTTATTTATTACCTGTTATATATTACTTGTTATTTATTGTTTTCCTTCTCAACCCTTTTCTCCTAGTTAAGTGCCTCAGTACGACCACTTCGAGCACGTGCGTTACGCGTGGTGATCCTAGCAACGATTAGCGTTTGGTAGCCACGGTTGCATCGGTTCAGAGTGTGTACGGTAAGTGGGAACGGATGCTGACACTAGGTAATTTAGACTTAGTNCACTTAGTCTGCGGAGTTTGACTGGATCACATGTGCTACGCTCGTATTCGTATGGTTGAGTGTAGGGGTATCTCGTCACTCATCATTGGCGCTATTGCTGGGGACTAAGTGTTTGTGCGTTGAATAGAACATAGGATATCACTCACATCGTTGGGAGCCTAAACGAACCTTCGGGTTAATTAAACAAAAAATTTATATAACGGTAAATTAGCACACCGATAATAATGTCTTTTCTTCTAACAAGAGCAATTCACCGCCTAGGGATAATACACGAAACAGTCAGCAATCAAAAACACATAACCGAAATCAGCCAAGTCCTCAACAATACCGGATAGTCTATACTCATCTCGATGAGTATATTCCAAACTTTACCTTTACCCTCCATCAAGATGAACAGCTGCGATGGAGAGATTTGCAAGGTAACATCGTGTTACCCCCAGATCGATTAGTTCCTAACATGCTCCTCCGTGCTTTGGCACAGATTGGCATGACTCAGCTCTATGCTGAATACGTTATAGCAGATTTTGATACAAGGGATTATCATCCCATAGAAGCACAACGTATGAGGGACTCACGGCAGGAGAGCCAACATACACTGATGAAGGGCAAAGGCCCGCACGTCCTTAGCAAAATAGGAGATGAGGAACCCATCATAACGAGTTCTCTAACAAACGATGTTCCCCCTCCTAACGATGGTGAGGAGGTAGGGTATCAAAACCTACGATCAACAATACATAACACTGGTTCTGATCCCTGTGAACGCCAATTGTTCACAGAGGGAACAACAACTCATAATAAGGATCGGGGCCGAAGCAGCCGAAGAGAAGGCAAGAAACATGGTCATGGTGATGGTTCCCCTTCTTCTTTCCCTTCATCTCACCACTCACCCTCTCCTTCTACATCTGGGCACAACCATCATGAACATAATGGTGAGGATAGAGGTAGGAAAGACGAGAGACCTCGACGGGAAAGTCGAGAGAGAGGACAAGGGCAAGACCAAAGGGAAAGTAGGGAACAACAAAGACATCACAGGTGTCATGAAAGAGATGATCATGACAAGCCCCTACTTGCAACCCGAAGTATGCTTAACATAACGGAGGCAGTTAGGATTCCAACAAGGCACCAAAAGGATAGTCAGATCAAGCGTTTAGACATGAACAATATCCCACGCTTTGAGGAGGAATATAACGCTGATCCGCAGCATCATGTATAGGCATTCCATGATGCTTGCGCCTTACAGAACATCGAAAATGAGTGGCAAAAACTTAAGTTGTTTCCAAGGACACTCACTAAAGAAGTAGAGAGTTGGTACCAGTCCTTAGAACTGAAAACCATTAGGAGGTGGAGTACGATGCTAGAACTCTTCAACGATAAGTATCAAATGTACTCCAGAGTGTCTAATTTGCGTAAGCAGATCCAAGGCTGGAAGTAAGGTACTTATGAACCCTTGGATGCTGCCATGGCCCGCTACTACACATTGTTACATCGTTGTCCGGGCCATGGATACGCTCAACAGGATCAACTTCGCCACATCGTGGATGGGCTAAGGCATGAAACTAGAAGAACCCTTGGGACTTATGCCCAAGGGAGACTATCGGAACTTAGAGCCCATGAAGTACATCGCTTCTTGGAGCAAGTAGCAAAAGAAAAAGGTGAGCTACGAAAAAGGAAAAGTGCAGAAGAATACAACCGCGATCCCTCCCTTCGGAAGAAGGAAGTGATTTTGTGATGAGGAGGATGAGTCACCACTCGAAGAGTTGGTGAACCGGAAAACCTTGCCGATTCAAAACTAACAATAGAAGTATCGGCTAAGGTAGACCAGTTGTGGGATTCCTTAGACTCCAGACTTGAAAGTGTCTTGAAAATTGTAGAAGAGTCTAAGGAAGAACGAAGTAGTGACAAAGGTAAGACAAAGCAGAGAAATTCAGGCCCTGCACATAACAAGGGTAAGGGGAAAATTCCTATCTCCGATGAAGTTGTGGATTTAGACACAGACGATGACGGTGGATGTGAGATCTGCCAATATGACCATCCTAAGGGATGTTGTCCAATTATCTCACATCTACAGGAGTCTGGGGTGTATGCGCTAAATCTGAGACTCAACCAACGACAAACACCCCAAAGGTTACCTTATCCTCAAGGTAATCCAAGGCAGTTTCACCAACCACTAATGTACTATCCAAGTGGAACTCCACCACAACCCATCGGACAACATCAGCAGTGGCAATACCCACATTCATGGGGAATGCCACCGCCAACACAACAGTACCCTTACCGACAGCCTGATCCTTATGGTTACTATGTACAGCCGCTGATTTCTCCAAGTGACTCTATGGGTCACACAACTCCCCAACGTCACTACCAAGTTCGGGAGTACTTTAGGAGGACTCCTTCTCCTCCGAGAGGCATTCCACACTCATCCCATCCTCCAACTCCAGCTACACATCTTCCACCTGTAGTTCCCATACAACCTGCCCCAACAATGCAAGGGGAACTCCCT
This sequence comes from Gnetum montanum, assembly GCA_015680685.1. Lineage (NCBI taxonomy): Eukaryota > Viridiplantae > Streptophyta > Gnetopsida > Gnetales > Gnetaceae > Gnetum > Gnetum montanum. Next base: position 95,839 of record MNCI01013035.1, read on the forward strand.
ACTCAACCGCAGCCACGTAACGCTGCGAGAGCTGTAAATATTCAACTTGCTGCTGGTTCTGACAACTGTAAAAAGAGAAGACCTTTCTTCAGAACCAGAAGCCCAGACAAACTCTCACAACAATAAGCGATTGAGCACATGTACACTCCTCCACCATCTAACACTTTGGAGCACCCTTCAGTCCAACAACAAAGCTGTACGCATACGGTTATGTTAACACATACCGTAACCGACTGGATCAAGGTAGGCCACCTTCCCAGGAAGCTATCTGACCCTGGGAGCCCCTTAATCTATTTACAAATCACCGGGAACGAACCACATAAGGCTCTTCTTGACTCAGGTTCTGGAGTCAATTTAATATTACAAGAAATGTATCAAGCCTAGAACCTACCCCAACTTAAGAAGAGCAACATCCAACTGGAGCTGGCTAACCAGTCCATCACCATTCCCTTGGGATTGGTGGAGGACATCATTACCACTGTGTGTGGGTGGTCATACCCAGCTGACTTCTTAGTGATAGAAGTTAACAGTGAGAATGGAGGCTTCCCAATTATAATGGGAAGGCCATGGCTAAGTACAGTAGATGCGTACCTAGGGATCCGTGATCTTTCCTTGCAGATATCTAAGATAAACATATATGGAAAAATCGAGAAGAAGAAGGTTCCGTGCATCACATATAGTGACTCAGAGGGTGATGACATGGAAGAATGCTCAGCATTGCTTCCATGTACTCTGTGTGCCCAAGAAATACAAATTCAAGGTGCTTGTATGTAGCAACCACACCAGTAGTAGACACCCCGTGGTTGACAACTACTAGAAAGAGCAAACTAATATGCATGGAACAAACTGAGGAAACTCATGCTAACAACGAAGGCATGGACACATTGGAATATGAGCGTTGCCAGCTTCCACCCCTTAATCTAAGAACATCAATGGGGAGAAGTTGGGCACTTTTAAGAAATTCAAACAGACGTTCATTATTTCGGATCTCTCCCTTTCCATTCAGTCGTGGGTGAGATGGCCACCTATGTTGATCATTGGAGGCCCTCAGTTCTTTTAAGTTTTTGTTTTACAAGTTTTTTTTTACACGTTTTTGTTTTACACATTTTTGTCTTACACATTTTTGTTTTACAGTTTTTGTTTTACATGTTTTTGTTTAACACATTTTTGTTTTACATATTTTTGTCTTACACATTTTTGTCTTACATGCTTTTGTTTTACAAATTTCTTTAACTTTTCTTGTTTTTGTTTTACAACATTGTTATACTTTTCCATTTTTTGTGTGTGTTTGTGTGTGTGTTACCCATTCTGTAAGTTTGTCACCCAATAAGCGTTCTTCACGATGGTGATGAGACGCGATTCGCATAGGCCACGATATTGCGTACGCAGGAAGGCTACGTAAACGGGGCCACGTTGATGTAGGAAGGCTACGTCGACGGGCCTGCGTCGATGCGACCATGTATACGCGGCCCCGTATATGCGGCCTAGTTGACGCATCGACTTAATGACACTTCATCATACCCCCATGACTAAATAACAACTCATCCTCAAGTCAAAGAAAGTGAGGAACAAGCTCAATTGAATACACATTGGATAGGTATGGGATTATTGACTGACTGGAAATTTATTCATGCCGCAGTGGAGAATTAAACAAAATTTGGACATAGACACAAAAGACAAAACTTGTGGAACTCATGGAGTTTCCGGTAGTGGTGGCTCCTCCATGGGTGCCTTTCCTTTGTCTTGCGCGCCAGGCTTCTGAGATTGATACCATTGAAGAAGCACCTGACGTTTCTCCTCTTCTATTTGAGGATTATGAGCCGTCCATGCTAATGTTTGAATGTTTGATGGAGTCGGCACTTTTCATGGACACGACAGCTACCGGAACACTAGATTGGCCTTGACATGCCATGCTGCAAATAGCTGTCATTCCTCTTCATAGGCTCGGGCCCTGACCTCTCCTCCCTTTGCTTGAATAGATTATGTAGGAATAGGAGTTCCAGGATGGATGTTGAATGATTGTGCCTTCTACTCTGCATGTTCTGCATGAGGCCCTTGGCCTCTGCCTCCCCCAGGTTGTTTAGTTGCACCTTGAGAAGGTCCTCCTTGTTGTCCTCTTTTAGGGGCCATCTACAATCACACAAAGATCAATTGTTAGTAAGGCTATTGAAAAAAGTTCAATGATTTCATACCTTACTCATTGCCTTTAATACATGTTAAATTATTTACTTAGTGTGATTTTAGAGTTAGAAATTTTTCAAGGAAGTTGCCCTAAAATTTTAATGTTGAACCTAATTTTGAGAAACGTTTGATAAAATAATGACAAAGGAGAGAATAGATTTGGCAATGAAATACTCGAAGGGTATAAGATGATGTGGTGGTGTGCAACAAGTACAAATTACAAAAGTCACGCAAGTGGGTCCTCCCCAAAGCAGGTTCCAACCTATATGCCCTTGTGTAACCACACCTTAAGATGTCCGTAGGCACTAGAAGGGTTAAATGTAATCTATACCGATGCAACAAAACACATACATGTTGATACCACCGTGATGAGGTATGAATTCAATGTAATACAAGACACGAGTCACAAATACATGAACAGCGAGATGGAATGAATGGGAGAAGGGATTGAAAAGATTGGGACATGAGGTAATTGACTCAGGGCACAATGAATTCTACGTGTACATCATGATTAAAGTGTCATTAACTTTTCGTTCCAAGATCAGGACCAAGTCCATTCCTCTAATCAGTGACACCGCATTGTTTCATCCCATGATGAACAACTATGGGAGTACCAAAACAACAAGGCATACGATCACTTGGCGTTTTGTTCAAGGGAGGAGTGATTTTTTATTTTTTGGCACTTTGTTTTTCTTCTTTTCTTTTTCTCTCTCTCTTTTTTGAATACTAAATCTAGAGAAGCCGCCAACCATCAGGCATGGGTGCATGTCTTTCCAGTGGGACCCCCTAGAATAGCATTGGATTTTTGAGTGCCCTTTTAATTACTCTTACTCCCATTTTTCATTAGATCTACAAGGATCTTAGTACAACCACGTTACATGATAACTCCCACAGACGTCACCAAAGAGAATCCGCAAGTCCCCTTGATGTCACACCCTAATCATTCCCTCTTAGTCCATCCTTCTTCATTCTGGGTGCAATGAACATAAGATTAATTTTAAGTTCAAAAATGTCAAGAATATCACTGTAACCTTGAATAGAACCTCTTATTTGTAGAGTGGATGTGTGGGTGTAGTGGGCTCACTATCCAAATAATTGATCACTTGAGACTTGATAACATAGAACACACCTCAACCAATGAGCCACATGAGTGTTTTATTCGTAGACGAGATTACTTATAAAAACATAAAAAAGACAAAAAGACAAAAAGGTAAAAATATAAAACAATGGGAAATGAAAAACTGGAAAACAAAAGTTGAAAAATTAAAGAAACAGAAAAAATATTTATTAATTCTGTGTTGTTAGAATGGAGGATACCCCCCATAACTAAA
>MNCI01013035.1:147765-159453 GCA_015680685.1 Gnetum montanum
TAGACTAGGCAATTGAACAAAATAGGAACTCTCAACAACTCACAGTACTTAGCAAAGTTGGCTGAATCTCTTTAAGATAAGTCATTTGTAGTTTACACACAACGCAATCGTTTCATTTTTCACAACCACACACCACAACAGCACACACACATACTCACATTAACTACTGAGTCTATTTGGAGGTATCTAGGCCTTGGTGTTGCCAGAGATCAACAAACACCTAAATCCTGTTCGAGGACACTCATTGGTGGTTGCATCCCAACCGGTTGCCAAAACAAACCCCAATCCTAATACATGTGGGATAAAACACATCCCCACATCAAATGCAACATTAAAGGAAATACAACAATTAATGTATTTGTCTTCATTTTTCCAACAGGAATTACCCGTCAATTGGAAACTATCAAAGATATTCGGTCATTCCTTGGACATACTAGCTACTATAGGAGATTTATTAAGAACTTTTCAAAGGTTGCCAAACCATTGGTGGAATTAATGAAAAAGGACATACCTTTCGAGTGGACCAAGGAATGCGAATTATCTTTTCAAACTTTGAAATAGAAGCTAGTAAAAACACCCATTCTACAAGCTCCTGACTGGTCCAAACCATTCCATATCATGAATGATGCATCCAACTATGCCTTAGGAGCCATACTTACACAATTAGATGACCAGAAGCATCCTTATGACATTCACAGTGCAAGTAGAGGTATCCCTGGTGCACAACTTAACTACACCACCACAAAGAAAGAATTAATGGTTGTAGTGTTTAGACTAGAAAATTTTAGACACTATGTATTAGGATATAAAGTATATATACATATAGATCATAGTGCAATAAGGTTCCTCATGAATAAGCCAATGGTAAGCCCTCGTATCATACGATGGCTTGTAATCTTACAAGAGTTAGATCTTACAATGATCGATCGTAAAGGCACCGAGAACGTAGTTGCGAATCATTTATCTCGGTTGCGATGGAACAAAAAAGAGAACGAGTATCCAATTTTTGATTATTTTCCTGATGAATTCCTCTTTGCTGGTGTAGTGAATAATCAATCACCCATGGAGACAAACTGGTATAGTAGCATTCTTACCTATCTCCTCACCCAACAAATACCACAAGAGTTAAACCTTAAGAAGAAACAACAGTTTCTTCATCGAGCCAAGTACTTTATGGAGATCAATGGGAAAATTTACAAAGTGTGTCCCGATGGCTTGGTTCGATGGTGTGTTCCCAATATAGATCAACTACTAGTTCTCCAAGATGCTCATGAGGGTCCTTGTGGGGGTCATTATGCTAGAAGAGGAACAGCCATCAAGATCCTGCTTGTAGGATATTATTGACCTACATTATTTTGAGACGCCCATCATTTCATCCAATCTTATGAGCACTATCAACATGATTGGGGAATGACTGCTAGAATGGAGGGTCCGCAACAAAGGATTCAACCATTAGAGCCCTTTGACATTTGGGGAATTGATTTTATGGGGCTAATTACACCAATGTCCAATGAAAAAGCCTATATCATTGTTGCTATTGATTACCTTACAAAATGGGAAGAAGTGGTTGCTATTAAGGATTGTACATCATCTACAGCTCCACGATTTGTTCAACAAAAAATCATAAACAGGTTTGGTGTGCCTCATGCACTTATTTCAGATAATGGTATCCACTTCACAAGTGCTACTTTTTAGAAATTAATGCAATGCTTAGGGGTTGAGCATAAATTGATCACATCATACCACCCCCAAGCGAATGGTCAAGCTGAAGTCACCAATAGGGAGATTATGATGATATTGATAAGAACCATTAGCAAGTTTAGATGAGACTAGAGCACTAAATTGAACAATGCTCTTTGGGCATACTACTCCACATGGAAACTCCCTACAGGCTACTCTCCCTATGAGTTAGTGTATGGTAAATTATCAATGCTTCCCATTCAAACTGAGCTTCGTACACTATCCACGGCATGTGACCTCAACCTTGACCTTGATCTATCACAGAAACAACGGTTGGTAATCCTTAACTTACTAGATGAAAACTAACTAATTGCCCTATCATCTAACGAATTGCACAAGGCATTCAATAAACAACGTCATGACCTAAGAATTAGGAAAGTCAAATATCAACCGAGAGATAAGGTTCTCTACTGGAATCCCACGCATGTGCCACAACGTACTAAATTTCAAACATTGTGGGAAGGACCCTTATATTATTTATGCAACTTTTCCTTTAGGGGCCATGATAATATACAAACCTGAGAGCTCGAATAAGAAACTGTTGGTCAACGTACAATAAACCAAACCTTTCCATGAGCTTAGGACAACCAGTACACATGCTACCTCTATTGATGAACAACCTTGCTCACTATTCCAGATCTTCTCCTTCCAACTTAGTCATGGGGGAGATAACCAGCCACCTATGCTAACTATTCTAACCCCTCAGTTCTTTTTTTATTTTTGTTTTACACAATCGTTTATGTTTTTACTATTTCTTTGTTTGCTTGATTTACTTTTATTCATCATCCAATAAGTGCTCATGATGGTGGATTGCATTATATCATATTGATTACTAATGTTTGGTTTTTACCTTTGAATTATGATGTTGATATTAAGGTATGGTTCTTTTGGTAAAATAGGCAATGAGTCCACATCATCTACTCATCCATACAACTCTATGGTCTTCTTTAGCTTGGAACTGTACAATCCCCTTTTTCTAGGTAAATTTATTAATGAATTGGTGGCTGGGTACTTTTCAAACCAAGGAAAGACTCAAAGGATGAAAAGGGTGTGACTTCAAGGGGATTCAATGCATTTGTGTTGGCCATTCTCTTGGGGTGCTTAGATGCTTGTTTCTTGGGTTTTCTGCCATTTTGACATTGTTCAAAAATTAAGAAGCTGAGTAAATAAAAATAAGTCTTTGCATGGTGTGGTTCACATGCAAGAAAAAAAAGAAAAAAGAAAGGAAAAATAAAAAAGAGAAAAGAAAGGAGAAAAGTGAGAATTCAAAACACACCCCTTAGACATAATAAAGTAATATGAGCTACAAGCACTGGTTATGAAACTGGAAATACATGTTACCCATGCCTAAAGGTTTCCTCTAACTAAGGCCCTTTCTCACTTCCTGCTTCTCCATCTCGCTCTCCTCGGGATGGTGGTCACTCTTTGTGAAGGCATTCTTGTTGCTTCAAGAGGATGGATTGGCCAAGTGTATTGATGCAAGGTCACTGAATGTGGTCTGGTTTGAGTCATCTTAACCATAAAATACACAAAGGGCTTTACACAACCTTGTTCTTGGGATTTCATTCCATTCTCTCCTCTCCATCTTTCTTCCCATTTTCCACCTCATTGCTGCTTTTATCATTAGTCCATTTTGGGTTGATGCATAGTTTTTCTTTGGTGAATTCTTGTGGGTAAGATTTTAACTCTTGCTTCCAAATAACATTCATATAGCCTATGAACTCTTTGATTTGTGGGTTTGTCAGGGCATAAAAGGCATAAGCCTGCTTTGGGGAGGACCCACTAGCATTTCTTTTTGGTGCAAATATTAACTTATTTCCCTTAAACATTTCCTGCAATCAATCATTTCTTGTTTCATCCCCATCCACGACATCCATTTTATTGGCATTGTTGTTGATATTTTTTATCTTTCTTGTTCCTCATGTTTTTCCATCTTATAGCTATTGGAGGTTTGCTCTTAGTTGTGGGGGCCCTGGCACAAATTTCTTAATTTTCTCCATTTTACAATACACCTAACCCCTACACCTTGGGTAGTCACCTATGATAAATCTCCGAACCAGTTTCTTCTATAACCACAACTCAGCCAATGCGCTTCACATCAAGGCAATGTATCAACTACATTGTGATTTATCTATCCTTCCTCATTTGTGACTGTGTTGTGTATGTGCAAATGACAATCATACAAACAATGGATTGGTCTTAGAGGAAGCACTCAGGATGGACCGAAACTGGAGCATTTACAAAAGGAGCAAGTTTGGTGGCATGGCTATGGATAAACAACGAAAGGCACAATCTTAGCATTGGCGACAACACGCTTCATTTTCTTTCTCCCTCTTTCTCTACAAGCTACCAAGTAAAGGCTTGGATGTCATTATGTATGAGTGTTCACCACAATGGTCATGAACACTAATGTTGTAATATGCTTATTGATCCATTCACTGGGTAAGTTGAGTCTGTCATCCCATTCCACCGTCAGTTGTCAGTTAGTCAATAATCCCATACCTTCCAATATTTTGTAAAGAACTTGTTTCTTTTTTTCTATACTCGAGGATGAGTTTTCATTTAGTCGTGGGGGTATGATGAGAGTAGTTACTCTAGCGGTTACTCTAGCAGTTATTCTAATTATTAGAGCGGTTACTCCAATTATTAGAGTAGTTTCTCCCAAGCCTATAAATACAGTGCCTAGGCGCATAATTGGGAAAGAAGTCTTTTAGCAACCAAGTAGCAAAACTCTTGTAGTCTATTTGAAAGTTAGAGTATTTTCCAAGTGCCCGCAGCAGGAGGTCTAAGTGTGGATGAATCTTTATTTGAGCATTGTGTACCTGAGCACACCTTGTGTACGGCAATACAGACGAGCTCTTCGATTCATCCTTGCAGCACTTAAGATTTGTTTTCTTATGCATTTCTTTTATTTTATTTTCTTATGCATTTATTTTATTTTATGCACTTTACATTTCTATTATTAGCACAACAATTCATTTTGATCAATTAAGCAAATGGTTAAATTACACAAGCACGACCACTTTGAGAATGTGTGTAATGCTTGGTAACCCAATAACAACAAGTGGGAACGAATGCTGGTGTTAGGATTAGTGAGAACTTAGTTAATGAGTAGTTAAGTTAAATTACTCACTTAGTTACCTCGCTCCTTCCCTATTAGCGCAAGACATAAAAACATAAAAGGTATAAAAATCATATGCCTCAAGCTTACTTAACCATACAATCATGACATATACATAAGTTTGGAAAGTTAATGATCAACCAACCCGTCCTTGTTCCACAAGGGCGCATAAGCACTTAGTCCTTGGAATTCAATCGGATTGTGCATGAAATGCTCATATTCATATGGTTGAGCGTAGGGGTACCTCGCTGCTCATCACTTTGTAACGAATCCTATTAGCCCAAACTTCCCATTTTAGTTGTTCATGCCAAGTTCATGGGTTTTGGGCTACCATTTCCATTTAATATAATTTTGTTGGAAGATTCAACCAAACCATTACCTTGTGGCTAATATTCAGTTACCGCCTTGACAATGATGTTATGGTCTCTAACCCAATTTGTAAACTCTATAGAAATGAAGGTGAGCCTATTATCGACTACTAAAGCATAAGTATAGCCATACCTAGAGATTATATCATTTTCTAAGAAGCAAATGACCTCACAAGATGATGTGGTTTTGGTTGCTTTTGCCTCTAACCAACGTGTGTAATAATCAGTGGCTATCAAAATAAACTTATGTAGGGTAGTAGATAAAGGATTGATCACTGCAATAAAATCTAAAGGCCCATTGGAAAAATGATCTTATTTTTATTATAGGTTGTAAAGGGGCCAAACTCTTGGAATCTTTACCTTTAAATATTTGACATTGGACACACGTCTTAACCAATGAGTGGTATCTTATATGTCCTTCATCGTGAAGTTGTTTTAGAAGGTTGTTAGCTTGTTCTTGGTTCAAACATTTAAGGTATGTCCCTTGGAAATTCTTTCTAAATAGTTCACCACTTATTAGAGCGAATTTATAACATTTTGATATTAAGAGCTTTCTTTTATATCTAGGTAAATCTGAGGGACAACGATGGAAGGTTAAATAAAATTTGATATCCCCATACCATGGATCATACAACTGATTGGGAGCAAATGGGATATCGTTTTCCTCATCAATGGATAATATATGAAGAGGAATTGATTCTTTATCTATGGATGCATCACAATTTTCTGAGGTTGAAGCTTTAGCTATTAATTTAGCAAGACCAATCCCTCTAACTAACTTTGCTACCTTCCATTGAATATCATATTCTTGGAGCCTCATAACCTATTTAGCGTGTTTCTCACTAGGATCTTGTAATTTGGCTAAAGAAATTATGGTTGGATCAGGGATAATGACAAAGACTTTCGAGTTTAACAAGTAGTAGTGGAATTTCTTAAAGGCTTTTATTACATCATACAATTACTTCTCTACAGGTGAGTATCTTAATTCTTCATCCTTTAAAGGTGTAGACATGAAAGCTATGGGTCTTTCGCCTTGATCGTTTATGCCTTGGGTCAAGATAGCAGCAACTATATCGCTAGAAAAGGCATATAAGTAGAAATCATTTTCATACCAAGGAGAAACTAGGATAGGTGCATCTATTATAGCTTCTTTAATAGCAAGAAATGCATTCTTTCTATCATCTATCCAATGCATAGTACTATCTTTCTTAAGCATATCATTCAAGGGTCTAACTAATTCAGCATAGACAAGGATAAATCATCTAACAAAATTAATTTTACCAAAGAAAGCCCTTAGATCAGTCTTGGATAAAGGGTACGGTACTTCTAAAATTGCATTTACTTGCTCAGGATCAATCGCAATCCCCTCTTTGGTCACTATATGACCCAGAAATTTACCACTTTGAATACCAAAGATGGATTTCTTTGCATTCAAGGTGATGCTAAATTGTCTACATCTCATAAAAACATTTCTAAGGTCTCTAAGGTGCATACCTCGATATTTAGAGAAAACGGTTAAGTCATCAAGGTAGATAATAATACACTTGTTAATTAGCCCCTCAAAAGTTTTGGCCATAGCTCTTTGAAAGGTAGAGCCAACATTTATGAGGCCAAATGGCATTTTAGTGAATTGAAAGATTCTCCACTTTGTTGTAAAAGCTATCTTGTATTGGTCCTTCTTATTCACTAAAATTTGGTTATATCCTAAATACCCATCCAAAAAGGAATACATTTGAGCACCATTCACAATTTGCAAGAAGTTTCCTTGATGCAAGAAGTATTAAGGTTACAAAAATAAATACATAACCTTAACTCACCAATTTGTTTCCTAATGGCTACTAAGTTTGAGATCCCACAGGAGTGTCTTACTCAATAAATTATTTTCGATTTTAGGAGTTTATCATTTTTTGCTTTCATAAAAATTTCAATTTTTGGATTCACAGGTCTAAGCTTTTGCTTGAATGGTTTTGTTTCTGGCCTAAGGGGAATGGTATGTGTCATTACTAGAGGATTAAAAGTTCTAAGGTCTTCATAAGTCCAAGCCAAAACATCATTAAATTCATGTAATAGGTCAATAAGGTTTTATCTTTCATCTAGGTGTAAACAGGCTCCTATTTTAATAGGGTATTGTTTCCCTTCCTTTTGAATCTGAATTGTTTTGATTTGAGCTAACATCTATCAATTAGTGTTTTTAGATAAATCCAAGGCCTTGGTGTGTAGGTCATCAAATAAGGCTTCCCTAACTACGGTTTCAAGAGATATCCTATTCAAGAATACAACATCTTTGGATGCATCCCCTTGATTGCTAAATTCTCCTTCAAAAAAGAGGAATTTACAAACATGATCATCATCATCAAACACTTTGAAAGAAAAGATATTATCAGGGATATAATAGGACTTCACCTTTTTGATAATGATTTCTAAATCCTAGGCATTATTCTTAAAAGGGACATCCAAAATGGTAGCCATTTGGGCTAGTGCATTGGGAATGTAATTTTCTTCTCTAGGTACATGTTCAATGGTTACATGTTCAAATTCTTTAATAAGTTCAAGAATGTAAGCTTTGTATGCTTTCATGGTGATGTCTTTGTCATCAAAGATACCATTGGTTGGGTTCACTATTAGTTGGGAGTCTCTATAGATTTTAAGTTTGGACAAATCATAGTATTTAGCTAGTTTGATCCCATCAATTAGTGCTTCATACTCGACCATGTTGTTGGTCATTGATTGAGTGAAATTAATAGCTTTATGAATAGGAGCTTCACCAATAGGTATAAGCATTATTCCAGCTCCACATCCTTTCTTGGAAGAAGCACCATCCACTCTTAGTATCCAAGTATTCAAGTTCGTAAACTCTGAAAAATTGGTCCTTTAATCGAGGTAATAGTGATCATCATTGAATATTGGTCCATCTTTTGATATTGCATTAGTTAGAATCTCACTTATGTCTTTATCATTTCCTAGTGGTGGTCGGTCACCGAAAAGAAAGGTTTTTCCATCATGTTGGTGGTATGGCAAAGTATCTTCATACACCTTCTGGCATTCCCTAAAAGCTTGGTAATATTGAGTAGAATATGTGTATGCAAAAGGGTTTATGCATGGAGCCTCATCTATATCATAATTTAAGAAATATTCGCCAAGTCCTAGTTCAACCACTCCAAAAAAATGATCGTTGTTTTGATTTCCTTGAGATGTAGTTTGTTGATTGAAAGTCGTTACCACTTGCTTATAAAAGGGTTCCCTAGGTATAATCATATACTCAGATTTTCCTTTGATAGGGATTAATAATTCTAAGAAATCTGACCTAAAGAAGTCCCCAAACTTAGCTCCAGAATTCCTAGATAATAGCACACCATAGGTGGGTGTCATGTCAACTACTAGGATATCCGTATAACATGTAAATGTAGGGTATTGCTTTAGTTGTACCTTTTCTCCTTTTAATAATCCTACCACAAGTACATTAGATCCATCGAGTTGAATCACATTTTTTGTTTGTGGTATCATTTGTGCTCCTAAGGCATTACAAACATCAAGAGGCATGACACTAACAGTTGCACCAGAATCCATTAAACAGTTGTGGACATTCTTTCCTAAAATAATCAAAGTGGTTAGGAAAGGGGGTGGTCCTTCTTGCTAGACATGGAATTATTCACATTTTGTACTGATAGTGTGTTAGGAATTTTCGTGAAGTGAACTTAAATTTTGGGGATTAGGGATTTTTCTCTTTGGGCTTCGGGTGTATGAACCATATTGCAAATCACTTCTTTCATTTCGTTGAAGTGTAGGAGGTCATACATCAAAATGTTGGCTTTAACTCTTTTTAGGTCCTCAACCAAATCATAATTCCTATGTTCATCCTTGGCTTCTTATTGAGATGGGGCTCTTCTAAGTACAGAAAGGGGGTTTGGTCATTGTGGGGCATTTACTTGGGATGACTCGGATTGGTTGTTTGCATTGTTTTGACTAGGAACTCTTCTGTTTGGAGGTTGATGAGTAGCGAGATACCCTTACACTCAACCATATGAATACGAGCGTTCACGCATGATCTGGTTGAACTCCATGGACAGGCTAGTTGTGGTATCTAGATCGTTACACGTTGATCGTAGTTCGCTGTCTTCCCACCTGGACTAGTATTTGCTTTGTCATGTATGGTTTAGTCCAGAGTGAGTCATATGATGTGATCCTAAACTAATGCTACTCCTAGAGACAATGGAAAATAATCTTGATTAAACTAATGAGTAATAGGAAATGAGTCTAAGCTAGCCTAAGTGCGATGAGCATCCATTCCTTAATCATCCGTACACATCTTGGACCTCATGCACGACTACTACTGGGATTACCAAGCGTAGATCCTAGGTACGCTACTGAATTACCAAGTAGTCACACTTAAATGCTCGTGATTAAGTCGTACTCATTCCACAGTTAACAACAAGAATAGTAAATGATGATAAAGAAATATTAACTAAGAAAATAATAAATAACAATGACAATTAACAATAACAATTAAACAGTTAAAACTAAGTGAATGCTGCAATGATGAAGTAATCTCGATCTTTATTTTCGGTCATGTGCACGTCCAAGTACGTCACACTCGAATAAAGGTATCATACAATTACAAGCATCACACTATGGGCATGCATTTGGGAAAATAATCTAACTCCTATGGAAACAAAATGCAAGGGCTTCACTACAACTACTAGAAAGTTACCTAGGTGTGGCGGAGGGCCACTTATTTATACGCTAAAAATAGACTTTGTGTAAATGGGGCCACGTTGATGCATGGGTGGATGCGTCGACGGCACGTATACGGGGCCTTGTAGATGCAACCTAGTTAACGTAGCCCCAATATCAAGGATCCGATAACTGGGCCTAACAAACCATATCTTATCAGACCTCCACGACTGAATAACAACTCGTCCTCGAGTCAAAGAGAGTGAGGAACAAGTTTAATTGATTACACAATGGATAGGTATGGGGTTATTGACTAACTAGGAATTTATTCATGCCGCAGTGGAGGATTAAACAAAATTTGGACACAAACACAAAAGATAAAACTTGTGGAACTCATGGGGTTCCCGGTAGTGGTGGCTCCTCCATGGGTGCCTTTCCTTTGTCCTGTGCATCAGGCTTCTAAGATTGATACCATTGAAGAAGCACCTGACATTTCTCCTCTTCTATTTGAGGATTATTAGTCGTCCATGCTGATGTTCCAATGTTTGATGGAGTCGACACTTTTCATAGACACGGCAGCTGTGGGAACACTTGATTGGCTTTGACATGCCATGCCATAAATAGCTGTTATTCCTCTCCATAGGCTCGGGCCCTGACCTCTCCTCTCTTTGCTTAGATAGATTATGCAGTAACAGGAGTTTCATGATGGATGTTGAATGATTGCCTTCTGCTCTGCATGTTCTACATGAGGTCCTTAACCTCTGCCTCCCCTAGGTCATTCAATTTCCCCTTGAGAAGGTCATGCTTGTTGTCTTCTTTTAGGGGCCATCTATAATCACACAAAGATCAATTGTTAGCAAGGTTATTGAAAAAAGTTCAATGATTTCATACCTTACTCATTGCCTTTAATAAATGTTGAATTTTTTACTTAGTGTGATTATAGAGTTAGAAATTTTTCAAGAAAGTTGCCCTAAAAGTTTAATGTCAGACCTAGTTTTGAGGAACGTTTGATAAAATTATGATAAAGAAAAGAATAGATTTGGCAATGAAGTACTTGGAGGGTATAAAATGATGTAGTGGTGTGCAACAAGTATAAATTACAAAAGTCACGCTAGTGGTACCTCCCCAAAGCAGGTTCCAACCTATAATGCCCTTGCGTAACTACACCTTAAAATGTTTGCAGGCACTAGAAGGGTTAAATGTAATCTATACCGATGCAACAAAACACACATATGTTGATACCACCGTGATGAGATATGAATTCAATGCTATACACAAGACATGAGTCACAAATACATGAACAACAAGATGGGATGAATTGGAAAAGGGATTGCAGAGATTGGGACATGAGGTAACTAACTTAGGGCACAATGAATCTTGAGTGTAGGGCATGATTAATGTGTCATTAGCTCATCGCTCCAACATCAAGATCAAGTCCATTCCTCCAATCAGTGACATCGCATCATTTCATCCAATGATAGACAACCATAAGAGCACCATGATAGCAAGGCATACGATCACTTAGCATTTTTGCAAGGGAGGAGTGACTTGGAATTTCGTTGCGGCATACTTTTTGTTTGGCCTCTTTGGCACACTTTTTTTTTGTTTTATTTTTATTTTATTTTATTGTTGGGTTCCTTTAATACTCTTACTCCCATTTTTTGTTAGATCTACAAGGATCTTAGTATAACCAAGCTGCATGATAGCACCCACAGATGTTACAAAAGAGAATCCACAAGTCCCCTTGATGTCACACCCTAGCCATTCCCTCTTAGTCCATCCTTCTTC
>MNCI01013035.1:174775-219500 GCA_015680685.1 Gnetum montanum
GCATAAGCGAAGAATGGATCAATAGTAGAGAGATATAAGTTGAGGATACCATCTGGTTGTGGTCGCATTTCATTTGGTACATAGGCTAGTTGATGAAGGAATCTAAGGTTATAATCCCTAACATTTTCCCCAGGTAGCTTTCTTAGGCTAGTAAAGTTGCTTGATGCGATAGCAGAGCTTGTAAATTTGTCAAATTAATTCAAAAACTTGTTTTTGAATTCTTGTCATGTGTTAATAGAGGCATTATGAAGCATTAAGAACCATTGGGTTGCTTTGATCCTAAATGTTGTTACAAACACTCTACATGTTACATCATTATGTACAATGTTGTGGATCCCTAATAAAGTTTCAAAACATTGTATGTGTTGGCGGGCATCATTCGTAGGGGTTGTAGGATCGAAGAACAGATTTATGTTCTGAAGAGATTTTGGTATGTCATAGTAGTTATGAAAATTAAAAGGGTTTCTTACTAAGGGAGCCGGGGGTTGATAGGCTACCATCTTAGTTCGAGGTTTCTTAGGAATTGAACTTGGAAAAAGTGAAACTCGTTGTTTTCTCAAGGTAAATTGACGAGTAGCTAGTTGACTAGCGATAGGAGTATGAGTTCTTTGTTGAGATACTCCGTAATAAAAGTCACTCATAAAATGAAAAATAACAGGAAATGTAAAATGCTAATAAACTATGAAAATTAAAGAAAATGAAAAAAAACATTTCAATGATATATTTTTTTATTGAAAAAATAATTTAAAAGTAAAATTGAAATTGCAAAATTTCAGAAAAGTAAATTAAAAGTAAAATGATTTAAATCACCTAAATTAAATTTCAGAAAAACAAATTAAAAAAAGGATTGCTAGAATATAAATTGGAGATTTGAAAATAAAACTGAAAATAGGGAGGCAAATATTAAATAGACAGTAATAAAAAAATGATAATTTTCTTTTTTTTTCAAATAAAAAGAAACATAAAAGGAAAATAAAGAAAAGGTTGAGAAACTGTCCTCCTTCTAGCGCCAAAAAGGTGTTGATGCATAAATTTTGGACAGGCCGCCAACACTTGTGAAAACTCGGTTTAGGAGACTATCGCCTAGGGTGCCTCTCGTATGGGTACGGAAACCCGGGAATAGTCTCAACTGGAAAGGGCTATGTGACAAAATAATAAAAATAATCCAAACAAAATATTAAAAATTTTTGAATCAAATTTAAACTTTAGAAGGGTTTTGTTTGGGTTATAAGAAATTTAAAAAAAAACATACTAAAATACCTAAAATTAAAATTAAATATTTTTGCATTTTTTTTAGTACAATAATCAATACAAAACAAAATTCAAATTAAATTAAACCCCATCCGTTGCAACAGCGTGAACGCAGATCGCAGTTTTATCAGCCACGTGCTCTCAGTGTGCACCAGTCGTCCACTGCAACAAGCGTCTTTTGTTTTCTGCTGTGCTAGCATTGTCGTTGTTGACCACCCGCCTGCATCTCACATGTACATTTTCCTATCGTTTTCTGCAATGCAGAGAGAGACTACCGTGTGCGAGAGACTCGCAGCTGTTGAACAGAAAATCCTCACTGTTGAACAGAAAATCCCCTGGTGGTGAACAAAAAATCCCCAATCGTGAACAGAAAATCCTTTGGTGGTGAACCGAAAATTCCCTCACTGTTCAACAGCCAATCCTCTTTGGTGGTGAACCGAAAATCCTCTAATTGTCGTCAGAGAATATATGGATTTTCTGTTCAACAGCTGCAAATCTCTCACGCACGGTAGTCTCTCTCTGCATTGCAGAAAACGACAGGAAAACATACATGTGAGATGCAAGCGGGTGATCAACAATGGCGGTGCTAGCGCAACATGAAGCGGAAGACGCTTATTGCAGTGGACGGCTGGTGTGCACTGAGAGCACGTGGCTAATAAAATTGTGGTCTGGGTTCAGGCTGTTGCAGCGGATGGGGTTTAATTTAATTTGAATTTTGTTTTGTATTGATTATTGTAATAAGAAAAAACTTGCAAAAATATTTAATTTTAATTTTGGGTATTTTACTATGTTTTTTTAAAATTTCTTATAACCCAAACAAAACCCTTCTAAAGTTTAAATTTGATTCAAAAATTTTCAATATTTTGTTTCGATTATTTTTATTATTTTGTCACATAGCTCTTTCCAACTGAGACTATTCCTGGGTTTCCGTACCCATACGGGAGGCGCCCTAGGCTATAGTCTCCTAAAACGAGTTTTCACAAATGTTTGCGTGTCCAAAATTTACGCATCAACATAGATAGCATGCATTAATCATTTACTCTAGCTAAAAGAGTATTGATATATTGTAGAGAATTGTTGATCATAAAAAAAAACTCATGTACAAAGTGCATGTCAAGCAATTATGTACCTTGATCATTAATTAAATTTTTTTTAACAAAATTCCTTTATAGATCATAATGCAAATAATGTCAAACAAAATCTGCAGCAATAATAAAAAGATAAGCAGCTTAATCCACAAAAAAGGAGGAACTTAATCTAAAATTAATAGTAACTTGAGCATTAGTATCAATAAGCAGGATATAGATAGTTGAATAAAGTAATCACCAAATCCCAGTGTATATAGATGAGATAATAAAATTTTACTCAATCCTATCATAAGCTTTGACATAATTTAACTTAATCAAAGCAATGTCTTGGTTAGTATCAGAAGCCTATTGCATTCAAGTTGTAATAATATTATTTAAAATATGTCTATCTTTAACAAAACTAGTTTGCTTAGATTTAACAATAACCTTGTGAATTCAGCAAGACATGTATTTAGCTAAAATTTTATAAGCATTATTAGGAAGAGTAATAAGCATCCAATTACCAATATGTTGAAGATCTCCATTTTTAGGAAGAAGATGAATTACACTTTTATTAATATTTTTACCAAAAGAAACTTTTTTAATGGCTTCTTAGAAAACATGAAAGAGATCATCTTCAACGATGTCCCAATGCTTCTTAAAAAATTTAATAGGAAAACCATTAAAACTTTGAACTTGACCATCTGCTAAACTAAAAGTCATTGCTTTGATTTATTCTATTGTAATTTCTACTTTAAGAATACTTTGATGTGCTTCTATTATGAGATAAGGAATATGCATATTGAGGCCTTGAAGGATTTCTTGCTAAAACCTTTATAAAAAATAGAAGAAAAATGATTCACTAAAAAACTATTAATAGTTTTAGGATCTTTAATGATGGAATCATTTATAT
The DNA here is from genome assembly GCA_015680685.1 of Gnetum montanum. NCBI lineage: Eukaryota > Viridiplantae > Streptophyta > Gnetopsida > Gnetales > Gnetaceae > Gnetum > Gnetum montanum. The sequence continues at coordinate 178,007 of MNCI01013035.1, forward strand.
AAAGTGATTTCAATTTATGTACTTAACCCTTTTAGAAATTTTTTTTAAAATCCTTGCAAAGTTCATCTTCAATTTTTAGCCAACCCATGGAACTTTTAATGAGAGCAATTTTAGCTTCAAAAGTATCCTAACATTATTTAGCATAATGAGCTTTAGCCAAGGCTTTTTGAGTTTCAAAATCAAATAGATTCTATTCTAAAAGAATTTGCATTTACTTTACCAATTCTGCAAGATTTTCTTCAACTTGACACTTACACTTATCAAATTGCTTTTCAAACCATCTAGCATAATTTTTGACTCTACAAGCAGTTCTTTGATACTAGTCAATCCAACCAATATTACTATTAAAGTTTTTTTTTTTTTTTTTTTTTTTTTTTTTTAAAAAAATTTTNTTTCCCACTAGGTCCTTTGAACACATTAGCATTAATATGAAAAAGCTTATGCTTTCGAAAGGATGAAAAATTAATACTAAAAAGAATATGCTAATAGGAAAATGATCTAACAAAGTAGCACCTGTATGCACTTCTACTTTCCTTATAGGATTCCAAAAGAAAATATTAGAGATGTAAAATCTATAAAATCGACAATAAATTCTAGCATTTCTTTGTTGATAATTACACCAAGTCTAATGTTTTTTATTCGAATGAGATGAGAATAAAGAGCTAACATTAGAAAGAAAATATTTTTCTTTGAAATTCCACCAATCTTTTTTTTTTTTTTTAAGATATATTAGGAGGAAGACTACCAAATTTATCTAAATGACTTTTAACCATATTGAAATTACCTCTAATAATTCAAGGAACTTTAGGTAGAGATAAAAAGATATTTTCAAATCTCTTATTGATCTTTTGAATCACTAGAAGCATAAATATTACAAAGTCCAAATTCATCTTTTTCTCTATGACAAATAATCCAAATAACTCTTCCAAAGTTATCAAAACCAAAATTCAAAAAAAATTTAGTCTAATTTTTATTAACAAGAATAGTAACACATCCTTTATTAACTTCATGAGTAGCAAAAAAAACATTGCAATTTTTTAAAATGCATTTACCAACAAAACTAATATCATGAGCTAAAATCTTAATTTTTTGTACAAAAAAATTTAAAGATAAATGCTGATTTGAAAAATACTCCTTGACAATCTTTACTTGGGAAGTATCAAAAAGGCCCTGAACATTCCATGATAAAGCTAACATTGAAATGTGAGAGAGGAGACCCTTATCCTTGATTTTTCAAGCTCAATATTTATCTCACAATCCATATCAGTGAAAAATCATTATCTAATAAAAAACAAATGAAATAGTAGTAGAAGTAGAAAGAGAATGAGATATCTTTTGGATTTTTATATTAAAAGTAATAGTTGCATGCCTCTTCCTTTTATGTTGCACTAAGTAAAATCCATTTGTATTAGTAATTTCATTGTTGGCCCCTACTAAAATTTTTTTTTTTCTAAAGAGGAATTTTGTTTAGATATCAAGAGTTTATTGACACCTTTAGATTTAAAATGATTAGTAAAAGGTTGAGAACTTGTTAAAGAAAATTTCATTTGTGCTTGCTAAAAACTACTATTATTTGCCTTTACTGAAAAATGTTGTTTCTTTTCATCACTAACTACTTTTTTATTAAGAATAGGATAGATTCCATTAACATGGCCTTTATGACAATAATAGTTGCAACATCTTAGCAAATTATAGTATGTAATTTTTTGTAAAAAACACTGATTATCAACCTTGAGTTTCAATTCTATCTTCTTTTGCCATAAATTTATTTGTCTTTTGTTGTTGTAATTCAATCTCTACAAAATAACATGTGCACTGCACACCATCTAGTATTGTTTTTGACTCTATCTTCAAGATGGTATCAATATTACCAACAATTTTGCTTTCAACACTTTAAAAAATAAGAGGAAGATTTTCTAATTCAATCTAACAAGGAATTTTAGAATAATTAAAAGAGAATGGATCAAAATCCATTTTTATTCCTAAGTAATAAAAATATTACATTGATCCAATGATTTCTTCACCATGTCAAAATTCACTAATTTGATAAGCAAAAAAAGATTAGAAAAAACAACAGTAAGGAATATCCTAAATCACTGGTGTAAAATCCTTATTTGGGTGAACAAATTCAATAATGTGTAGAAATATGTATGGTAATGCGATATCTTTTTATAAAGATTTATATAAATCATTAGGTAAAACAAAATCGAAAACTTCAAAATTCTTCATAGTCTCTACAATCTAAGAGACATTAGTATTTTTTATCTTTAGATCATTTCTTGCCAAAAAAAATTCTAGTGCAAAAACTCCAACAAAAACCATTGAGTTCCACAAAACACCAAGAGAATTTGCCACACAAAAACCCCACTTATTATCATTTTTTAGCAAATGGACATAAGAGAGTAGGATATGAGGTACCATATCATGGTCCTTTTCTATGGAGTTAATTTTAGCAAACAATGATGAGTTATAGGGTTAATTTGACTATATGTTTATGGGTAAATATTGTTAAAGGAAAAAAAATTAATAAGGAAAAGTTTTAGGTTTTATATTGCTAAATTTCCCTATCTAAGAAAAAGGAAAATAAAATGAAAACTAAAAAAACCTACAACGATGTCAAGTAGCACCAAGGATTTCGATACATCATCAAACATCCATGGCATAGAATACGACTATTATTTTTTAAAAAATTTGGGAAAACTGATATATCCAGAAAAGTACCGGATAGAATCGCTGTTAACTCATGGTCTCTTTCGGAGTTCTTTTGTAAAAAACTAAAAAAAATCATGGTGTCTTTGGTTGATCTCCAAGATTTCTCCTAGTTTCAACTAAACAGCCTGTTTTCACATAAGCAAATTACTCTAATCTTAAAAAAGAAAAGGAAAGATAAAAAAACGAAGTCCAAACCGTCAACTCCAACATGGGAAAAAATCAAAAAGAAAATAAAATAAAGACAGAAAAGGCAACAGCCTCCATTGTTATTTAATTTTGGGAAGCTACGTTAAAAATTAACAGCAGCATTGCCTCTGTCTTCCCAAGAGATATCCCATCGCAGATAGAAATCAGGATCGGTGCGAAGATATAACGGACATAGTGCAGACAAAACCAAGATTTCGATCTAGTCATGGCGCCAAGTTTTGCTGAAAGAAAGAAGCTTTTGGACGGGTGGGATCAAACGCTTGTTTATATGAGAAGAGTATGTAATGTTCTGGAAGATAAAGCAGAAACTCCCATTGCTTCTCATGAATACATGCTTGCTTACACAATTATTTATAATTTGTGCACGACAGCGGATCCACAGTCCCAGAAAAGCAATTCTATGGAACTCTATCAGCGATACGGATCGTTTCTTACGCATTATATGAAATCAACAACACTTCCGGCTTTGCTGGATAAACCTGCTCAATTCATGTTAACTGATCTACTCAAGCAATGGAATACACATAAAGTTATGGTTAGATGGTTTTCCAGAATCTTTGGTTATATTGATCGATATTATATTCCCAGCCAAGGAATTCCGTCCCTGGCTGAAGTTGCGCAGTCTTGTTTTCGAGAAGAGGTTTTCAAACATATCAAGGACAAGGCAGAGAGAATTGTGATTTCCTTGATTGACAGGGAGCGGGATGGGGAGCAAATTGATGGCAGCATTATCAGAAATGCTTTGCAGATTTTCGCTGAACTTGATAATACTGACAGGAAGATGTGTGTGGAACCTTTTGAAAAGCTGATGCTGGAGGATACTGCAGAGTACTATTCCAGAAAAGCTGCAGGATGGTTGGTGGAATATCCCTCCCCAGTGTATATCCTTTTGGCTGAAAGTTCTTTAAACAGGGAACAGTTTCATGTGTCTCGCTATCTGAGCAGCTCTAGTGTGCCAAAGCTGATGGCAACGGTGGAACATGAAGTTTTGATTAGTTTGCAGAGCCAGATTTTGGAGAATGCATATTCTGGGTTTTCTAGTTTACTTAGGGAGAACAGGATAGAAGATATTTCCAGAATGTATAGGTTTTTTTCCAGGGTTCCTCAATGTCTGGAGCCTGTGGCACAGGGTTTCAAAAACTATGTTGCCCAGGATGGACTTTCTTTACTGAAGCAAGCACAGCATGTTGTAGGCAGCCAGGGGAAGGATGAAACAAAGGATAAGATTGGTGTTCAGGCTAGGAATTTTGTCACAAAGGTTATTGAAATGCATAATAAGTATTCCTGGCAGTACGTTGAGGAATGTTTTATGGGTAATTGTTTGTTTGCCAAGGCTTTGAAGGAGGCTTTTGAGGTGTTTTGCAATGTGTCCATTGCAGGAGGAGCCTCAATTGCTGAACTGGTAGCTACATACTGTGACAGTATTTTGAAAAGTGGCAAGAGTGAGACGCTGAGTGAAGAGGAAATTGAAGATTTGCTTGAGAAGGTTGTGAAGATTGTTACATACATGAATGATAAGGACCTGTTTGCTGAATTTTACAGGAAAAAACTTGCACGGAGGCTTCTCCTTGATAAACATTCAGTGGATGTAGATAATCATGAGAGAAGCATATTGACAAAAATGAAACATGTATTTGGAAACCAATTTACATCGAAGATGGAAAGAATGATAACAGATTTAGCAATGGCAGATGAGATTAATTGGGATTTTAAGGAATTTCTGGAAAGGAGGTACCTTACAAATCCTGGCCTAGATTTGTCTGTATCAGTGTTGACAGCTGGGTGTTGGCCAAGTTATAAACCAGCATCTCTAAATCTTCCCAAAGAGATGATTACGTGCAAAAAACATTTTGGTGAATTCTATGGTATGCGGACCAAAAACAGAAAACTTACCTGGATGTATACCTTGGGCAGCTGTATTGTTACAGGAAAATTTGATAAAAAGCCTACAGAACTAATTGTAGGCACTTATCAGGCATGTGCACTTTTGCTATTCAATTACTCAAAGAAGCTAAGTTACTCTGAGATCAAGTCCCAGTTGAACTTGCCTGATGAAGATGTTGTAAGAGTTCTGCATTCATTGGCCTGTGCAAAATACAAAATTCTTTGCAAGGAGCCAAGCTCACCAACTGTGGCTGAGACAGATAAGTTTACATTCAATGCCAAATTCACTGATAGAGCCAAAATCAAAATCCCACTTCCTCCTCCAATTGGGGAAAAGAAGAAAGTCATTCAAGACGTAAATCAGGATAGACGTCTTGCAATTGAGGCAGCCATTGTAAGGATCATGAAGAGCAGGAAGGTTCTTTCTAGTCAAAAATTGATCAGCGAATGCATCCAGCAGTTGCAGAGGATGTTCAAGCCTGATGTTAAGGTAATTAAGAAAAGAATAGAAGAGTTGATTGAAAGGGAATTTTTGAAGAGGGATGAGAGTAACTTCAACATGTTTCATTATCTAGCATGACGTAGTTTGCAGGATTCTCAGTGCAATGTCAAATTTTTCTATTATTTGGACTTTCTAGTTCTCTTGAATTGTAAATCTTCCAGCACTCAAATGGATTCTGTCTTGAATTTATCTTCACCATGCAAAGAATTTATGATTTTTTAAATATTATATAACCGAATAATAGTTTCAAAAGAACTGAACTTCAAAGAAGCCCCGAGTTCTAAATAACAAATCGTTATAATCGAGTATCTGAATTTGTGGTTTCACAGAGGCACAAGAAAGAAAATGAATTTAAATTAAGCCCTGTTACGTTTGGAAGTAGGTTTGACTAAACTCTCTACAGTATAATATCAACAAGGAATTAATTTAGAGGATTTAATGAGAGATCACATCATGCCAATTAAGGGCATCTAGGGTTGAATAGTGCGCCCTGAACAATTTAATTCATATAACAAATTTTCTTAACAGGGAATCTAGTGTTACTTAAATGTAGATTTACTGCATTCGTGGACCTAAAACTCACACATTGTTAACAATTACACAGTTAAAATCTCTTGTGGTTTCAGTAAGGTCATGATTTATTTAAAGTTTGCTATCAATATACCGTTGTCCCTGCTTTCGGTATGCAGAAACATATTTTATGAAGTTTTTTTTGAAAATTCCCCCTATCACGAAATTTTTATTTTGTCCTGTGAACAGGCAATCCATTAATTAATTAATTCACCTTGAGGGCATTTGTACTTTCATGCTTGTTTAGTATTCTTAAATGGCATATTTTTACCAATTTTGGTCAGAGTTGAGCAGAAAAGATAAAAATTGGTGTTTTAAAGGGAGAATTGAACTGAAGATGAAAGAGGAACGCCAAACGCCAATCAGAGAGAGGCTGAAAGAATTTTTTAGTGAAAGTTGAAAGACACGAGTAAGAGTTCATAATGTTATAGTTGGCTCTATGGTGTCCATCATCTTTATAGTTGAATTCCCAAACTATATGCCAGTTTCGAGACATTCTTTCATTTTGCATTACTTAATTGTATAAACCTGTGATTACTGTATTTATTACGAAAATGTTTTCAGAGCAATGGTATATTGAATATCTTAAGGACGTAACTTTGAAATCGAGGTTTACTCAAAGTTTAGATGATAACCAAATCTACAGATCTTTGAAAAATATTTCATCCACTGTTAATTGCCTGAAAAAGTCTCAAGATTTTCTGTTTATATCGATGCAGTTGAATGTTATTTGTAACCATATCTATTCATTTCAAAGCATGAAGTTGATATTAATTTTAAGTTATTGGTTATTTATTGTCGTTGGCTGTAAAAAAGGGGCATGAATAAAAAATCAGTATAGATGTTAAATATTACTGGAAGAAATAAACTACGTAAACTTAGAATGACTTCTATTTTAATGAACTAGCTTTTAGGTTTACTTTTATAAAGCCAAATGTGAAAGTTGCAGAAATGCGCATTGGTAACTGCTCCTGCTTTTTGCAGAAATTCGGTCAGAGCATTTAAGAAGATTCTATCAGATTTGAAAATAAGAAGCAGGGAAACGAAATGATTGATCTTAATTTCAATTTCTTTCAATTGCACTGAGCTTTATGCAGGATATTGTAATGTTGAGTGTGCCATTGAACACGGTCACATGCCAAAATCTTTACTTTCGGACAGAAAGGTACACACTGGTTCTAAATCTGGACATTTTCCACATGAATGCACCTTGAACGGCCCCTACCTGCAATCTTTGTTGGGCAGATATCTGTGTTTATATCATTAAAATAGAGCGGTTGGGACAGACTAAACGAAAAGGGTCCCAGAATTGAATGATGAATCAATTCTGTAGCAGAGCTAGGCAACGGCTTTTTCTGCACTAACCCTTTGGGCTCCGAGTTCCAGCAGGATCTTATCTTATTCAAGCTGAATTCTGTTCTTGTTGAAAACGTTTCGACTTGCTTGCAGATGGGCTCTGCAACTGCAATTTTTGTTCCTTCTTTTTCTGGAAGCTCCTGTAATAACAACCCCGCGATTCCCCTGAGTGCCAGGAATTATCGAACCCCTGTGAAACCCATCACTATTCTGAGAGTGACTTGCTTAGCCACGAGGTCAGGCATTTTCATTGTTTTACTGCAAATTGCAGTCAGGAACCCTAGTTTTTTATAATGGGCTTGCATGGATTTTGCAGCAAAATGAACACAGGCCGGTTGGATCTGAGCGGGACTCTGACTCTGGATAAAATCAGAGAGTCCCTTATCAGGCAGGAAGACAGCATCATCTTCAATCTCCTGGAAAGAGCCCAGTACCGTTTTAATGCCCCTACTTACGACAAATCTGTATTCAATGGCTCTACGGTTGCACTCTTGCTCACAGAGACTGAAAAACTGCATTCTAAGGTCTTATGACTCTCATCTGGTTTCTTCTTGCCATTACAGATTATTTCAGTATAAATGTGTCTTAAGACCAAGGATTCTGATTTTGTCCTTGAATGTCTCGTATGGTTACTTTGTTTCTTTCTTGCATTCTTGTATTGTCTATTTACGTGACTGTTACCTGGATCCTGGATACCAAGTTTTTTTTTTTTTTTTTTTTTTTGGCTTTTGTGTTTAATTGGTCCAATTAAAGAATTTGCGGTTGCAGCTTGGAAGGTATAACAGTCCAGATGAGCATGCATTTTTCCCTGATGAAATGGAAGACCCTATCTTGCCTCCTATGCAATATCCAGAGGTAATTTTTTCAAATCACTTGCCTGTCCATCAATGAGACAAAAAAGGCAACTAAAACGTACTTCTCTGGCATGTTTCAGATCTTGCACACAGCTGCAGCTAACATTAACATGAACCAGGAGATTTGGAAAATGTACTTTGATCGGTTGCTGCCAAGGTTAGTAGCAGAGGGCGATGATGGAAATTACGGATCTACGGCTCTATGTGACAGTTCCTGCTTGCAGGTATTTTGGTCTTCCAAAAATATATATATATGTGGTGGAAAGTTCTCTGGAAATGTAGTTTGAAAATAGTTTTTGATAGGATGAGGTTCTACCATTTTCCATTTCGAGCTTTCTGAGATTAAAACTTTAGAAGCTGTTACTTTGCAACAATGTGAAAAGTATTCTTTTTCAGGCACTTTCTAAGAGAATCCATTATGGAAAGTTTGTAGCTGAAGCTAAATTTCAAGACTGCCCAGAAGAGTACAAACCTGCAATCCTTGCTCAGGTGCTCAATCCTTTATTTATAAGGATGTTAATATTTAGGTATTTACTTAAACTTTAAATTTTTTTTCCTCAGGACAGGGAAGCACTGATGGATTTGGTAACTTTTGAAAATGTGGAGGCAATGGTTCAGAAGAGGGTAGAGCTCAAAGCCAAGACATATGGACAGGAAATTAATGTTGATGATGGTGCAGCTGTGAACCTTACCTACAAAATTAAACCTTCTTTAGTTGCTTCTCTTTATGCAAATTGGGTTATGCCCTTAACCAAAAGAATCCAAGTTGAATATCTTCTTCGAAGGCTAGATTAACAGCCGTTAGATTCATTTTAGTGATCAACAATATTCTTGTATTGTTTTAGACTGTTCAACGTTGTTTATGTTAGATTTGAGTGAATGATACTAGTTGAGGGATGATACATCGTGAATTGTTATTAGGGAAAGAACCAAAAGGGTTAAAATTTTCATGCTTGTTTGAAAGAGCAGAATAATACTTTAGACTGCGGTATGATGTTTAGAATATTCAACCAAGAATTTTAATCAAATCTCTCTTATTTAAAAGATTAAATATGAAAAGGGCATTAGTCTTCCTTTGATTTAAGTTTATGTTTTTCAAGTGTTGGTAGGTTAGATTTCCTTTCCGACTTCTCTCTAGCTTCAATTCGATAAAATTTATTGTTTTGTACAACTTTGCTAGAATATATCTTTAAAGTCATGCAATTATTTATCCAAAGTCATAACAGCCTATAAGGCTTATAGGACCTTAAGTCCACACCTCATAAGACATGATAAATGTGTGAATCAATAATAAGAATGGAAACAATGGAATAAAAGACAAGAAGAAGTATTTGGAAGCTAAGAAAAGGGAAGGTGGTGATTCATATGACTATGAGTAAAGAAAGATCCGAATAGTAAGTGATAAGCAATAGCATCCCCTATGCCTAACCATACAAATTACAAATGTTTATGTGTGATCTAATTATAATCTGTGGATTGGACTAACAAAATTTCTAAACAATTAAAAAGTGGATCACAAGTTGTCTTTCAAATTACACTTATGTTAGTCCTTAACTTGTATGGTTACTTGTAATTAAGGCTTATGATTGATGTTGAATGGCCATGATAAAACAATATCAAATTATTAAAATAGTAAGATTTAATCTAATTAACTAAGTATAGGAAATAAAGCCTAAGTTGGTCTAGGTGATAACTATGTGTTCCTAGTTTTTCATACACATCCTAAACTCACATAATTATTATTGGTTTACCAAGTGTTTATTGTTGAGTGTATAAAGTAGGAGTACTATTAGGTATGGTATAAAGTAAGAGTACTATTGGGATTACCATACGATACCTATTTATACTTGTAACCAGTTATACTATTCCACCATATCCTAACATGCATAGAAACATAAATTGTTCCACCATATCCTAACATGCATAGAAACATAAATTGTTATTCTGAGTGCAAGAGAAAGTAAGCTAATTGCATCAGAAAATAAACTACATCAAAAACAAACTTTGTGCTAAGTTAATATGTTGTAGTGGAGTGAAACAATCTTGATCTCTATTGATGTTCATGTAATGTATCTAGGTATAATGCACTTAAATAAGGATTCTATACAATCACTTCACACCATGCTATAGGCACTTGTTGACTATTATTAATTTTTACAAAAACAAACTAACAATCTCTCTACAATTAATGAAACAAATGTCATAAATGGAGTAGATACACTTGTAGTTATAGATATTTATGGCTACTATGTCAACATTGATGCATAAATGCACCATTGGCTACATCGATACTAATGCATCGATGTGGCCAACTAGAAAACTATTCATCATACCTCCATGATTGACTAAAAACTTGTCCTTGAGTTTAAAAAAATTAGGATAGAGTTTGGTTACAAAACTATGGAAGTAATCGACTAATTAACTAAACTTAACTAGACTTGAATGTCACATTACAATTTTATTCAAGTGACTTTAGCAATTGACAAAAAATTGAACACATTGTTCTTACAAAATTTGCAAGACAAAAAATTGTCAAGGTAGATGCCTTTAAGGTGTTCTCCTTGGTGAAGGCTCCTCTTGCCTAGGTGGTTCCAATGGCCAATTCATTGTTGTTGCTACTTTGCTCTTCAAGCAAAATGATTTAATTAAGGCTCACATCTTTTTCTCCTTGGTCTTGGAATCACAAATAGTCTAGGCCAGATCACCCAAAGTTGATGTTGTAAGTACTTCCCAAGGACAAGATAAGGTTGGAAATATCTTGTGAGCATTAATTAACCAAATTGTAAAATGTATGCATTCATGTCAAAGATCCTTTTTTAGCCTTCGAATCCTGATAGTTTGTCATTCTCCTGGCTACGTTCTCTGCAACATCTCACTGATCCATAAACATTGCCTTCAAAACTTTAAGCTTAGCATTGACAATATGTAGCTTCTGAAGTATCTAATTATGGAGCTTGTGCTCATTCTCATCTAGCAAAAATGTACCAGCCACCTACTTCTCTAGCTTGTTTCTAGGCCCACCATCTCACACCCTAAAATTTTCCATATTTAAATTATAAAATTACTTAAAGGGCATAATTAAATTCCTTAAATATTCATATATTTTATATACCAAAACTTGAAATCCAAAATTAATTATTAGAAAACCTTAAATCACCAAGTATGAAACTTATAAACCAATAATCACACTTGTACAACTCATAAAGGATGGATTACTTAACCAAAATCTATGCAATGTTGTTCCAATATCTTAAGTATAAATCCTTAATGTACAAGATAAAAGAGGTACATAAGTTAACCACGAGGACCATTTTACAAATCTATAACATGGATCCAAAAATACAATAATGCTTGAATCCTTATTTGCAAAGCTCCTTTAAAAGCCAACACTTCAGAAACGCACTATGATCTAGTATTTGTAAAATCACTAGGAAACTTCATCCAAGCCTTCTAACTAAGATGTATATGAAACACATGTAGGAAGGATTAAAACACCTTCACAATAGAGGAAACCACTTTGATGCCATTTGAAACAAGCTAGAAGGTCAAGCTCACATTGCAAAGTACATTGTTAGATCCAACAACAAAATATCAATTAACCAAATTGTTACTCTAGGCATTATCATTAACATTACCATTAATATGATTAGCTACCATTAATCCATGATTTTCACTACTTGTGAATTTTCCTAGGAGGTTTCTAGCATCAAACATTTGGAAGAACTTTAAGACTAATACTAACTTAACTAGCCTTCAAGGATTGTTTCATGTAATACCTCACCTATGCAAGCCAACCCTAATGTAAGACAAGACCAACTAGTATGTCCAAACTAAATGTTATGTTACATTATGACTAATATCAATCCTATAGCATTTCTAGGTTCTAGCCCCTCATCACCACCCTAGAATCAAGTCTAATTTTGATTGCATTACAACGATTAGTCATAAAGTATTAGCCACCGTATTAGTTGCCTCTACCACAAATCATGTTTAATGCATTCTATCTATTATTCCCAAGCTTTCCAACATGTCCAACACATGCATACATGTCCAAAATACCCACTCACAACTGTTGCTTAAAGTTGATAACACAAGATGCTAAAAATTGCAGAAAATGGAAGCAAAAAATACAAAAATAGTGAAATACAGTGTGATTAACAAAAAATTAGGATTAGCTCAATAATGAAATCCAAGAGAAAAAACATAAGGTAAGAAAATTCAAAAGGAAAAGCTACGTGTAGGAATCCTGGAAGAAAGAACATTTCCTCTACCTTGAGAGATTAGCTAATATCTAAGATTTATCAAGGATAACCATGAACATTGACACAAAAGAGAGATGCATAATTGATGCCAAGAGAACCAACATTACCAAGTATTTATGGGAACAAGAGGTATGGTTTGGACAATTTCAAGAAAAAAGCATTAATAATTTGATTTCTAAAAATCGGGTAACATATATCCACAAAAAGGATCCAATGGTTAACTAGTGGGATGAGTCACCAAAATAGCATAAGAATAAGCCCACATACCCAAAAATTAGTTTCAAGATAAAATAAAAGAATAACTGGAATAAACCCTAAATATCTATTTAACATATCTCATAACCATATTCTTACTTTATTCCAAACTCAAATAACATGAAAAATATAATAAACTTTAATAAAATACTAGCAATGGATGACCACCATCCTTCCTACTTGTCCTTCACAAGAGGCACCAAGCATTAGTAAATGACAAGAAATAATAATCAAATAAGGAAATACACAAAAATATTATTTTCAAATATGTAATAAGAGCAACATTCAAGGTTCAAACCTTAAGAAACATTAGTCAAAATAAAACATGTATACTTACCAATACATGAGGGGTTGTTCCAAGGTACACTACATACAAACTTATAAGCAAATATACCATGATGTATGAAAAAATGCCAATGCATGTAAACAAGGAGTCAAAGGTTCAAACCTTAAGTTGCACAATCATAAGCATAATCATAAGAGAGACGTTAGACTGCACTAGCATACACTACTAGTAAAATATATTATTAATGTAATACATTCAATATACCCTTATGCTTAAGGACCAAAAATAAGAAAATAAATAACAACCTAAGATCTTAGGTTTGGAACACCGGGATGTTACATGCTAGAAATTAGTATTGCAAGATTTCCATATTGTAAATTAACAAGCTCAATTTATTTCATCATGTCTTCAATTTATAACTCCTTTATTTTGATCTCTGCTTAGTTGATGGTGTTGATCCTATTAAATATGGATTGCCAACAAAATTTTGGGAGCTATTGAAGAGTTGTGTTGAGTATGGCCTTAGTTAATTAGATTTTTTCTTTCATTTATCTTCTTCTAAAATACTACTTGATCTCTGTGGTGGTTCTTGATATTTTCATTTTTCATGGGTTCAATTTGCCATGCGTCAATCTTGATAGTTGACTTTTGTATGATGGTCCTTACTTTCTCAATCTAAAGACTTATGTTTTCTAATGCTAATTTGTGGACATTTGCATTTATACATACTAACTACTCTTGATGGTAATTCAAATGATCTTTCATTTGATTATTCTCCTTATCAATGTTTCAGAATCTTCTATTTTCAATTGCAAGATCTTTTTTCTCCTCTACCAACACAGTGATACTCTTATTTAACACATAAAATTTAGCTTTGGATTGATAGACATTCCATGTGGCCTTTTCTTTCTTCATTTCCACCTAATGTTACTTAGCCTTCAATTGGTTAAATGCATCATCACAAGACATGCTAAGCTAGTGGATGACAAAGTTTGACAGATGGTCACATAGTTATACTATTTCATTTTGCAATTGTTGGTTTAGCAACTCAACCTACTATAGTTGGCTCTTAGAAATAACCAACTTTCCCTTATCTAAGATCAATTCATACTAGATTGTGCATAATTAACATAACTCCAACCATTCTATCCACTACTTCCTTCTATTGTGTTGCACACATTATGCCTTCTACTCTCAATCCTACCTGTGTAGACACTTGGATGTCTAGAATAGTAGCAAAGTCTATGACTAATGTTGTAGGGATCCTTAAGGCTTCATCAATTCTATCTACCACCAACTCTACAGTAGTTTCCCCTCCTTTATGTGGCATGACCACCATAGTTACTTCGTTACCTTACTCTAGTACAACCAAAAAGTTTGTTACATTATCAAATATTTCTAGATATTCTTCTTGTAAGCTGATAGCAACATCTTCCATAGGATTGATAAAAGTAAGAGCATTGGTTCTAACAACCTTGAACAGGGTAGTTAAGTCCTTCCATTACTAGCTAATGGTCCTTGATATTTTTTGTAAATGACACACCAAGGGATAATGATCCCTAGTGCTTCTCACAATTACGTACTAGCTAAATCTTGGTATGTTTAAACTTGCACCAACACCTGTGGTTCCAATTGCTTAGACTATGGCAACTACAGCAGAACTTAATGTTGATGTTGCTCCAGTGTCTAGTGATGATCTGTCTTCTTAGAGTCTGAGAGATGGTTCCACTTTCATCATCTCTTTCCAAGAAGCTATGAGTGCCCTAAAAAGAACATCGTTAGTGTATCGAACAATTCCTCCTCTTTAGTAGAGTTTTCTGATTAAACATGGAAAGGGAAGTTTCTTCCTACCCTTTTCATTCTCTATTAACTAGGGCAAGTTGATAGGAAATTCCCACTTAAGGCTTTATTTTCCCTTGCATAAAAGGATGTGATTTTGTTGTGGTGTATTATGGAATTGACGTGGTACATGATAATCTTCAAATAGATCTTGTTTACTTAGGTTATGAAGCCATATTCCTTCTTATCCACACCTAGGCACATAGCACCCATTCCTTTTTTACCTCCACATCTTACTTGGTGGATACTTCAACAACGTATGCTTTCACCTTATGAATTTCCAACGCTTGAGTAATGGCATCAATTGAATAAGAGATGGTAATGTATTTAATCTTCATAGTTGCATCCTTCTAACAATTATTCCATAAGTGATACATGTCTACAAAGTACAACTCCCCATTAGTTGAGATGGTGGGCCAAATGGGAAAGGCCTACAACTTCTTGCAAACTCCAAAAAGGGCTCAAAGTTAGGCACTTGAAGGACTATTCTATGGATTTGCTTCTCTTGAATCTTGGCCGTGCATGCTTCTATGAGGGTCACCTAGAGATTTGGGTCATGTTTTGAATGCCTTATCCTACACAAATTATCTAATTTATGCAATGGAAATATGTCTAATAAATTACACTTCATACTCTTTCCTTTTTGGTCCTATTACATGGGATGCTTGTTGTTCTCGTTCTTGTCCACATCCTCATGCATCTCTTAGTCTTTTCTTCCTATGCTGTGATGGGCCTTCTAACTCTAGAATACATTTTAGTACTAGTTATAATCATTCCTAAGATCAATTATTAGATTCTAAATTATTTTATAATTTCTTGATCCTTAATTGACCTTGGTGGTGGCTTAATTTTGGAAAATTATAATATCTAAGCCCTTGGGTAATTACGTTTTGATGTTTCAAAGGTCCTACGGTAACTAAATTATCTTAATTATTAGTTATTTTTAGTGTTAGTTACTTTAGGAGATTAAAACTAAGGTGTTAGAAGATTTTCAAATTGCAATTTAGTATTCCATGATGTAGAGCTCGACTCTTGAAGCTCACAAGTTTTTGAATGGGTCAAAATGGACATTTGGATTGTAAGATATGGCTTTTGAAAGATCTATGGTTAATACGGTAAAAACTTCTCTTTTTTGAATGCAGAATGATGAAAAATTTGATGAAGGGATGCACATATTTATGATATTTTGATTCAACATCGATAGTGTTGTGTCGAGAAAGTAACAAGTTGTTAAATAGAATTTTCTCATTTAAATTTTTAAGTTTTTTGGAGGAGTTTTAACCTAAATTCAAACCATTTGGAAGGTCATGAACCATAGAAGAGAGTTAGGTCCATGATAAAGGTTAGAAATACTTTAAAATGTTTCAAATTAATGAGTTAATTAATCTTGAAGTCCAAAATGGATTAAAAAAAATTGGGATTTTTAGAAAATTTACGCATGATACCAGAATAAAACTTGAGGAAAAGTGGATATATAATAATTACAAAGATAAAAGAGCAATGCTATGATGGTTAGAAGGATGTGTAATTGGTCCATGGATGAGATCTCCAATAGTTACACAAGTGCATCCTTCCCAAAATAGACTCCTGCTTATAATGCCCTTGTATAACCATTTCACTAAGTATTTATGGGCACTTAGAAAATTGAATGTTGCTCTAATTCCTATTCCAACACACACATATTCAACCATTAAATTCCTAAATGTGCATTGTAATGAGGTGGAATGGAATTAGAAGGGATTGAAAAAGTGGAATGTGAGATACCTTACCATGGTTATAATGAATCCTTTATGTAGAGCATGCTTAAAAATGATTAACTTCTCAATCATTAGGATTTTGAACTAAGTCCATACCTCTTGCAATGATATCACATTACATCATCTTGGAATCATCACCATGCGACCAACTAGCCTCCATGTTGGAAACAATGCTACTTAATAAGAAAAAATGTTAAGAAACATGCATGAGGATTATTTGAAATAATTAATTAAGCGTTGATGCTCATGTTATGAACCTTAGCTATTAGTTAGAGGAGCATCTTCAAGTATGGGTCACATGTCTTTCTAGTGGTACCTCAAAAATGGTTTTTTAGAGATTAATTAATTAATAAAGTTATTACCCTTGTCATAGGACTACCTTCATGCATGGGTCATATGCTTTTCTAGTGACATAACAAAGAAATAATTGTTTGCAAGTAGTAATTCCCAACAATGATGCAAAACATAAGTGCTAATGTATTAACATGAAACCAGTGGAACCCAAGGTGAAAGTTCAAAAAATGAACAAATCCCCTTGATGTCACACCCTTATACAATCCTCTTGGTCCTTCCTCATTTCCTCATTCTTGATGATCATGGGTTAAGTTTAGTTTTAAATGTGATAATGATTACATTATTCCCATGATAACAACCTCTTATGAATATAAATGAAGGGGTGGCTGATGTGATCTTACTACTTTTCATAATTATTGCTTCAATAATTTTGATAATGTATAACACAATTCTAACAACAAATTTGATTCCTCCACATAAGTAGCAGTTTTATTATCAAAGTTTATTCACAAACATATGGCAAAATTAAAAAATATTAAGAAATAGAAAATGAATTAAGAAATAGGAAGACTTAGAAAAAAGTATAAAACAAAAAAGCATAAAATGTCCTCATAAGATGTTCAATTAAAATGCATATCTCCTCCATGACTATGGTTCATGGAAGAGATACAACAGATAGAATGGCTTTTGGTCACAATAGAGGTTGAGGGTAAGTTTGTGACTACTTGGGAGTTCCTAAATGATTTGACTTATTTATTGTTAACTAGAATAAGTTTCTATGGGCAATCAAGATAGTATATTTCTAAGGTGCTAGATTTAAACGTAGAGTGAACAATATAGGATCCCTCCCATAATGTTTGAAATTTGATACATTATGGTAAATGAGTAAGATTTCAATATAGAATCCTATCTTCTAGTTTAAATTTTACATCTCTAATCCTAGTATCACAATGTTGTTTGGTGTACCCTTTATGAACCTCATTTAACATTAGTGCTATCCTTCAATTTTGATCTAACATATTAAGATTCATCAATAGCCCTTTCAATGTTAAACTAAGATTAAGGTCAAGATTGCATTCCATGTTTAATGTAGAAGGTTTCATTTGAATGGGTAATTTCGGCAATTTTCCATACAGTAATTCATATGGAAAATACCTTATAGAAAGTTTCCACATTGAGTGATAAGCTCATAAAGCATCATTTAGTTTCATATTCGAATCCTTCCTATACTTACTAATAGCCCTTGGAAGGATACATGTACTTTCCCTATTAGTTACTTCGTCTTAACCATTTGTTTCAAGGTGATAAGGTATTGTTACTTTATATTCAATCCCTAAGCGTTTCCTCAATTTTTTGGAGGTCGCACTTGTGAAATGGGTACTATTATCTAAAATAAGTGTCCTTGACACACTAAACTTGTTAACCACCTATTGTTAAAAGAATGTTGTGGTTGTGATCATGATGTAATCAAATATTACAACAGCCTCTACTTATTTTGTACAATAGTTTATGGTAGTAATCATATAGTATTTCCCATTTGACATAGGCATGATGGAACCCATGAAATCAATTTCTTGTAAATTAAATAGTTCCAACAATTGGATTCATTATTAGGGTTTTTCAAATCTTCTTGTCATCCCATTATTTTGTTAACATCTATTACATAGTTTGGCAAACATGTGGGCATCACTAAAGACTATAGGTCAAAAGTATTCAGAAATGAAGATTTTAATGGTTATTTATCTCCCCACATAATGGCCTTCCTAAGGCCCTTCATGATCATCTTAAAGAGCTTTTAACTAATTCTCTTTTGGCACATACCAATGAATCATGCCATCTACATAAATTTGATAGAGGTTTCCCTCCATGTAATGCTTAACTTGGCATAGCAATTGTTGTTTCCTACACCTATCTAATTCAAAGAAACTTGTTGCATAAGTATATGAGATACTTAGCATACCATGGCTTGAATACTTCTAATGAAACTATTGTAACTTTGTGAAGAGTATTTCATTTAGGAATTGATCAAAGAGTGGATCTTCATCAGCTTTGTTATTCCATCTCAATTGAGATAAATGATCTTCAACTACATTCTTAGTGTCTTTCTTATTGATGAGCGGCTAGGTACCCCTACGCCCAACCATGTGAATCACAGGCGTTCACACGCGACTCGGTCGAATTCCGTAGACTGTAAGCACTTAACATACACCATATCCTAACCAGTGAAACCCTGGGTTAGCACAGTCGTTGTCCTCCTAATCTCACTTGTGAAGTTCTGATTACGATGGTTAAGTGAGATTAAGGCTAATGATTTTTATATCTTTTTGCATATCTTTTTGGTGGCTAATTAAGGTATGAAGATTAAGGAATAAACTATTATCTAATCTATAATTATCCTAGCTTATACTCTAACTATTCCTAGCATAAGTATCTGATCCCATCTTCCGAGCACGTTTTGAGCATCTCTTAACACTTCTGGGTTACCAGACGTTAAGCGTCACTGGGCTTATCAAGTGTTTGATTTACGTTCGAGATGGTCGTACGTATGGCCTTAACGAGCTACGAGTGAACAATAGCGATTGAAATTATAATAAGAAAAACTTAAGTAATTAACAAGTAACTAATAAATCATAAACATATTAAACTATTAAATGCATCAAATAACTAAGTCCAAATGCTGCAAGGAATGCTTGAATAGTTCGTCTTTATTGTCGTCACGCCAATGGGCTCAGATACATCAACACTCGAATAAAGAGCCGATCACTTTTCTTACACCTACTGCGGCACTTGGAAAATATTTTATCTCTTGCGGGAACAAACTGCAAGAGCTTCGCTAAAACTAACTGAAAGATGCCTAAATGAGGTGGAAGGCCCTCTTATTTATAGGCCGAGATAGGCGGCTGCGTAAACGGGGCCACATTGACGTAGGAAGCCTACGTCGACGGGCCCTCATTGACATAATCGCGTATACGTGGCCCTGTATACACGGCCCAGTCGACCCATGACTTAATGACACTTCATCATACCCCCATGACTAAGCAAAAACTCGTCCTCGAGTTACTTTACAATTTGGAAGGTATGGATTCTTATTTACAACACACACATAACTAAAACACATACATGACACACACATAACACAACATGAATTTTACCAAGTTCCCAAGTTACAGAGGAGGACAAATTACAAAAATGGCGATTTTCAAAGACAAAATTGAACACCTCGCTGGTCCTGGAGCCTCTGCTATGTAGGATGTTGCACAAAATTGCTGGAGAAGATCACACCATCCCTAGGGGCGGTGGTTCTGATGGACCTTCTCCAGCCTCTGGCCCATGCGTTGGTGGCGGCACGAATGGCGGTTGCCCTGCAGCAGCTACAACTTCTAGAGGCAACCGGAAAGCCTCCAAGAGAGCCCTCATCTTTTCTTCTTTGCTTCTGGGATCATTCATGGTCCAGGCAACTTCTCTAATGTGTGCTGGAACTGGAACTTCCCAACAGCATGGCAGCGCAGGAAAGAGTTCTTTTAAGTTGATAAACTAGGCTGGGAACTGCTTGCGTTCAACATCGAATGCTCGGATTGATGCTTGCAACTACTAGTAGTCATTCATTCTTCCGACCAGGTCCTCCATGACTGTACGTTGTCCTTCAAAGCTTGGGCGGAGGACCTCGAGTTTTGCGTTTACTGTTGCCAGCTTTTGTTTTGTTGCCTTGTGTGCCTGGAACTCTCCCTCATATAGGGAATACGAGGTAGCCACTTGCTTTTCTAACTCTGACCACGGTCTCCCGGCTGTGAGCATAGCCAGGTTTGCATATCAAAGGTTGGCCAACTCCATGTATTCTATCATCTCCTTAATTTGCAGATTCTTTAGGCGGATTTTCATTTTATTGTAGGTGTTCAACCCATCGAAGATAGAATGCCACACATTGCCTCCTTCTCGGAGCTGCTGGAGCGCTTGGTTCATCTTGGCTTTGGCGACTTGAATGTGCTTCTCATTTACCTCCTTCTGCAATCCCATTTGGTCCCTATAATGATTTTTGACTTTTTCAAATTTCAGGGCCTCGTTCTTCCAAGTGGCAATTTCGATTACTGACTTCTGTCACAATGTCCAAACCTCCTCCATTGACAGATTTCTATTTTCAGTAGCCAACCTTCTTATGTCAGCGTTCACCCTGGCTAGCTCCTCCTACTGTTGGTGGATGAAAGTTTTCATATGTTCATTTTCTGCACCAACATTACGTAGGCAATGAACCTCTGCAGTCAACCGTACGTTCTCCTCCCGAACCTCCGCCAAGTCCTTCTCTAAGTGATACGCTTAGGCCTCTGCTATGGACTTGTCGAGGATCACTGTCTCCTACACATCCTCAACAACCTGAAGTTTAAGCTGAAGCTGTTGAAAAGCTTCATCTCTGGTGATTTCGTGGTTGAGGATGGCTGGATCGGCAAGTTGGGCTCTTAACTAGGCTACCTCAGTTGCCAAGCGCTGACAAGCAACTTGAGTAGCTTCAAGTTGTCTTGCCGAGAGCAGCTCCAACTGGGTTCCAGTAATGTTGTCCGGAAGGTCGAAGATATCCAGAAGTGGTTGCTCGGTTCCCACCAGTCGATCCAACAGCTCTTCATGTTGGGCTACATCAATCTGGTTACACGAAGTTCCAGCAGATACTTGTACATCTTGTAGTCCATGAATGTTTGGTACAGGTGCTGCCGGTGCATTGAGAGCCATAGCAATTGTGTCAGCAACCACTTCGACCTCAACTTCTCGTCCCTGGTGCTGCATCACCAGGACCGTCGCCCCTTCACCATCTTCCAAGTAGACCGAGAAGGTAGCAACATTCCCTAAAATTTCAGGGAATAACTGTTGGGTTGATGTTGATACATCTTGGATGCTTGGATCTATTCTAGTTGAAACTTGTGCTTGGGTGGCAGAGAATATTGGCCATGCCCTTTCAAGCAAGCTAATTGATTGAGCCACTTGCTCCAAGTGGCTCATGGCAGGGCAATAGACCGAAGGGTCTTCTCCTCGACCAGTCCTGCTAGATTGCTCTTACTGGCTCGAGAGCATTTTCCAGATCTCATGAATGTATTATGCCGTTGTGTGCGAGCTCGACTGCGTTGTTTGTGCAGGTGGTGGAGGTAGTTGTTGCTCTTTCTCTGTCTGTGTGACAGCAAGAGTTTTTTCTTTCATCATCTCTCACCATGAGGTAATTGGGGTGCACCATATTACATCGTTGGAATATCATCCTATCCCTACCTATTTGCACAATTTTTGAATTAGGCAGGGAAATGGGAGAGCTCATCTTCCACGTTCTTTCTCAGCGAACCTTTTTTCAATCTCTAGAAACAACAGCTGTGGAAGACTCATAGGAAATTTCCCACTCAAGGCAACACATGCACGAGTGGAGAAGGCTGTGATTTTGCTGGGTCTTACCATTGGGTTTAGGTGGTAAGACGTGATTTTGGAGTACACTCTCTCCGCTGTGGTTAGGGAGCCGAATTCCTTACACTCTGCCCCATAGCACCGTCAGGTTCATTGCACCTTTACCTCTGGGTCGGCCTGTTTTGGAATTTCCACCACATCTACCCCAGTTTCGGGCAACCCCAGAGCCTGCACTATCTCCTCTGAAGAGTAAGAGACATAAATGTCTTTGATTCTTACTCTAGACTCTAGTTGTCGATTCGTCCATAAGAGATAAGTTTCTCCTAAGTACCATTCACCACTGGTTGTGATGATTGGCCACATCGGAGAATTCTACAGTTGAAGCTTCACATCTTCTGGTGCGTTCTTGAGGAATGGTCCAAAATTTAGCTCCTGGAGGACTATCCATTGCACCTCTCATGGCGTGATAACATCAAGGTAGGTTTGGGTCAGGGTGACCTCAAGCCATGAAGTTATCCAAGGGGTCTTATCTCCGAGCGATTGCTCACTGGAATCTCCTCTTCGGGAATCTGATGAACAGATTCCATGCTAGGTCTATCGCAGAAGGGCCCTGTTGCATGAGAGCCCTCAACATGCTCTAGGGGTTGCACACCTCGTCCCCTTCCTGTGCATGGGTGCTTGTCCCTTGGTTGTGACGGTCCTTCGTCCCTTAGGTGCCTTGGTTTGGGTGCCATCTGCAATCAAACATAATCGCCCGTTAGACCATTCATAAGTAGCTTAAGATGGTCCGTATATACCTTCTTAGTTTGACCAAGTTATGTTTTGGCATAGGCACATTGTTAAGTCTTCCGGAGTGTTAATTTATGGGTTAGGACCAAATTTTTCGTAATTAACCAGCTAATTAATTAATTAATTAATTACACATAGGCACATCCCCCACATGACTGAGAGCATACCTCCGGGTGTGGAAAAGAGAAAGGATTCGATTGATGCGGACTTGCAGTGGAATGTAGGTGCGTTGGAAAATGTTAGGCAAAAAAAATGGCAAAAACTCCCCTCAGTTTGGTCTTCAAATGATGAAAAATGGCAAAGTGTGATGGGGTATATGTAGGGGTTAGGTGCTACATCGACGAGGCCACATATACGCAGCCACATATACGTAGTCATTGCGTCGACGAGGCCCCGTCGACATAGGTGTGCTCACCCGTTGACCAGCGTGGACCAACCCATATAAAGCCCGAAATGATGAATTTGAAACACCAAATTAAGGCGGTTGAAGCATGTGAGAGGCCCAGACATGGCTGAGGACATGAGGAAGGTAATTAAGCTCGAAAAAGAGACAAAAAATAGGAGAACGGGACTTAAAAAGAACTTTGTGGGGAATAAATTGAGCGATGGAATCCAAAAACTAGTCAACCACGAAATCCAAAGGATGGGAGACTTAACAAGAGGAACCAAGGAAATGCAGGTGGGTCCTCCCCATAGTAGGCCATAGCCTTAGTAGCCCCTGCATAGCCCTCAACATCGGGGTCCATGGGCCCCGGGGTGAAGAAATGGTGTTGGCCAGGTAAGACTCCTACACAAAAGATTCTGCCAAGGCACGGAAACCCATGAAAATCATGACGAACCTTCACGACATAAAAGAGGTAGTGAGGTGAGTTGTGGAGAGAACTGGGTGAAGAGAGAGAGACGAGAGAATGGCATTCCGATCGTCGATCACATGAAACCCCATGTGTAAATGTGGTTAAGTGACCCGGTAGAACCATTCCTGAGTTCAGACCCAAAACCATCCTCATTCAGTGACATCGCAGCAATAGACGAAGTCTCGGCCATCCCCTAAGGAAACAAGAATGACCCCACAAAGAACCACCACTCTGAGAAACGTGAGAGGAAGGAAGTAGAATGGGACGAAGTTAGAGGGGACCAAGGAAGTCCCATAACTAGTACGGTGGCCTGTTAGAGGCGGTCTAAGGGGTGTGCTTTGAATTCCCACACAGCGATTTGATTTATTTTTTTTCTTTTTCGGTGGAACCACACCATACAAAGACCCATGCAAGTTCGCATGCATCTAACCAAGGGGTGTGCTTTGAATCCTCATTCATTTTTTTTCTTTTCTTTTTTTAAATTTTTTAGTGAGGACCACACCATGCACGGTCGAACTACCCAAAAGCTTCCATGGAAAGGACGTGAAGCAGTAGGAAATCTGTGAGGACATACCAACAACCCCAGGGGGCATAACAGAAGAACGAATATTGCATTGTCCTTGAAGTCACACCTGATTCAAATCATTGGGTCATCCCCTAATCTAGGAACCACACAAGTCACACATTAATTAAAATATTGTTAAGGTAAGGGGTTGCATGTGCTCAACAGAAGGAAAACCATGAAGTGGGTGAATGGGTGGATGATGTGAACTCACTGCCGATTTTATGAGCGGAAGGTAGATGTAAAGTCCAAAAAAGAACCATGCGAGGGCAGAAGCTAGACAACAAGGTGGACAAGTACACATTACCCATCATAATGAAAACCATCCGTGCCAAACATCTGAAGACAACAAGACAACGAATTAGCAATTATGCGAAAAATAAAACATCCACAAAGAAATGAAAAAATAAGTAAAGAAAGGAAAAAATGTACAAATAACGTACAAACGTATAAAAAATAATGAAAAACAAAAAAGTGTAAAACAAAAATGACATAATGGCAAGGGGTGTAGTGGAATAGGTCAGCAGGGATGATGGTCTCCCCCACTACTGGGATGAAAGGAGGAAACATGAAAAATGGAGCGTGGCTGACCTGGCGATGACGAGGTGGTTGCACTAGTTGAGTGGAGCTCGCAGAAAGGTTTCAATTATTGGCAGTTGACTAACTGTGTTCTGGTGGGGTCTGCAGGTTTGTGGATGAGTGATTAGACGCGATTCGCATAGGCCGCGATATCGCGTACGTGATATCGCGTCCACCGCAATATCGCATATGCGATATCGCATCTTCCCCTACGATATCGCGTACACGATATCGCAGTCCGCCGTCATATCTATAAATAAGACGCGGCTCTCCCTTGTTCGGACTCCCAATTTTAGAGTAGCGAAGCTCTGGCAGTTTGATCCCTCCAGAGTTAGATTTTTTTCCTGTGTCTGCCCGCAGTGTGGTGAATGTAATTGTACGGTGTCCTTATTTGAGTGTGCCGTACTTGGACATGCACATGACCGGCAATAAAGATCAAGATTACTTCATCATTGCAGCATTCACTTAGTTTATTTATTTGTTATTTATTTAATGTTATTTATTGCTTTCATAGCGCTGTGTGAGTACGACTTGATTATGAGCATCTANTAGTCCCAGTGGTAGTCGTGCACGAAGTCCAAGATGTGTATGGTTGATCAAGGAATCGGTTGCTCGTCGCACTTAGGCTAGATTAGATTTTCTTACCCTTTTCCTCTTAGCTTAGATTTAGTTAATATTATTTTCCACTGCCTTCAGGAGTAGCATAGATTAGAACACATCATACACCTCATCCTGGACTAAACCATACGTGACATATGCAATACTAGTCCAGATGGGAAGACAGCGAACTGCAACCTAAGGCTAACTATCTAGGTGCCACAACTAGTCCATCTGCGGAGTTCGACCGGATCACGCGTGCGACGCTCATTTCATATGGTTGAGTGTAGGGGTACCTTGCCACTCATCAATGAGCAAGGCCCCGAATGGGAAGGTTTTAGAGACAATGTAAGCTCCCTCCCACAATGTTTGAAACTTGGTCAATTGGGATACGTGTGAGGAGTTCCAATAAAACACCTTGTCTCCACATCTAAACATGACCTTCCGAATCCTAAGATCGTGTTGTTTTTTGTTGTAGGCCTTATGGATCTCATTGGAGGATAGGGCCACCAGTCGGTTCTCATCTAGCACACTTAGATTGATCAGTCGTTCACGTTGTGCTATTTGTAGGTCAAGGCCTAAGTCACTGGCGATCGATAGTGTGCGGAGTTCGGCCTGAATGTGAAGTGTTGGCAACTTTTCGTACACTAACTCATAGGGAGAGTACCCTATAGGAAGTTTCCAAGTGGAGCAATAGGCCCATCGGGCATAATTAAGCTTAGTGCTCTAATCCCTCCTGTATTTGCTAATGGTTCAGGTAAGGATCTTGGTGATCTCCCTATTGGTG
The DNA here is from genome assembly GCA_015680685.1 of Gnetum montanum. NCBI lineage: Eukaryota > Viridiplantae > Streptophyta > Gnetopsida > Gnetales > Gnetaceae > Gnetum > Gnetum montanum. The sequence goes on from MNCI01013035.1 coordinate 204,326, forward strand.
ACTTCGGCTTGCTTGTTGGCTTGGGGTTGATAGGGAATTGTGAATTTATGCGTTACCCCTAAGCGTTGCATGAGTTTTCGAAAACTGACACCCGTAAAGTGAGTTCCATTATCTAAAATGAGTGCACATGGCACTCCAAACCTGTTAACGATTTGTTGTTGGAAAATTTGTGCGGCGGTGTTGGAAGAATAGTTGACGACGACTGCCACTTCGGCTCACTTTGTACAGTAGTCCACAGCTACGATGATGTAGGCCTTCCCGTTTGATAGGGGTGTGATGGATCCCATGAAGTCGATACCCCAAATGTCAAAGGGCTCCAGTGGTTGGATCCACTGTTGAGGTTCCTCCAACCATGTCGTCATCCCACCATCCCTCTGGCATCGTTCACAAGAGTGGGTGAACCATTGTGTGTCCCTGAAGATGGTGGGCCAGTAATACCTTGCAAGCAAGATCTTCATGGCAGTGCGGCATCCAGCATAGTGGCCCCCACAAGGGCCCTCATGAGCATCCTGGAGGACGCACAGCATATCATCATCAGCGACACACCATCGAACCAAGCCATCTACGCACACCTTGTACAACTGGCCGTTGATTTCCATGAAACGTTTGGCCTTATGAAGAAACTATTGTTTCTGCCGATGGTTCCACTCCTTTGGAAACTCTTGAGTAGTGAGGTAGGTGAGGATGCGGCTGAACCAAGGGGATTCCTTGGTTACTTGTAGATCATTCGCGCCTATGAAAAGGACTTCATCTGGAAATTGGTCGGATAAGGGCTTCTCCTCTTCTGTGTCATCCCATCACAACCGAGACAAGTGGTCAGCAACCACATTCTTAGTCCCCTTCCTATCTACCATGGTAAGATCAAACTCCTAAAGAATCACCAGCCACAATATTATGCAGGGGCTCACCGTTGGTTTGTTCATCAGGAACCCGATAGCACTATGGGTTGTATGCACAAACACCTCGTATCCGAGCACATAGTGCCAGAATTTGTCTAAGACGAACACCACCGCCATCAATTCCTTTTCGGTGGTGGTGTAGTTCAACTGAGCACCCACAATACTACGGCTTGCACAGTGGATATGATAGGGACGTTTCTGATCGTCACACTGTGTAAGCACGGCTCCCAAGGTGTAGTTGGATGCGTCCATCATAATGTGAAAGGGTCTAGACCAATCAGGGGCTCATAGAACTAAATTTTTTACGAGTTTCTGTTTTAGCACTTGGAATGCAGACTCGCATTCCTTGGTCTAGATGAACGGAGCATCCTTCTTTGTCAAGTCTACCAATGGCTTGGTGATCTTCGAGAAGTTTTCAATGAATCGTCGATAGTAACCAGTGTGTCCAAGGAATGACCAAACATCTTTAATGGGACTTGGTTGGCGGGTGATTCCTTGGATGACCCTAATCTTTTCAGGGTCTACGCTTATCCCTATTTGTGACATGCGATGCCCTAACACAATGCCTTCTTGGACCATCAAATGGCTTTTCTACCAATTGAGCCGCAGATTGGTGTCTACACACTATTTGAGAACCTACTCAAGATGATCCAAGGCTTGCTCGAACGTGGCCCCATAGGTGGAGAAGTCATTCATGAAGACTTCTACACCATTGCCGATTTGTTGCTGGAAGATGCTTAGGACAAGGCATTGGAATGTAGCAGGCGCATTGCATAGGCCAAAGGGCATTTTCTTATATGCAAAATTCCCCCATGAACTTGTGAAAGTAGTTTTGGCCTAGTCCTCTGGTGTTATTTGGATTTGGTTATAACCACTATAACCATCCAAAAAGCTGTAGTAGCGGTGCCCAACTATGGTGTCCAACACCTGGTCCACAAATGGGAGTGGGAAGTGGTCCTTGAAGGTTGCCATATTGAGCAACCGGAAATCAATACAGACCCTCCACTTGCCACATTTTTTGGGGACGATAACGAGTGGACTAACCCATTTGCTATCGGCGATAGAATAAATGAATCCCGCCTTTAGCAACTATTTGATTTCATCCTTTACAACCTGCTTTAATATGGGATTCAACTATCTTTGTGGTTGTCATCATGGCTTCATGGAAGGGTCAAGATAGATCCGATGCTGGCAGACCTTGGGATTAACTCCAGTCAACTTAGGATATAACCATGCGAATTCAGCAACCCATTTTTTTACCACCTCCAACAACTTCTTCTTCTGTTCTGGAGCAAGGATGGCATTAATGATTACCGGATTTTCATTTTGCAAAAATACATACTCTAAGTGAGCCTATAAATATTTTAACTCAAGGGGCTCTTTTTTGAAGCTCTCAGGGATTTCTAGCTTCCCCCAATCATCTTGGTCATCAATAGTGGAGACCTGTTGATGAATCTCCTCCATTTCATCTCTGCTGTCGATGTACTCTTGTACAAGCTCCTCTAATGGTTCCATGGACAATGCCCTGCTAGCAGGATCAGCTATCAGCCACTGGGTGCCTTCTTGGTTAGTGGTTGCTGCGTACAGGAACTATTGAACAAGTGATTCCTCAGTACACCGACTACATGCTTGAAGGGATATCCGCTTAACGAACCATAATTGTTGCATGCAGTTGCACCCTGAGTCACTATACGCGATGCATGGAACGTATTTTTTCTCGACCTTCCCGAAAGGATTTTCCTTCGAAATTTCAAGGGATAGATCACGGAGGCCTAGTCGTGCGTCCACCATGCTTAGCCACGCCCTTTCCATGATGATTGGGAAGTTCCCCTTGCAGTTCTCTACACGGATGACCAAGAAGTCAACAGGATAGGACCACCCACAAACGGTGGCCACGATGTTCTCCACCAATCCCAAGGGAATGATGATGGACTGGCCTACTAACTCAAGCCAGATGTTTTTGTTCTTTAGTGGGGGTAGGTTCCAGTTCTTGTACATATCATGAGAGATCAAATTGACCCCTGACCCCGAGTTGAGAAGAGCTTTGCATGGCTCATTCCTTGCCACCTGAAGATAGATGAGGGGGCTTCCCAGATCAGTTAATTTTCGGGGAAGATGACCTACTTTTATCTAGTCGGTCACAACATGCGTGAGCATGACCGTCTGGATGTTGGAGTGTTGTTGTTGTTGGGTTGGAGGCTGCTCTGGCGGTGGAGTAGTGGAGGTACTTGTAGATTCAAAGTCACTGGCCATAAGTGTATGCAAGGGTATGTTCAAATTGTTGGGCCAGAAAAAGGGACGTTTTTGTGGCTTGGGTTCTGGTCCACTCAGCTGAGGTGTCGGTTGTAAGTTAATAGCCCTCGTAGCGTTTCATTGCTGCGGTTGTGGCGGTATCTCTCCCTGCATTGATGGAACACGTGGTAGCTAAGTGGGATGTGGTGGAGGAGTGGCAAGAGAATGTGATGGAGGATAGAAGAGATGTTCATTTTCCCCCCTGGGTGATGAAGACTGAGGACAAAAATACTCTGGGGGTGGTAATGACTTTGAACGGCCACATGGCTGGAAGAGTCCCTTGGAGAGACCGGTTGCTGAACATAGTACCCATAGGGATCTGGCTATTTGTAAGGGTACTGCTGCCTAGGATGTGGCATCCCCCATGTTTGTCGATGCTGCCACTGTTGGAAGTATTCATACGGTTGCGATGGTGCTCCACTTGGATAGTATCCTTACTGCTACTGGTGGAACCGCCTAGAATTGCCTTGTGGATAAGGCAACCTTCGGGTGTTTTCCGTTGTGCCAAGCGAGGGTTCAATGCATACACCCCAGACTCTTTAAGATGTGACACCACAAGATAACATCCCTTAGGATGTTCATATTGGCATATGCCACATTCATCTTCCTCCTCGGTGTCAAAGTCTTCAACCTGCTCTACTACAGCAACCTTGCCCTTTCCCTTATATTGGGCATGTTCAGCTTCCTTCTTCCTACGCCGATTGTGGTCATTACCTTGTGCTCTGGACTCCTCTGCGATATTCAACATGCTTTGGACCCTTTCATCCAAAGATTCCCACATCTTATCCACCTTTGCCAAAATTTCAGATGTGAACTTTTGTAATGGTAAGGTTTTTCGATTTACAGCTGCTTCCAGCGATGATTCTTCCTCCTCATCACAAAAATGAACTTCCCTTTTTTTGAGGGAAGGATCCCAGTTGAATTCTTCTACACTCTCCTTTTTCCTAAGTTCTCCTTCCTCCTTGGCCACCTGTTCAATGAGGTGTTCCAATTAATGGGTCCTTAGCTCTGACAGTTTCCCCTGGGCATACACGCCAAGGGTTTTTCGCATTTCAAAACAGAACCCATCAATGATGTGGCAAAGCTGTGCCCGCTAAGAGTAACCATGACCAGGGTACCGATGTAACAACAAGTAGTACCTGCTCATGGCAGCATCCAAGGGTTTATGATTCCCTTGTTTCCAGCCTTGGATCTACCGTCTTAGGTTCGCCACTCTGGAGTACGTTTGATATTTGTCATTGAAAATTTTAAGCATCGTACTCCATCTTCTGATTGATTCTGGCTCTAAGGACTGGTACTAGCTTTCAGCTTCTTTGATGAGTATGCGAGGGAATAGCTTCAGCTTCTGCCAATCATTGTCCATTTTTTGCAGAGTGCATGCATCATGGAACGCCTGCAGGTGAGTCTGCGGATCATAGTTGTATCCCCCTTCAAATCTGGGGATGTTGTTCATGTCAACGCGCTTGATCCGGCTATCCTTCATGTGCCTACTAGGGATTTGAACTGCCTCAGAGATCTGGAGCATACTCCGTGTAGCCAATAATAGCTCATCTAAATCATAGTCCTGCTGGGGACCATGATGTCTGTGAAGATTTCGGCTATCCCTCCTTTCATGCCGACGAGCATCACGTGATGGTTCACGCGTCTCCTTATGTTGCTCCTTCCGATCCTTCTAAACCTTTTTACCCCCATCCTTTCGCTTACTCCTACCTCGGTTATGATCAGAGCCTGAGCTGGATGAAGGAGAAGGAGAGCAAGAGGATGGAGAAGAAGGAGAGGGATCTCTCCCTCTACCCTGATGATGGTCCCAATCATCCCGTTCATCCTTTCTATGTGATCCTTCATCCCCTTGGGAATCTTGGCCACCTAGATGCTTGGAATGAATCATGGATTGGAGGACCTACTGCCCCAAGGGAAGTTAGGTTGAATGGGTGTCATGAAAGATGGGATCCCCATCATCTGGCAGCCCTTGCGAAAATAAGGGGTTACTGAATTGTTTCCCCTTCAACTATTCATATATGTCCACCTGTTGCTGATCTCTTGCTCATTGAGCCTCAGTGGGATGATAGTCCTGGTAGTCATGGTCCTCCATGACATACTCTACTCCAAGATCCTGGATGCCCAATCTGCCAAGATTATGAAATAGCATCGTAGGAGTCGATCGGTCGAGAGGTTGTACAATATTGCCCTCCATGTCCCACCATCGTAGATGCTCATCCTAATGTAGGATGAATGTGAAATCGGGGACATACTCATCGGGATGCTTGTACACCACCCGACACTCCTGTGGCACCGGTGGGATGGATATCTCCCTCCTGCGAGAAGATGTATTGGAAAATAGATGGTCCATGTAATCGATATACCTTACTACTAACTTTAATCCGCCTAGCGTGCGTAAATATTTCTATCTTGGGTCCATTCCAATGACTTGAATGATAATTTCACTAAGGTTAGATGACGCATGTAAGACTTAACAGTCCTCAGCAACGGTGCCAATGATGAGCGGCTAGGTACCCCTACGTCCAACGATGTGAATCACGGGCGTTCACACGTGACTCAGTCGAATTCCGTAGACTATAAGCACTTAACATATACGAGACCCTAACCAGTGAAACCCTAGGTTAGAATGGTCATTGTCCTCCTAATCTCACTTGTGAAGTTCTGATTACGATGGTTAAGTGAGATTAAGGCTAATAATTTTTATATCTTTTTGCATATCTTTTTGCGGCTACTTAAGGTATGAAGATTAAGGAATAAACTATTATCTAATCTATAATCATCCTAGCTTATACTCTAACTATTCCTAGCATAAGTATCTGATCCCATCTTCCGAGCACGTTCTGAGCATCTCTTAACACTTCTGGGTTCCCAGACGTTAAGCATCACTGGGCTTACCAAGTGTTTGATTTACGTTCGAGATGGTCATACTATTATAATAACGAGCTACGAGTGAACAATAGCGATTGAAATTATAATAACAAAAACTTAAGTAATTAACAAGTAACTAATAAAGCATAAACATATTAAACTATTAAATGCATAAAATAACTAAGTCCAAATGCTGCAAGGAATGCTTGAATAGTTCATCTTTATTGCCATCACGCAAATGGGCTCAGATACATCAACGCTCGAATAAAGAGCCGATCACTTTTCTGACACCTACTGCGGCACTTGGAAAATATTCTATCTCTTGCGGGAACAAACTATAAGAGNCTATCTCTTGCGAGAACAAACTATAAGAGCTTCACTACAACTAACTGAACGATGCCTAAATGAGGTGGAAGGCCCTCTTATTTATCGGCCAAGATAGGCGACTGTGTAAATGGGGCCACGTCGATGTAGGAAGGCTATGTCGATGGGGCCACATCGACGTAGGAAGGCTATGTCAACGGGCCCACGTTGCGGCCGCATATACGCGGCCCAATCGACACATGACTTAATGACACTTCATCACTTGTTAATCATCATAATGTCAAATTCCTATAACATCACTAGTCATCACATAACATGAGGACTAACCATTGGTTTATTCATGAGAAACCTAATTGCATTGTGGTTTATATGCACAAAGGTTGGATATTCAAGCACATAATGCCTAAATTGTTCAAGTGCATAGACCACTACCATTAATTCTTTTTTAGTTGTTGTATAGTTTGACTATGCACTTGCAATGCTTCTCCTCATGTAATGGATGCAACAAGTACATTTATAATCATCCAATTACATGAGCATGACTTCTAATACACAATTGAATGCATCTTTCATGATGTGTAATGCTTTGAACCAATCAAGAGCTTGTAGAATTGGGGTTTCTACAAGTTTCTACATCAAGAAATTGAATGTTTAATCAAATTTCTTAGTTTACTTAAATAGTATATTCTTTTTCGTTAGCTCCACCAATAGTTTGAAAATCTAAAATAAATTTTTAAAAAAGCACCTATAGTAGCTAGTATGCTTAAGGAATGGCATGACATATCTTATTGTTTATGGCCTTTATGTAATTACTTGGTGATGAGTGGCTAGGTACCCCTACACTCAACCATACGAATATGAGCATGTACACACAATCCAATCAAACTCTATAGATAGACTAGTTGTGGCATCTAGATAGTTACACGTTGATCGTAGTTCGCTATCTTCCCACCTGGACTAGTATTTTCTTTGTCACGTATGGTTTAGTCCAGAGTGAGGTGAATGATGTACTCCTAATATAGTACTACTCCTAGAGACAATGGGGAACAATATTAATTAAGCTAATGGACAAGGGAAGATGAAATCTATGCTAACCTAAGTGCGATGAGCATCATCCTTAATCATTTGTATGCATCTTGGACCTCGTGTACTACTTCTAGGATTACCAAGTGCATATTACTTTATCACTACTAGATACACTACTGGGTTACCAAGTAGTTACACTTAAATGTTCATGATTAAGTTGTACTCATTCCACATTTAACAACAGGAATAGTAAATGACGATAAAGAAATATTAACTAAGGAAATAATAAATAATAATTAACAATTAAAGTAATTAAAAGCTAAGTGAATGCTACAATGATGGAGTAATCTCGATCTTTATTGTCGATTATGTGTGTGTCCAAGTACATCACACTCGAACAAAGGTTCCATTCCATACAATTACAATCATCACACTGCGGGCATGCACTGGGAAAGAAACTAAAAATTAACTAAAAATTGACAAAATGACTCTACTCTAACACTTAACAAAAAGACTCCTTTTTGTGCGCCCGAATGTTGTATTTATAGGCCTACATAGGAACCACAATATCGTGTATTTGATATCATTATCCAAGTTGCAATATCGTGTACCTGATATTGAGGATCCGATATTGAGGCCTGGCAAACCATGATTCATCATACCCCCACAACTAAATAACAACTCGTCCTCGAGTCAAACAAAATGAGAATGAGTTCAATCGATTACATAGTGGATAGGTATGGGATTATTGACTAACTAGGAATTACTCATGCCACAGTGTGGGATTGAACAAAACAAAATTAGGACCCAGACACAGAATTTACAAAAGATAAAATTTTTTGGAACTCATGTGATTCCTAGTGGCGGTGGCTCCTCCATGAGTCTCTTCCCCTTATCTTGTGCTCCAGGCTTTGGAAATGGATGTCTTTGAAGGACCGCCTAAAGTTTTTCCTCCTCGGTTCAAGGGTCATGTGCCATCCATGCTGATGCTCCAATGTTTGATGAAGTCGATACCTCCCATGGGTACGGTAGTTGCGGGAACATTTGATTGGCCTTGACATACCAAGCCACAAACAATTATTATTCTTCTTCATAGGCTTTAGCTTTGTCTTTGCATTCTTGGTAGTCCATGAGCCATCAAGCCAAATCCACCGCAACATCTTTCTGTCCTTCGTAGCTAGTCTTGACCACCTCTAATTGAGAATTTGCTACCTTTAATCTCTGCAATGTCTTCTTATGTTCAACAAATTCTACCTCATATTTAGCATAGGTGGTTACTACCTGCTTCTCCAATTCTATTCTTGGGCATCCTACTATCAACATGGCTAAGTTGACATACCGCAAGTTTTCCAACTCCATGTATTCAGTGAGATCTTGTATTTGCAGGTCCCAACTTTTCAGTTCTACTTGGTGGGTGAAGGCATAAGTATTCAATATGACCTGCTAATCTACGTTTTGAGCACTGAGAGTGTTAATATGGGCTTTGGAAATATGAACTTCTTTTTCAATCACCTGTTTGTACATCCCCACCTGATATCTGAAATGCTCCTTAAGCTTCTCATGTCACTTGGCTTCATTCTACCACGTGCTTATTTCAATCGCCATCTTCTAGCAAATTGTGTGTACCTCCTCCATTGAGAGGATTCTGTTCTCTCTGGCCAAGTGATTCATATCCTAGTTGATCCTTATTAATTATTCTTGAAATTGCTAAAAATTTTCCTTGAGAACATTCTTCTATTTTTCTGCTGTGATCAATCGAAGATTTTCAGTGACGAGGTGTTTGTTTTCTTCTTGCAAGACCTTGAGTGCTTTGGCGTGTGCATACGTTTAAGATTGTGCCTTGGAAGCATCCCAATCAGCCTTCTCTTTTTCCTCTACCACTCTTTTATTCTTTGCCAATAATTTAGTCAGCTGCTTTGTCTAAAAGGATTTTAGCTGGTATGCAGGGATGAATTGGGACGAATCCCACTATGCAGCTTGCAGAGCGACAAACTTTTCTTGGAGTCTTTTTAACTCCTCCTCTGCATGTTCGGGCTTGACCTCTACCATGACCAGCTTCCCTTTTGTAGAAATGAGGTCTGACTGTGTTGCTATGACATCTTGAGGGATGTCAAACAAGGACATCATCACTTGTCCTATCTGCAGTAGTTGATCCAAAATAATCTCATGATCTGCAAGAGTCATTGAGGGATTAGCGAAGGTTTGAGCATTGTGTGCTCCTGTAAAATCTACCAATGGCACAATAGGGACATTGAACAATTCCTTGATGTGGTCTGCGACCACTTCTACTGCTCTTCCTACGTCCTAGCGCTACATGACCACTACTGTGGCACCTTCACCAATTTCTAATTGCACCTGAAAAGATGTAGCATTTCCAGAGATCTGTTGTGACCAATGTGATTCCCCTCCTCCTGTTTGGAAGGACACCTTACCCTGTGCATGATCAATTGAGACTATGGATCGTATGGCATCATCAATGATCCTAAAGAGATTCGCTTCATCACAGCTTCCCGAACTGACTGATTCAGCGATGGCCCTGAGATGACTCATCGACGGTCAATAGTCCTGCGATGACGATGGCAATTAGTCTTGTTGGCCTGTGGGTTGTGTACTGGGCCCTGTTTCCTATTGTTAACTGGGCCTTGTGTCCAAAAGTTGGCTAGGCCCTATAGTTTGAGTTGCACTAGGCCCCACCATCTGTTCTTACTCAGGCTCCAGTGTCTCACTAGCAATTTTTTCTTGGGGCTGGTGGCTTCAGTGATTTAGCAAATGAAGCATTTTGAGCCTTTCTGGGGATGTTATTGGTGTACCCAAGAATTCTAGCACGTCGGCATAGCTTCCTAAGTAGGCAAGGAAAAGGAAATGTGAACTTCCCTATCTTACATTCTTCAAACCACCTTAAAATTTCCATGAGATATAGATGGGGTAGGTTGACATCAACCTTGCCCATCAAGATGACACTTCCTCTAGCTGCATAGGTGGAAATCCTATTTAGTCCTTTTGTTGGGAAAATGTGATATGTGCCAATTTTGAAGTAGATCCTCTCTTCAAGTGTGAGCTCTCCATATACTTTATCCTTCTTGCCATATTCCCTTTTTAACCATACCTTCTACACATCTGCATCAAAGCAAGTGGATAGGTGAGCAACCTTGGGCCTTGTGTTCGGAAGGTTCAAAACTTCTGAAATGGCCTTGGCAGAGAAATCAACAAAAATACCACCAATATCAATGATGGTTCCTTTTTCCTTGTTGTGCCAAAATTGGTATGTCTCCCCCAGGTACCAATCACCACTCCCAGAGAGAACAGGCCATAGTGAAGACCCTTTAAGTTCATCTCTAACTACCTCAAGGGAAAATTTAGTAAAATATCCAAAATTGAGTTCCACAATCATAGCTGTTGATGTGGACCTTTCATGAATTTCCTGAACACATTCTGAAGACAACGTGAGGTGTTGTCCCTATTCAAGTGCCCTACCATCTCCACCTTCGGCATGCCCTAATTACACAGTAACAAGAGGTTCTTAATGAGTGCTGAACAATTGTCCTCCTACTCTACATGTTCTTCGAGAGATGCATGGCCTCTATCTCTCCTTGGTCGTTTGGATGCACCCTGAGAGGGTTCCCCCTTGTTGTTCTCTTTTAGGGGTCATCTACAATTACACGAGACCAACTATTAGTAAGGCCACTTACAGCATTTGATTTATACCTTACTCCTTGCCCTTAATAGATTCATTCTTTTCCAAGTGTGATTTAAAGTTGGAAATTTTTATGAAAATTCCCCTTAAAGTTTTGATATTAGGCCCAATTTGATTAGATGACTCCAAAAAATAATTTTCATGGTCTGGGTGAAGAAATAAAATTAATTTGGCAAATGTTTTTAGCAATTTAAAGGTTACTTACCCTTGATAATATCCTTCGGACAACAACAAATTTTGAAAAAAACTACATGCGACTTGCAGCATACCCTTCCCCCACGACTAAGTTAAACACTTTGGGTTTAAGAAGGTTTGATCGGAATGAGAATTGGAACTTTAATCGACAACTTATTGATGTTTGAATGATAGGTGTGCAAGCTGGAAAATTCATGAAAGAAAATTTCAACAACTACCCTCGCATCAACAATGAAAAATGATGTTGACATGCATGGGGGGGGTCCATATATATAGTTTTTTTGGACATGATATTGCGTCCCTTCTGAAATAGGTACTTAGAAAAATTGATAAAATTTTGAATTTCCAAGGCCAAAAATGAATGATTTAAGGTTAATTTGAAGGATCTAGGATAACGTCAAAAAAACCTAAAGGCATCAAAAGTGTAATGAAGTGAACATTTACAATGAAGTTCGTGAATGGAGGGAGAAAAAAGGACATGTAGTAGTACACAAAGAAATTTTAAATTAAAATGATGATAAAGGAAAGAATAACATTAGCAATGCAATACTCAGAGGGTATAAGATGATGTGATGATGTGCAATGAGTGCAAATTAAAAAAGCTTACGTAAGTGGATCCTCCCCAAAGTAGGTTCCTACATATCATGCCCTTACGTAGCCACACCTTAAAATGTCTGTAGGCACTAAAAGGGTTAAATGCAGTCCACACTAGTGCAACAAAACACACACATGTAGATACCACCATAATTAGGTATGAATTCTATGCTACATAAGACACAAGTCAAAAATACATGGATAGGAAGATGAGACAAATTGTAGAAGGGATTGCAGAGATTGGGACATCAGGTAACTGACCCTAGGCACAGTGAATCTTGAGTGTAGCACGTGATAAATGTGTCATTAGCTCATTGCTCCAAGATCAAGATCAAGTTCATGCCTCTAATCAGTGACATCACATTGTTTCATTCAATGATGGACAACCATAAGAGCATCATGATAGCAAGGCATACAATCACTTGGCATTTTGTCCAAGGGAGGAGTGATTTGGAATTTCTTTGTGACACGGTCTTCTTTGATCTTTTCTTTGCTAGTTTGCTTTTCTTTTCTTCTTTGAGCTGCTTTAGCACTTGTCCTTTCCAACAGTGAACCAGAGAAGCCACCAACCTTGAGGCATGGGTGCATGTCTTTCTAGTGGAACCCTCTAAAACAACATTAAGGTTCTTTATTGAGTGCTTTTAGTTCTCTTACTCCCATTTTTCGTTAGATCTACAAGGATTTTTGTACAACCAAGTTGCATGATAGCACTTACAGATGTCGCCAAAGAGAATCCACAAGTCCCCTTGATGTCACACCCTGGCCATTCCCTCTTACTACATTTTTTTGCTTTGGGCATAATGAACACAAAATTACTTTAAGTTGTAATGATGACAAGAATATCATTGTACCCAAAGTAGAACCTCTTATTAGTAGAATGGTGGGTGGATGTTGTGGGCTCACTGTCCAAATAATTAGTCACCTAAGACTTGATAGCATAGAACAACACCTCAACCAACAAGTCAGATGAGTATTTTATTCACTGATGAGATTACCCTCAAAAAGATAAAATAACAAATTGAAAATGAAAACTGGAAAACAAAAAATTGTAAAATCGAAGAAAAGGAAAAACATTTACTAATTCTGCTTATTAGAATGGAGGATATCCCCCATGACTAAACCCTTGGGCATGGCTAGAATTAATAAATGGAAAATTTGGATCCATGCATGTTGGAAATATTGGGGTCTGGCCATATCCAAACCACTAGGTGTCTTTTCATGTGGTGATTGGAATGTACCCAAATTGGGGTTCACACACTTGATTAAAGTTAGCATAGTGGGGAAAATTATAAGATATGGTCATGTGATAAGCAGTTGACCCACTATGCCACCTGTGACTGTAAGATGGCGATTGACCCACGGAGAAGCATGTTTGGGACTAATCGTTCTGGAGGTAACACTATGTTACCTTGCAAGTTTCTCCATCCCAGTTGTTCATCCTAATGAAGGATAAAATTAAAATTGGGTATGTACTCATTGGGATGAGTATATACCACCCTATATTGTTGAGGCACTAGCTGATTTTGGTTATGTGTTTTAGATTGCCATCTATTTCTTGTATGATCCCTAGGTGGTGTAATGCTCTTATGAGAAGAAGAAGAAGACATTGTGTCTTAATTCGGTATGCTATTTAACCGTTATATAATTTTCGTTTAATTAACCCTAAGGTTTGTTTAAGCTCCCAACAATGTGAGTAATTTCCTATATTCTACGTAGCGCACAAACACTTAGTCCTCGGCAACAGCGCCAATGATGAGTGGCGAGGTACCCCTACACTCAACCATACGAATATGAGCGTAACATGCGTGATCCAATCGAACTCTGCAGACTAAGTACCTACATGCCTCATGGAACACTTAAGGTTAATTATTTGTTGTCTTCCCAGACTTACTTGTATTTGTCATGGTGTATGGTTAAGTAGGTCTAAGGTATATGATTTTTATGTCTTTTCTATTTTATCTCCTATGCTGAGAGGTGAAGGGTTGAAGAGACTAATTACTAACTCTAACTAGCTAACTAAGTCTGAATTAACCTAGTGTCAGCATCCGTTCCCACTTACCGTTCACACCCTGAACCAATGCAACCTTGGTTACCAAATGCTAATCATTGCTGGGATCACCAAGCGTAACACACGTGCTCAAAGTGGTCATACTGAGGCACTTAACTAGGAGAGAAGGGTTGAGAAATATTTAATAACTAATAAATCATTTAAAGGATAAACAGTAAATAACAGTAAATAAAAGTCTTATTTAGCCTATTCCATGCACTAAAAGGTTTATCCAAGAAGTTTTTCTTTATTGCCGTACACAAACTTATGTTCAGGTACAATGTCTGCTCTAATAAAGATCCATTCACTTTGGAGTTCCTACTATGGGCACATGGAAAATATTCTATCTCTCGAGGGATCAAACTACCAAAGTTTCACTATGATCTAAGCCTAGGATGAGAAACAAGGGAGAGTCGCCTCTTATTTATAGATATGATGGCGCACCGCGATATCACGTACGCAATATCGCAGGGGATGACACGATATCGCATGGGATGCCATATCGCAGCCCATGCAATATCGCGTCCCATCATACCCCATGACTAAATGAAAACTCGTTCTCGAGTTCCTTACAAAATATTGTGAGGGTATGGGATTATTGACTGAATGGAACTAATGGAATGACATGTGAACAGATCACCATTACAAGACAACAAAACTAGTGTTCACGACAACAAAAGTGAACACCTTATTACATTGACATAAGGCCTTATTTGGTAGCTGAGAAAGAGAGAGAGAGAAAGAAGTTTTGTTGTTGCCAACGCCAAGATTGCGCCTTTCGTTGTCCATCCATAAGCGCGCCATTCAATCTTGCTCCTGGCATAACTGCTTCAACACCGCTCCATTCTAGGTGTTCTCTCCAGATCCAATCCATTATTTCATGATTGTCATCTGCACACACAACACAGTTTTTATATTAGCAAGGGTAAATGAATCATAATGCAATTGATACCTTGCTCCTGTGAAAGGCCCATTGGCTGAGTTGTGGTATGGCTGATATGGGTCTGGAGATATAATATTGATGACTACCGAAGATGTAGGGGTTAGGAGAAAATAAAAAAAATTGGGCCCCATACCCCCATGAGTAATCGCAAACCTCTGGTAGCAATAGCATGGAGAAAGAAAAAGAACAAGAAAGATGGAGAAAAAGAGACAACTATAACGTTGATGAAATGGATGTCAAGATGGAAATGAACAAAATAAAATGGATTGCAAAAATGTTAGGGAAAAGAATTT
>MNCI01013035.1:224800-254515 GCA_015680685.1 Gnetum montanum
TTCCCACTTACCGTTCACACCCTGAACCGATGCAACCTTGGTTACCAAATGCTAATTGTTGCTGGGATCACCAAGCGTAACACACGTGCTCGAAGCGGTCGTACTGAGGCACTTAACTAGGAGAGAAGGGTTGAGAAAGATTTAATAACTAATAAATAATTTAAAGGATAAATAGTAAATAAAAGTCCTATTTAGCTTATTCCATGCACTGCAAGGTTTATCCAAGAAGTTTGTCTTTGTTTTCGTACACAAACTTGTGTTCAAGTACAATGTTTGCTCGAATAAAGATTCGTTCACTTTGGAGTTCCTACTGCGGGCACATGGAAAATATTCTATCTCTAGAGGGATCAAACTACCAGAGTTTCAGTACGGTCTAAGCCTAGGATGAGAAACAAGGGAGAGCTGCCTCTTATTTATAGATATGACGGTGCACCACGATATCGCATACGCAATATCGCGGGGGACGACGCGATATCGCGTGGGATGTGATATCGCGTCCCATCAATTGGGCATTGGCCTTTGAGGTGATCGTACAGGAAAACATCACATTGATATGTGTGATTTGCAATTGGGCTCTTATCCTTATTTTCTTCAACCCTTCTTTCTGATTGTCAAGTGGTGTCCTATCCTATTTCTTAGTTTAGCATGGTTCCACCTCTAATAATGTTGACATATTCTCCACATTTTTCATGTACCCATTCCATCATCTTATTGACCTTTGCCTTAATTTCATCTAGTGATTGTAGTATTGGCAAAGATGATTCCACCTCCTTAAGGTGAGTTGATTTCTCCTCTTCATGATTATGGACCTTTGTTATTTTAGGATTTTGTTCTTGTTGAGATCTTTCAACATTCTCCCATTTGGCTATTTCTCCTTCTTATTTTGCTACCCATTTAATAAGCTCTTAAAATTGTTGGGTTCATAGCTCGTATAGTTGTCCTGGGGCATACATCCCTAGGGTCTCCCTTATTTCATTACGGAGGCCATCCATGATGTGATACATTAGCCTTTCCTCAGAGAACCCATGGCCTGGGCATTTGTTTAACAATGAATAGTATCTTTCTAAGGCCATGTCCAAGGGTTCATGTTGCCCTTTTTTCCATTCTTGGATTTGTCTCCTCAAGGCTGACACTCCTACATAGGTTTGATATCTTTCAGTGAAGAGTTCTACCATTGTCAGCCAACTTTGAATTGATTTCAGCTTTAAAGACCTATACCATACTTTTGCTTGGTCAACGAGTGTCATAGGAAAGAGCTTAAGTTTTTGCCACCCATTATCAATATTGTTCCATGCACAGGCATCGTAGAAGGCTTGTAAATGATGTTGCAAATCTGAATCATAACCTCCTGAAAACTTAGGAAAGTTATTTAAATCAAGCTTGGGTAGACAGCTTTCCTTGCGATGCTTGCGGGATATTCAAACAGCCTCTTGTATATGCATTAGACTCTTAGTGGCCAACAAGGGTTCATCATCACTAGGTAGGTTATGAATTGGTGCATTGGGATGATGTTGTCTTTGTTCATGTTTCCATTCTTGGCTTTGCCCATGGGTTCGATTTCTACCCTTGAAAAATGGTCATCCATGTCATGACCTGATGTTGAAGGAGCAGAGGAAAAGAAAGAACTAGAAGACTCATCATCACTTTCGTAAGTCTCCCAATCATATCCGAATAAACTTTTGTTAGCTATTGAGAAGGTCCTAAGCCTTACGAGCCCCCTCGTTCTATGGGATGTCCCATCCTTACTAAAGGTTTCAAAGTTGGATGACAAGAATCCTTGAGTATCGTTGGGGTGTCCATGAACATATGAAACTCTTGCATAAGACTGAGTACTCCAAACTTCATTTTCATCATATATTTCGTTGGTTCTCCAATGAATTACCTCACTAGTTGTTGCGTTGTCATAGTCTTATGAGAGAGACATTATTGTAAACTGTGTGTGACTTATTTGCAATTACTTTATTTTTTAAAAGATATATCGTTAATGCTTTGTTACAATGATCTTGGATGATATAACTAAGCTAGATAACTAGCACCGTCCCTGGCAATGGTGCCAATGATGAGTGGCTAGGTACCCCTACACTCAACCATACGAATACGAGCATGTACACACAATCTGGTCAAACTCCACAGATGGACTAGTTGTGGCATCTAGACAATTACACATTGATCACAGTTCGTTGTCTTCCCACCTAGACTAGTATTTGCTTTGTCACATATGGTTTAGTCCAGAGTGAGGTGAATGATGTAATCTTGAACTAGTACTACTCCTAGAGACAATGGGAAATCTTAATTAAGCTAATGGACAATGGAAGATGAAATCTATGCTAACCTAAGTGTGATGAACATTCATCCTTAATCATCCGTACGCATCTTGGACCTTGTGTACTACTTCTGGGATTACCAAGCGCATATTAATTGAGCACTACTAAATACACTACTAGGTTACCAAGTAGTTACACTTAAATGTTCATGACTAAGTCGTACTCATTCTACATTTAACAATAGGAATAGTAAATGATGATAAAGAAATATTAACTAAGGAAACAATAAATAATAATTAACAATTAAAGTAATTAAAAGCTAAGTGAATGATGCAATGATGGAGTAATCTCAATCTTTGTTGCTGATCATGTATGTGTCCAAGTACGTCACACTCGGACAAAGGTTCCATACAATTACAATCATCACACTATGAGCATGCACTGGGAAAGGAACTAAAAACTAACTGAAAACTAACAAAACGACTCTACTCTAAGACTTAAGAAAAAGACTTCTTTCTGTGCACCTGAATGTTGTATTTACAAGCCTACACAAGAATCACGATATTGTGTATTCGATATCGTTATCCAGGCTACGATATTGCGTACCCGATATTGAGGATCCAATATCGGGGCCTGGCAAACCACGATTCATCACTTGGATAACTTTGATCTTTTCTAGATCAACCTCTATTCCTTCTTCAAATACCTTATGCCCAAGAACAATTCCTTCTTTAATCATCAAATGGCATTTTTACTAGTTGAGCTTCAGATTTGTCTCTACAAAACACTTTAAGACTTACTCAAGATGATCCAATGTCTACTCAAAATTAAAACCATAGGTGAAGAATTCATCCATGAGGACTTTCACATCATTACCAATCTACTTTTGAACGATACAAGGGGCAAATTATTGAAATGTTGTAGAGGTATTACATAGATCAAAAGACATTTTCCTAGATAAAAAAGTATCTCAAGGACTTGTGAATATCATTTTGGCTTGATCTTCTAAAGTTATCTAAATTTGATTTTAACAATAGCCATCCATAAAACTATAATGTTTGTATCCTACAATTGTATCCAACACTTAGGTAACGAATGGCAATGGAAATTTTTTTTTGAATGTTATCATATTTAATAATCTAAAATCAATGTATATCCTCCACTAGTCTTCAATTTTAAACACAATCACAAATGTGCTTACCCACTTACTATCTACTATAGGATATATGAATCTCGCTTTCAAAAGATTTTCAATTTCTTTTTTCACAACCTACTTCATCTTGGAATTTAGCTTATTTTGTGGTTGGTTTTTGGGCTTGATGGTAAGGTCTGTGTATATTTTATGCTAACATATATGTAGATGAATCATTGCTATATGAAAAAGAAAAATTTTTTGGCTATTTGTTGAAGACCTCAAGTAACCTTTCCTTCTATTCTTGTGTGAGTTGGGCATTCACTATTACGAACTTGCCATTTTCTAAGAGTACATACTTAAGAGATTCTATTAATGTTTTGAGTTATATAGGTCTAGTTTTGTTTTCTTTAGAATTTCCAACTTTTCTCAATCCATCTCTTCTTATTATATGTTTTATGCTTTGGAAAGTTTATGTTTAATGTGTTCTATCTCATCTATCTTATAAATGTAATCTTTGCAAGGGTTTATTATGATTTCATGCATATTTTAGATTTATAACCTTCATCTACTGTTAACCACTAGGTGCCTTCTTATTTTTGTGGCTGTTACATGCATGCATGCATCTTTATGCACATACTTCTTTACATGAACCACATGTTGTAAGATTTCTCCATCTCATGATCTAAGCTTTCTGCATACAATTGCATCCTATATCATTGTACATAATGAATGGGACTCTCTTCTTCTCAACCACTTTATGTTCAATTAGGCTTTGGTTTGAAGGTGGATCACTTAAGGGATTAGAAAATGTTGTAGTGAGGGTTACAGCCATGGATGCTTACATTGGTTTAGATGGAATAACAAGCCTAAAGAAGTGATGCTTGCACTCAAAACCACTTGAGTTTTCATCCACTTGCATGTTTTTGCTCTTATTACATTATTTTGTTATGATTGTGGTAGAATTTCACCTTTCATAGGGTGTAGAATTAGTGGCAAGGGAGTCAAAGTGTATGGTTAGGAGTTGAGGACCAAGAACTTAGAAGGGAGGTTGAATAAGTTCCCCAAATTAAACAATTAAGACAACCAAAACCACACATAATTTTTACATGGTTCTCCAACTTGGGTATGTCCACACTTGGAGGGTAGAATCCTTGCACACCCCTGGACTTTGTTCCTTTAAAATGTGATTTAGAGGGCAACACAACCTTTACAACATTTGAGCTCTACTCAAAATATTTTCTCACTACACAAACACTCAACCTTGCAAGGTTCCAACAAGCTCAAAATGTGGTTTCAAGAATCCCAAAACCTTTACAAAACGTGAGCTCTGTACCAAAGTATTTAGTCGCTGAGAACACACTCAACCCCGTAAGAACCCAACAAGCTCAACAAAGATGCCTTCCTACAAGAAGTACATCAACCCCACAGGGCTTACAGAAAGAGAAAAAGAATCAAAGAGAAAGTGTAACTCACTTTACAAATTCCTTGCAATAAAGCTCTCAATACATAAAATAATTCACAAAAATTCACAAATGATGAATACAATGAGAAACAAATCCAATCCAGTTAATGGAGACAATGATAAATATTCCAAAAATGAATAGTGCTTCATCATTTTCCAAGAATTCCACTTTGTTTTATAGCCTTTTGCTTTCCAAAAACTCTTTAAAATTCATGCAACAGCTAGGAAATAGCTAGTTGGGATCTCCCATTCAAGGTTGGGATGTCTATCTAAAAACAACTTATATTCTAGTCGAAGGTCCCATAGAAAATTGGAATGTCTTCCTTAGGATGTCCCAACAACAATTGGGATGCCTGCTATTAATCTAGGACATTTGGCTTGCAAGTAAACTTTGAACTCTAGACCATTTCTTTGACATTTTGACATCTTGGCAAACCTTGAAACACCTTCATTTGGCTTGTGGACTTTGTTTGTATCCCAACTCTCATTTCTTTCATCAACTCTTGTTTTAGCTCACCTCTTGTTTCGTTGTCTTAGCTCTCGTTTCAAAGCTCTTACTCAATTATCTTATCACCTTGTTCTTTTCATAGCCCTACAAGATTACAACCACATTTCCACATTCTTCATTTTCTAAGGTTTTGACATACCAAAAGGTCAACAAGAATGTTGGTAAGGATGAGGAACATATGATGAAGATTTAGCCTACGAAATAATTGATCTATGGAACTCTAAAAAATAGTAATGGTGAGTAGGAGGATGAGTGGTAGATCCACTAGGAGACACAAATCCCTAGATATAATACCCATATGGATCTATTTACTTGTAGGAATATTATAGCATTGGTGATGGCATCCCATATAATTGTGGGTTTTTCCATTGTTGTTAGTATTACTCTTGAGGTACCCACTTGAATAGTAGTATGTTTGATAATAGGACTAGTGATGAGTCATTAATTGGCTAGGATATCTAACAAAAAGGTCAATTTTTGGCTAGCTTCAATATCTTGGCTCCAATATCTCAACTTCGATATCATATACCCAATATTGCACGTCCAATATCAGGTCACATGCTACATTACCAAATATCCAATATCGAGGGATGTATGTCGACCTATAAATATAACACTTGGACACATGATTTGAGCATAGGTTTTTTTTAGTAGAGTAGCCAAATTCTTGCAGTTTTATTCTATAATCGTAGAGAATAGTCAGTGAGTGCCCACAGAGTGGATCTAAGTCAATTGTACAAAATCTTATTCAAGTGGCAATGTACCTCGACACATTCCATGAATGACAATGAGATTGAGATTGATTCTTATCCATTGCAACACTTTAACTTAGATTAGATTTACTTTCCATGTAATTTACTTTTCATGTACTTAGTTAATATTTACATTTCCATGCATATTAATTAGGCACATAAGTACAACCACTTTGAGCATATGTATGACTCTTGGTAATCCTAGCAACACTTAACGTTTGGTAATCCAATAGCATTATACATGTTCAAGATGTGCACGAAAAGTGGGATTAGATACTTATGTTAGGGTCATTGATTATTAATTAGCAATTAGATTAGTTGAATTGATTATAAATTAAGTTTTGACCTATTGTTAATTGTAGAAAAATAAAATATAAAATAATAAAATCATATGTCTCACTCTTGATTAAACCATATGTGACAAAGCTACCACTATTCCAAGTGGTAAGATAATGAACTACAATCAAGGCATAGCAATCTAGATGCGACAACTAGTCCCATCCATAGAATTCAACCAAATTGTGCATGAATGCTTATGATTCGTATGGTTGGGCATAAGGGTACCTTGCCACTCATCAACTATCAATAGTTGTCTTGTAAATAAGACAATCTCATGGATGCTTACCTTTTAATGAACATTAGATTCAAGGCATAAGCCCTAGAATTTTGGAGATGTAACATGACTAGGCAACAACTATTTAGATGTTTGTAATGGCATATATTATATCCATCATTATTTATGTCTAACTCTACAACCTCTTCCACCCCAGTTATTTTTCCTTTTGCCTGGGAGAAGTCTCTACCTATGTCTTCCTTCTTTTTATTATCATTATCTTTGGCTCTAACTTACTCTCCTTTCTCCTCCATGATCCTTAATGTTGATTGGATTTTTTTGTCCATGAAGTCTCACATTTTATCAACCTAAGTTACAATTTCAATAATAGACTTTTGGATGAACAAGATTTTTCGCTAAACCACTTCCTCTAATGTTGTTTTCTCCTCTTACTCATAGAGACAAATTTCTTCCTTTTAGAGAGATTTGTCTCTATATTCTTTTGCACTCTCCCTATTTTTGAGTTTACCTTCTTCCTTGACTACCTAATCTATGAGCCTTTAAATTTAATGAGTCCTCATCTCTAATAGTCTTCCTTGGGCATTGATCCCAAGGATTTCCTGTGTCTTGTTTCTAAGCCAAACTATGATGTGTCTCAGTTTCTTTCTTTGAGAAAAGCCTTGGTTTGGGAACCTATGCAACAACGAATAATACCTACCAAAGTCTGCAGTAAGGGATTCATGATTATTTTATCTCCACACTTTAATCTAGTTTCTTAAATTATACATCCTATAGTATGTTTGGTAATTATCATTAAACAACTCCAACATTCTTCTTCATCTTCTAATAGATTCTAGTTTCAATGATTAGTACTAGCTCTCTGCTACTTTATGAGTGTCCTTTAGAATAATTTAAATTTTTGCCACTCATTTTCTATGTTCCATAATACACATGCATCATGGAAGGCTTGCAAATGCTGTTGCAGATCTACATTATATCCCCCTTCAAACTTACGAATATAGTTCATGTCAAGTCCTTTGATGTAGCTATCCCTCTTATGCTTGGAAAAATGCAAATAGCCTCCCTAATGTTAATCGTACTCCTTGTTCCTAGAGAAATTTATCATAATCATCATGGTCTCTATCAATCCCATGGCTCCTTCTATATTTCTTACTATGCCTTCTTCCATTTTTATGCCCACAATCTCTATCCATGTTATATTCACCATATCTGCCTCTATTTTAATTCCAATCTCTTCTATTATCTCCACCAAATCATTTATCATAACATCGCCTTCCTTATTTACATTCTCCTTGTCAAAGCTAGATGATGAGGATGATGAAGAAGAGGGAAAACTTGTAGAGCCACATCGACTTACTCTCCTACTAAGATCCCTTTAATTATCTTTTAGTGGCCTTGCAAAAGACCCATACCTAGAGGTCCCCCTACTATCAGATCCTATTCTCCCCTTTCCTTGGTTTCTTACCAAGTCTAAGCATAACCATAGGTTAGCTACATTATCTACATTAAAGAGGAGAGGATTCTAGCATTGTGATCTCTATGAATAATATGTATCCTCCTTTTTAGATTGTAAGGTTAATGGAATGGTAGCCCCTTTTTCCTTTCCTCCTTCATGATGTACCACCATGAAATGCTACTTTCAAAGTTGGGCCTTGATAGACTAATAAGGCTTAGAGAGTTTATCAACCACTTCGTATAAAACTATAACAATTGTCAATCTAAACTTTATCAATGTTGTCATTAGCAATGACGAGTTGATTAATTAGATGGTAACACAATGTTGCCTTCTAGGTCCCTCCATCTCATTTGTTCATCCTAGTATAAAACAAAAGGAAACTCTAGATAATAAGGATGCAGATGTTGATAAATGAATTTAACTTAATAAGTCATGTCATCTCTGTCTTTATTGGTTTTATCATTTTGCTTTAAAGAATTATTAGTAGGTGCATAATCTCATATGTGAGAAGCAGACATTTTGAAGTTAGTACATGTGATTTAATATAATAAAAATTTATTACTATTTTTAAAAAATAAATAATTAAGTTTCTAACATTAATCATTAATAATTTAAAATAATCTAGAACACCAACACCAGCCCCTAGAAATAGCACTGATGAGCAACAAGGTACCCCTACGCCCAATCATACAAATCATAAGCGTTCACATGTAATCTGGTCAAATTTTGCAAACCTTAAGTTCCAAAGTACACTAATTCCAAGATGTGAAATCTCATCGTGATAATCATTGTCTTTTCAACTACACTTATGGAGCTTAATTGCATGGTTAAGTATAATTAAGGCACGTGATTTTTATTATTTTATATTTTATTTGTCTACAATTAACAACAAGTTGAAACATAATTTATGAACCACTTTAATTAATCTAATTGTTGATCAATAACTCACTATCCTAACATAAGCATCTAATCCCACTTTCTGTGCACATCCTAAACACGTATAACACTTTTGGATTACCAAACATTAAACATTGCTAGGATTACCAAGCGTCATGCGCATACTCGAAGCAGTCGTACCTATGTGCTTAATTAATTTCTATTTAATCGAACTAGCTTACTTTAGCTTAATTACTTGGGAGAATTAAAGGAAATTACATAAAACATTAAATGCATAAATAAAAATATTTAAGCTCGCCAAGGTGTTGCAAGGTTTAATCAAAAGGCTTGTCTTTATTGCCACACATACTACCATGCTCAAGCACAACAGTACTCAAATAAAGATCCATACACTCAATAACTCTTGTTGTGAGCACTTTGGAAAATATTCTAACTCTAGAGAAAAGAAACTACAAGAGCTCTACTATGCTATGACAAAAACTATATGGAAACCATGTGCCTAAGCACTATATTTATAAGTCAGCACGCACCCCATGATATTGAATATCCGACATCGCATCTTAGGACCTGAGATCTGGGCTACCCGATATCGAAGCCAAGTGAAAAATGCAATTTATCAAGCACCAATGATGATAATTCCTATGCTCAACCATAAAAATCACAAGCACTCACATGTGACCTAATTGTAATCCATGAACTAAAATTACAGAACTTCTAAAAATTTAAAATATGGATTGTGAGACTTTCCAATTACACTTGTAATAGCCGTTAACTTGTATGGTTAAGTGTAATTAAGGTATATGATTGATGTTAAGTGGCCATAATATAATAATATTAAAATTTAATCTAATTAATCTAAGTACAATAAATAAAGTCTTAACTAGCTTAGGTGATAAGTATCCATGATTGGGTTTTGTAAACATCTCAGACTCACATGATTGTCGCTAGGTTACCAAGTATTTGCTACTAAGTGTACCAAGTAAGAGCATTGCTAAGATTACAAAATGATATATTTTTATGCTCAAAACTAATCATACTTATTTCACCATATTCTAACATGCATGAAAATGTAAATTGTTATTCCAAGTACAAGAGAAAGTAAACATTAAGTCAATTACATCTTTTAAAAAAGGACATAAAAATAAAATGTATGCTAGGTCAAAATGTTGTAATGAAGTGAAATAATCTTGGTCTTATTGTCGTGCATGCAATGTATGCAAGTACAATGCACTTGAATAAGGACTTCATATAATTACTTCACATACTCTTACAAGCACTCACTAATTCATATTACTTCTACAATCAAACTGGTAGAGTTTCCCTACAATTAATGAATAAGATGTCATTAATGTGCTATGTACACTTGTATTTATAGGCATTTATGATTGTTGTATGAACACAACTTTGGCTACATCAATACTAATGCATCAATGTGGCTAATAAAAAGACCATTCATCAATAAGAATGAAGATGAATAGAAGATGAAAAAGGCTCTCATCTCTTCCAAATGGTACCTAAGGAGAAACATAAAGTAAGATGTAGTTGAAGTCCTAGATATGTCCATTAAAAGAAGGATTATTGCATTAAGAAAAAATTGAAAATTTTAGTATAGTGAACCTAAATGAAGGATTCACAAAAGAAGTAGCTACATAGATTATGGAGGAAAGAAGGACAAGCTACCATTAAGTTAGTAATCTATTAGTTGCAATTGTCGATGACAATTAAACTAAGTGGTAGATTGCTTAAGGAATTCAAAGTGGCCCAACTCACATAAGAATAAGGATAATAATGTATAGATAAGCATCATAAGCATGTTATGAGCCCACAATGCCAAAAGATACTATAACATAAAAGTTGTAGCATTACAAGTGAAAAATCACTAAAACACAAAAAGTTCTTATGAACTTAGTATAAACTTAGTTTGGAATAACACCAAGTGTTACAATAAGAATCAACCACAGACACAATGTCTTTTATTTCTGAAGTGGTGTACAATGTTCCCACCTTATTTCCCAAAGCAAGGATTAGATTTTCTTTAATTTTTTTACGATGATTCTTAACGTAATCACATGAGTGAAAAGGGAATGAAGTTGCTAGCCTCACAAAGGAGATTACTAGACTTGAAGTCTATTGATGTTGGTTTATGTGAAGGATGTGTTTATGAGAAGCAGAAAAGAGTTAGTTTCTCAAAAGCTAGAAGAATGTCAAAGATTAAGAAGTTGGAAGTAGTACATACAAATGTATGCAAACCAACCCCAGTAAGTTCCCTTGGTGACCCGTGCTATTATGTAACCTTCATTGATGATTCCACTAGAAAGGTATTGGTTTATTTTCTTAAAAATAAATTTGATGTGTTTTCTACATTTAAAAGTTTGAAAGTAGAAGTGGAGAACCAAACTAGTTTGAAAGTCAAGTGTTTAAGGTCTGATAATGGAGGGGAATATGATAATCTAGAGTTCAAGGCCTTCTATTCTGAGAACAAGATCAGAATGATTAAGACAGTTCCTGGAACACCAAAGTAGAGTGATGTTGCTGAGAGAATGAACAAGACCTTGAATAAAAGAGCTAGAAGCATGAGGATATCTTTTGTACCAAAGATGTTTTGGGCAGATGCAATCAACATAATAGCCTATCTCATAAATCAAGGGCCTTCAATTCCGCTGAACTTTAAGATACCTAAGGAGGAATGGTCAAGAAAGGCAGTAAACTTCTCACATTTAAAAATTTTTGGTTGTGTATCATATGTGCACTTAGGTTCTGATGTCAAAGTTAAACTTGACCCTAAAGCCAAGAAATGTTATTTTATTGGCTATGGTTTTGATGATTTTGGTTATCATATTTAGGATGATCAAAATAAAAAAAATATAAGGCACAAGGATATCACTTCTAACAAACATGTGGTGTACAAGGATAGGTCTGGATCAAAATCTAACAATGCAGGAGGCAGGAAAAGAAAAGTGAGAAGGTTGAATTGAAAAAGATATCTGAGAGGGATGTAGCTAGAAGGATTCAAGAAAATCTTGGAAACAGGATAGCTGAAATTGAGTCAGAAATAGTTACACCAGAGCCTTAGTTGAGAAGTTTTACTAAAACACCAAAGCCCAAACATAAGTACTCTCCCTCGTTACATTATTTACTTTTGACTGATGCTAGGAAACCAAAATGTTTTGATGAAGCAATGCAAGTGGAAGTTAGCTATGAGAGATGAGATGAAGTTGCTCCAATAGAATACGACATGGATACTGACTAAGTTTCCAAAAGGAAAGAGGACATTGTAGAATAAGTGAATGTACAGGGTTAAAGAACATGATGACAACAAAAGATATAAGGCAAGGTTACTACTTAAGGGTTTCCAACAAAAAAGAAATTGACTACATAGAGATTTTCTCTCTTGTAGTAAAGTTGACTACCATTAGATTCATGCTAAGTATTATGGCTACTAATGATTTGCATCTAGAGCAATTAGATGTCAAAACTACTTTATTACATGGTGATCCAAATTCTATTTTTTGGTTGTTACCGTTCCTTTGTATTCCTTAGAAGTTGAAGGGTCATTCCTTGGAAGTTGAAGGATCAACCATTCCTTGAAAGTTGAAGGTTCAGAAGTTGAAGTGTCAACCATTACAAAAGTTGACAAATCAATCATTATGAAAGTTGAAAGATTGACCATTTTAGAAGTTGATGGGTCAAAAGTTGAAAGAACACCATTTTCTCTCCCTTTTATTTGGAAGTTTGATGTATTTTATCAACTCAAAGTGAAAGATTGCTGAAGTCATGTGACAATTGATCCGAATTCTATTTTTGGTTTTCTGCCATTATATTGTACCAAAAGTTGAAGGGATGATCATTACAAAAGTTGAAGAATCGACCATTACAAAAGTTGAAGGATTGACCATTACAAAAGTTGAAACATAAACTATTTCAATTACAAACAATTTCTTGATGCATATATATGTAATGTTTCAAAACTCTCTTGTAACTATAATCTATAAAATATATAATGAAACTTTAGTGCAACCATGAATGAGCAACAATCTTGCTGAACCACAAAAATTCTGTGTTCTATGTGTGCTTGTTTTTTTTTATTCTTGTTTTTCACTTGATTCATTTCTTAACAAATTGCAAGCTAATGAAAAGTGATGGGAAGGAAAATGAAATCAAATTTGTGTTGATCTAGATTCAAGGAGCTCTCCACATATTGGGAAAAAAACTTGAAGGGGATACAAATATATTAATAGGTAGAATGGAAAATTAAAAGAACTCCAAGGAATTTAGAATCAAATAGAGTTTTCATATTGCTACTAGAAAAGTGATTGTCTTGTAAAGAAAGATGAGCCTTTTGTAAAGTTCAAAATGTTAATCTTCCAATGTTCTCACCCAACCAACCAACTACCAATCCCTTTCCATTTAAGGCATTCTCCTATGAAGAAACAATGCATTAGGGCCTACAAAATCTTCTAGAAAATTCTAAATAGGAGAAATGATGTGTAGCTATAGCACATGTTAAAAATGCAAGTGGCATAGAAGATGACATCAAACATCAAAAAGAAGGATTGATGCTAGACATTGAAGACCCATGAAACCATATTAGAGTTGCTTAGAGAAAATGTAAAATGAAACTCAAAAAATTAGATAAGAGCCTTGATATGAAGACCCATGTCACATGTTAAATTTCAATGATCTAGTTTCAAGGATGACTTAATCTCTAGTTGACAAAGTCAACTAGCCATAACTCATTTTGGATTAAAAAATTTCCTAAAACAAATTTCATCATTAAAAACCAATTCTAAAATTCTAAATCTAAAAGCCTACAACATTTAATATACATCATCACTACATAGCCAAACCACTTTTAAATGTTCCTAAAACATTTAATTATTGATCTTTCTTTTAACATTTTTTTAAAGGAAAAGGTGTTGTAGTATTATGGTGAGACAAGTAATTATGTGAAAGAGATGAACAAGTGTTGATAGCACTCACCTTTTGATTGGGAGATTATGGATCAAATTCTTGCACGTAATGTGAATTTGATACACATTTTCATGTTTTAAGGCATTTTGAATAAGAAAATAAGTGTAAAATTAAAGTCTCAAAACTATAGCAAATCTTAAAGTATAGTTTGGATAGCTATGTAATATATGCAAAATGTTAGTATATAGTGTTGCTTCAAATATATTCCTTGACTTTTTCATATATGAAAATCCATAAATTATAGCCATGAGTTAAGGTTAATCTAGTTAAATTGTTTCTAACTTTTTAGATTATTTGTATTATTAATAGATGGTTGAAGGCTTCAAAATTATTTATATTGCTGCCAGCCCAAATTAATCAATTTCATGATAAGGTATCCTTTAAAAAGTGTCAAATAATTTTTACTTTGTAAAGTAAAAAAAGGTATATGACCATTTTGAATGTTATTTATGTTCACCACCTGGGAATAAGATGTTTCAATGTAAGTACTAGAATAATTCAAATCGCTAAGCCATGTGCATTACATTGAACTATAATTTGAACCAAGAATGAACTGTCACAAAGTGCATACTTGCACCAGCTCATCCAAAGCTTACCCATTAACCTAGGGTCGGCTTTGTACGAAAACATCATTGAAATAAAATGTGCAAATTTACTTATTAAAAGAGAAATTGATTGGACTGCCAAGTGGCGATATAAATGAATATGTCCACGTTGGTGTTTTGACATGATCAAGAACAATGGGCAGCTGAACATCATCAACTGACAAAACATAAAAATTTTAAACAAAGTACAATTTTCAGGTTCAAACTTCACCTGATTGAAGTGTTGTACCCATGCTTTCAGTTACCTTTTTTTTAACCTGCAAATTGCATGTCATGATACGGCAAAAGTTTAACCCAGCACTTTCTCAATGAAGAACGAGTGATCTAACATAAAAACACTGAAAAACAAGGCAATGCTTTTGTAATATTGAATCTGTATACCTGCCAACGGTTGTCAGTAAAGTCTGCTATTTCACGTATTTTTTCTTTGATCTGCTTTTTTGAAATGCGAGGAAACTTCTGAGTGGAGGTCTCAACTATCTTGTTTATGCCTTGAGATGACGACTGGATCAGAGAAACCTGGATTTGAAGATTCGGAAGCTTCATCAACAGGATCAGGATTAAGAGAATAAACCAAACCATCACCAACCTTGATAGAATGTAAATTTACCCACCAATTCAGGCAAGTCCGATTCTTGAAAATTAGCATTACTTTTTCTCTGCCGCCTAAGAGACGGCTCCTCATCTTCTAGCATATATGACTCGGTTAAACCAACATGAGGAACCTCGATAAGTATCATTGGACAGCAGATTTGGATGCAGAGAGCTTGCAGACACATCTGTTCCAACTTCACTATTGCGTTTTGCTCGGTTGAACCAAGTGGCTGATCTTTTTCTCGCTGAACTCTATCCTTTGGTAGATTAGAGACAACAAAAACATGATTTGATCGCAGAGCATGTTCTGTAGCTTTATCCAAAACTTTCTGATGACGCTCAAACGAATGCCATTCTGATTCCGTTTCTGGACAGTGATTCTTGCCGCTGTTGTTGGAAATACCGTAAGAAGGAAGCTTTTCCAGCTGATCCTCTCCATCAGATTCAGCATTATCCATATGCACTCCCTGTCAACATATCATTGCGGCTAAGTTCAATGACACTAGCAAACTAACGCTAAAAAATTTTCTTTGAATAACCAGAAAACTAGCAATTCATGAACACACTAAATGGGATGAATCCTGGAATTAACCCGCATCGTTGGTTATTAACTTATTACCTACAGAATTTTAAACAATGACCCTCGAGGTGATGACCCTTATGTTCTCGCAAATACAGTTGTTTTCAGATTTCTAACTAACCTTGCTCTTTACATTCTCAACAGGACATGAAGGGATATTGTTTCAAGGATAGTGCTTGTAATGAAAGAGATGGCAAGGCAGTTGCCTTCACTTTATTCACAATAATTAGAAAAGAACAGCAAAAACAACTTTTTACATAATGATCATTTTGCCATGGGATACCCGACAGACAAAGTTCGAATAGGAATATCTTTAAAGAACATTTCAATGTAGTTGTAAAAATCACCTCATCTTCCGAAAGATAGCCATCGGACACAAGAAAACCATCACTATCTTCATCATCTTCAGCTTTCAGTTTTTCATTCTCAAGCTTTTCTTCTTCGTCGTCATCATCGCATTCAGACAAGCTTTCACCTGGATCTTCCTGAAAATATTGGAAGAAAAGAAATCAATACATAGTATCAGTTGTTTTCAAATGACCCTCTAGCTTGATTTTGTGAATACCTCTTCCCATTCTTCATCACTGTCAACTTCGTAATCCAAAGAAGAATCCTTTGCGAAAGGACAACGCGGCTTGACAGCATCACTGCATCAACAGAAAACGCTCTTAAGCCATCAGCGTCCTGCAGCTTTCCAACCCGTCTACAGTGGTACCAATTCATATGCCAAAGCCATCTTAAAGAAGTACAAAATGAATTTATGCTTCAAACTAACCTTCTCTTGGAAAATGTCCCGTAATAAGCTGGCCTGTTGCTCTTGTCAAACTGCAGAAGTTTCATCGTCTTCTGAATAAGATTCCTATCTCTTTGGTTGGACGAATCCTCATTGTTGTCAGATAAGGTATCGCGCAAAACATCTTCCAGATCATGTAGAAGATCCTTTGATGGCGATTCAAGATCATCTGGACCACTGGAGGCTCGCTTAAGTCTTTTTCTACATACTTGAGTTTCAACTTTTGCAGTTTCTTCACTGGCTGATTTTTGCAGACGAAGCTCACTGAATAATGTTACTTTGGGTTTCCTTCGAATGCCCCAGCCAAGAATCTGTTTAACCTTTTCATAGCGGTTTTTCCATGACCCTAAGTGCAACCTATGTACACACACAAACCAGTATCAGAATCCGAGTTATGTGGGCCTACAGAAACCAAATAACATATTTCACCCTTTCGGAGAATACCTCATCAATTCATCCGGTCTTTTCTGGGTAGATTGATGCAATATTTGATCCATTGATGTCATTAATTCATTGCAAACTTGTGTATTCCTCTGCGAACAATTAGCCTCGTCCGGGTTTGAAAGTATATTTTGGTCTTTAGGCACATCTTTTTTACTTTTAAGAAAGCGTCCCATCAGTGAAGCTTGCTTCTCCAATGCAATTTTCTTTTTCCTTTCAGCTTCTTCTTTTCCACGTCTTTTTTGTTCCTTCTGTGCCTCCTCCTGTTGCTTTTTTCTCTCTTTTTCCTGGTTAAATGAAACGTATATGATCAATCATGTTACCTCAAGACGAGAAAACAGCAAGCAGAATTACGATATTAACTCCAATCCATTGTTTTAAACAAAAAATATGGTTTAAACAACTCCAAAGCTTACACAGACTGCAATATCGATGCATTTTTTTTAACTTCTAATAAAATATTCGTTCAAAATAAGTCAAGGAAACACTGGATCGTCTGTCATAAACACCTGCATAATAGCTTCCTTCATGGCACGAGTCTGCTCTTTTTCCTAACATAAGTCACGGATAAACGAATTCAGCCCTCTTAATGAATAAAGATAGGTAACAATCATGTATGCAATTACATGGTTGCAACTGACCTGCAGCAACTTTTCTTTCCTCATTTCGCGTTCTAATCTTTTTTGTTCCATCTCACTCTGTCGTTCATTTCTTTCCTTCTCTTTCAATGCTTCTCTTTCCTTCGCCTTGGCTTCCTTTGCCATTCTATATTGAAACAAAAATATCATTCACATGAATTCACCAATTTTTAAAGGACTTTATAGCCCATTCTTGGATAGGCATGAAATAAGACCCTACACTAAAAATTGGCTTAAGAATTATCGCATACATTTGGGCCTGAATCTTCTGAACTGACTCTGCAACCATGGATTTGATGCTCATTTCATCATCCGACTTCGTAAGCTTTTCCTCTGCTTTGGATAAGTTCCCCCCCCCTCCACGTTCAGTTGACAATGCAGATATCATATCTGCTCATTTACATTGAAAACGATCAAGCGAACTAAATTCGAGTTTAAATCAACATGCTGAACAGGGGAAGTAGTCTGTTCAATAACAAACCTGACAAAGCGGACATTCGTTCTTTGATCTTCTTTCGGCATTTCCTTCTAATGGTAATAAACTCACGCTGGGACTTCGGAAGCAACTTCAAATCATTGACCTGATACAAAAGTTTTAAAAGAAATAAGCAAACAAAAATACCTTAAATGCCTCCTGACTTCTCAAGCCGGAAACCCATCATTGCAAACAGGGCACCAGCATACCTCCCAACACCAGAGGCAATATTCGGATTCATCTTCAAGCTGATTATCAATATTGTCTTTGCTAACACCGTAGCATGGACGTTGCCCGATGAGCAAGACAGTGCTCTCAATGGATTGAATGCTCGAGTCAACCCCACCGGGCAGCTCAACCTTGCTCTTCAACTTGTTAAATATCTCCTGTACAATCTTGGAGTATGGAAGCCTGCTCTCTTCGAGCAATGCGGCAACAATTGCATGTTTAGTAGAACTGCTACCCAACTCACTTTGGTCATCCGGTTTTCCAGAACCACCGATCTCAAAGCTCTCCTCAAAATACTTGTAAAGAGAAGCAATTTCCTGCTGAAATTCAGCAATGCGGGCAGCCTTGGACTCATCATCAAGTGTCTCCAGAAACAGAGAACGCTTCCTCTTGAACGACTTTTTCGTGGAAGGCGTCTTCGACTTATGCTCTTTAGTTTGCTTATTTTCGCTGTTGAATGATGCCCTAACAGCACTGCTAACCTCTACAGGCGTTCGCTCCGTTTCGTCTCTCTCAGACGTAGGATCCTGGTTTTCGTCGCCAGGCTTCTTATCATCCGCACTGCCGCGGCCGAAAAACCGCTCCAGATTTCCTGAACATGGCTTCAATGGCGTAGATTCCATCCCTTCGACATTGCAATCTTCCTTCACTTTTGCCTGTTTTTCCAGGTCCTGATCCAAAGAGGGCGAAACCGAACTGGCCTTGTCTGAAGAATTAACCAAACCGTCTCTGGCGTCGCTCATCTTCACAAGGCTTCTCGTGAGTCCGTTTCTAAAAATGCAGGCAAAAGCAATTTTACCTTCAATAGCCGGAAAAACAGCATGAAAGTGGACGCAGATTATTTTGAAAAACCAGGGAACGTATCAAAATCCACGATAGATCATGTTAGGAACGCAAATGAAAAGGAAACTTACATTCAAATTTCTAGGTAAAGGCGGCTTTGAAATCTGTAGCCCTCGAATAACGACATCTATAGCCAAAACGGCCTAGAATGAGCCAGATTCTTTTGAAGTGAAAAAAATAAAAGCTCAGACGTATCAAAATGCACAACGAACGGCCATGCATTTGGAGTCTAAAAGAACCAGCATTCAACATTACATTACATCTGATCAAAATCAACACAAACGGTATTCATTTCGAAAATGAGATTTGAAATATGTAGCCCTAAAATGATCCAGAATCTCTTATAATGAAAATCGATTATAAACAACACGCATTTGAATCTAACGGAAACAAAACTCAAATCGACAACAAAACTGACCTGCGATGAAACCCCGTGAATATCCGTTGAGCAAGAGCAAGAAAAGGAAAAATGGATCCCAAATTCAACCCTTGGCGGGATTGATAGCTTCGCGATTAGTGTAAAAGAAAAGTGGCAAGGCGATGCAAGAATCGGAGTCGAGGCTTCAAATAGTTTGCTGGAAAAAAGGATTGGAGTTCCCTCGCAATGCTGCTCACTGTACACCAATCAAGTAAAATTTTAAATTTCCCGCCTCGTTCGCGCGTTGTTTGCCCCAAAAAAATGACTACGCCAAATGTTTTTTTTTTTGGGGGTGGGGGGTGGTGGGTGGGGGTGTGTAGTTATCTGGATTAAAAAAAAAAAAAAGCCTTAAAACCAAAGCCTGGGATCAACAAGACAAAAGCTTATTGCACCTCTCAAGACGAAAGCTAAAAACCAAAACAGGCAATTCAAAAGGGACACCCCTTAAGAGAAAGTAATATTTTTGGTCAAGCCTAGTTCTTAACATTGAAGTTGAACATTACTAGCAATGGAGCATTTCATAGTGTAGTCAAATTGTTTAGGAATAAAAACCTGAGAGATTGACACCACTTTCAAATTTGTCGAGAGAATGAGCATTCCCAAAAAACATGCATAAAACAATCATTGGCTTGACAAATGGTGCATGTAGAGCAATCAGCTCCTAAGAAGTGAAGCTTATGTCCAAT
Organism: Gnetum montanum; assembly: GCA_015680685.1. Lineage (NCBI taxonomy): Eukaryota > Viridiplantae > Streptophyta > Gnetopsida > Gnetales > Gnetaceae > Gnetum > Gnetum montanum. The sequence goes on from MNCI01013035.1 coordinate 245,121, forward strand.
GGGAAGACCTTGATGAATCAAGGACCAGAAAGGAAACGATGCTTAGGTTGGGCCTTGGAAGTCCAAACATAGTGAAAAATAGCTTTCCAATGGTGATCCTCGGGATGCACACTCCTTCTTCTATTTAAAGTGGAAAGTTGGAATTCTTGCGCATGAAACCAAGATTTGGCTTTAGAAAGGCACAGGGAACACAAAGGGGAACCATTAGGCCAAAACTAGTCATCATACCAAGGAGTATTATTGTGCAACTTAGGAACACCAAAGTTGGAAAGAGCATGCTCAATGTGCTAGTAAATAAGAGTATCTTGTATTTGAAACCCCCATTTAACTTTGGCATGTTGCCAAAAGAGGGTAATAGAATCATTCCTAATAAAAAATAATTGAGCAACATGATGGAGATTGCGATCAACAACATGATTGGCTCTCTGAGAAAATTCTTCATAAAGACAACCCAAACTCTTTTTGAAAATAGGAGACCACCAGATGGAGTGCATCGACAAAGAGTTAAAGCTTAACTAGGTAGGTTTCCATTGCAAAAAGCCTTTAAGTTGACTCCAACACTGGGAATTTTGCTTGAATAAGAAAGAACCTATAATCTTTTGAGAATCTCTGCTAATGATCCAATTGCTCCAATGAGTGTTTTCCCATCTGTAGCGATTACCAAGACAAGAAATATTATGCCTAAAAAGGATCTTCCAAGCTTCATCTGCTTTTGTACAGTAAGTGACCCACTTGGAGGCCAAGAGAATACTTTGGTGCTCAATAGAGGGAAGGCCTAACCCCCTGTGTTCCTTTCTTAAAATGCAAATATCCCAAGCAACTTGATGAAAAGCTTTGTGATTGTTCTTATCTCCCCATAAAAAATTCCTAAGAATTTTGTAGATGCTTTGAAAGGAAGATTTGAAAGTAGCCACGAAGAAAGAGTAGTACACATGAGTGGAGCTCAAGATATGGTTAGCTACGATAAATCTACTTGAAAGAGATAAGGGTTTAGAAGGCCATTTCAAAGCTTTATGTTTCACTTTTTCCACCACATTATTCCATAAGGTAGTAGAAGTAGAGAATAAAGCTATCAGGATACCCAAAAGGGTGAAAACATTTGTAAGAGATAGCCATTTGATATTAAAATGATAAGTCCAAGTAGGCCTTAGAGAGAAGCTAGAACGAATAGCTTGTGTCTTGTTCCAATTAAATTTAGCTCTTGAGGCTCTACAATAGATGTCAATGCAATCCAAGGCAGTGTTAAAATTTTTATGGTCCTCAAGCAAAGTGAGAAAAGTCTCATCCACAAACTGGCTATAAACAAGTTCTTTTCCTTCTTGTGGAAGAGAGATATGTCTTAACCTCATAGAATCATTGTGAGTTCTAAGAATAGCTCCAAGAGCATCAACAACAAGGATAAAAAGATAAGGAGCTAAAGGGCATCCCTGTCGTACTAAATTTTGAAGCTTAATAACCTTAGAGAAGGTTCCGTTAAGAGGCCTCTAATAAAACAACATCAATATGTTTATCAAAAACAATACCTAAGTTGTGATGCTTAACTACACTTCTTGAAAAGAATCAATCAAGCATGTCATAAGCTTTCGCAAAATCGAGCTTAAGAAGAATGGCTTTTTTTATCAATGGAAGAATTCCAATGCAAGTCCTCAATAGCATTAATGACATTGTTTAAGATATACCTACCTTGAACAAAACTTGTTTACTCTTTGTTGATGAGATGAGGAAGAAAAGGTTTTAATTTATTAGCTATAGCTTTAGCAACAATTTTGTAGATAACATTTAAAAGAGTGATAGGGCACCAATTGCTTATGCACGCATGATCTCCTGACTTGGGTAGAAGCTTAATAATACCAACATTAATCACTTTTCCAAAAGAACCTCTCCCAAGAGCTTCCTTATACACGCTATAGACAATATCTTGAAGAGTGGGTCAGAATTTCTTGAAAAATTCTGTAGGAAGACCATCTATACCAGGGGCTTTGCCATAATGAAGTTGTTGAATAGCCTTACTAAGATACTATTTAGAAATAAGAGTAGCATTACCAAAGATGGAATGATTAAAAGGAGTAATAACTCATATGCAGGTATTAACTACATCAATATCTTCTTTACGAAAAGTCCTAGAGTAAAAATCAAAGAAAGCTTGTAATATGTCAATCTTGGAAGTGAAGATATTATCATCAACTTGAATAACTGACATTTTAGGGGACAGGTGTTCCCCTTTGAGGAGATGAAAAAGTCTTTAGTAGCCTGGTCACCCATACGAAGCCAAGAAAGATGGGCACGAAGGTGAGCACCTCTAGCTTCATGGTGATCCATAATATGCATGTTCTCCTTGGCAATTTGAAAGTGATAGAATCCAACCTCGGTAGCTTTACCTCTATTAATAACATTTTGTAATAAGGAGATTTCATTTTGAAGGTTGGACTTATGAGAATTTAGTTGAGAAGCCACCAATTTACCTGCATGTTTGGAAAACCATTGGAGGCAAGTACAAGCATTGGTCCACCAATCAATCCAACTATCTTCTCCAAGGGGTTTAGAATGCAGATTTCATATTTGCATCAATAAAGAGTAAAGGAAGCTATTGCGAAGAACGGTAGTGTTAAAAATATAAAGGTCATTGGAAGACCGGGAGCAAGTAGAAAGAGAGAGAGACTAGTGAATACAATAATGATCAGATAGAACCTAGGTATAATCTACCTGAATAGGAGCACCATTGGTGGTAGTAAATTGAATAGAATCATATGTAGATAGGTAGACCTAATCAAACCTAGAATAAATGTCGGAGTCTCCATGTTTAGCATTGCTCCAAGTAAACCAATTAGAAGTACTAGAAGAGGGGTAATTTCAATTAGCTTCTTGCAAATTCAATTTGCTCTTCAACGAAAGCCAAACGGAAAGCTCACTATTATCTAAACCACCTTTATGTCCTCCAAACTTATCCTCTAGATGTTCAATCATATTAAAGTCTCCTACGATGATCCAATTAGTTGCAAACAAGTTGTGCCCAAGCCAATTCCAAAAAAGCTTCTAGTCATTTAGGTTACAATGAGCATGAATGGAAACGAACCCTAGGATTTCATTAGCATACTATAACCGAATTGAACAACAATGCCTTGAATTATGCAACCGTGATCAATAATTGACCCCTTCCACTTATTGTGAAGAAGAATTATAACTCCCCTTTTGCCATGTTCATGGTAAGAAGAGACATAATAACTATTAAAAAATTCTCATACAATAGGTTTGAAGAATACAAGAAACATATAGGGAATGCCTATGAATATAATCTTCTACGAAGATTCGAGAGTTCCCTAACATTCCATGAGCAACACTTCATCGTGGATGTGAAGATGAAGGAAGATCTTCCTCAACTACTAAATACTTAAAATAATTTCTAGAATCAAAGCTATTTACTAAAGGACAATGAGCACTTGTTCTTCTACTAACGGACTAATTAGCATTAGCAACAACTGAGGATTGGTACCCTTTAGGAAAATTGCTAAAGATAGGATCATCACATGTGACTAAGGCATAATATTTCTAGGTAACTCACTCCCAACCACTAGTAGCATCTTTTGAAGCCCCTTCTTGATTAAGAGAATTCTTAGTAACATCGGTAGCCTCAATATTCATGTCTTCCACATCTATCATCTTGGGGTCCAAAGAAGAAGGATTATCTGATGAGTGCACCTCAATAGTATCATTACCTATGCTCTTAGATATATTTTTATCTTTTAATTATTTACTAAATTGTTCAGCTAAAATTCTCTTGGCTTCAATCTTAGGTAGTAACTTTGGACATTGAGTTTTCTGATGATTAGGATTAAGACAATAATAACAATAGTTTGGGAGCGTAAGATATGAAATTTTTTATACAAAAGGCTTTACTTTCACATTAAATTCCTCCATACGAATAACCTTCCCAACCTATGCAACAATAATGTTAACATGCGGAGAAAAGTGTGATGGGAGCCCTAAAAAATCTATCCATACCGGCAAAATACTTTTGCTTTCTTTTTCTAGGTCAAAATCCTTCTTCTAGGGTTGAAGCACTAAATAGGATCCATAAACATTCCAAATAGATTGTTGTTTCACGAAATCTACCATAGCCCTAGTTTCAAAAGCAATAATAAAAAACCTTATAGTAACATTAGAAGCCAAGTTTAATCTAACGTTTCAAGGTTCCCATAACGTTTTAACCCATTCCTAGAAAACTAAAGCAGGAGGAATCTTGCCAGTAAAAAAACCAATTGCATAAATATGGGTGAAGGTTTGAATGGTTTGATCAAAGATGTCTTTAGGAAAGTCAAAATGTAAAATTTTTTCACTATCATCCATATTAGTAGTATTCTTAGCATGTTATGAATCATTGTTGGAGGAGTCCATTATTTTCATTTTTTCTCTCCAACATTAAAGAACGAAGAGATAGTTTGGATCATGCAAAGTCATTGGGCCCTAGCCCAAATGCTTTAGGGAATCAGAGTAGATAGTGTATTAAGAAAAAAATAAAAAAGGAATAGACTCACTGGGAAGCTTGTTCACCAAATGGCAACAAGCACATGAAAGCACTACATTGCTCACCTAGAAACCTCACCAATCTTAGCCACTGATAGAAGGTCCCACAAATCAATGGTTAAGCATGATCCCAATTCTCAATAGCACAACACATGATACTACAACACCACTCAAAATAATGGGTCTAGCTGTAGAAGAGCCAATCATCACCGTAGCCATGACATTGACAAGCCAATAGCCTTTCGTCGAAGATTTGGGTAGCCATGATATTGACAAGCCATAATCAATCCCACCTCGCAGACAAATATTCCCACAACAGCAATAGTAAGAAAACTAGAGTAGCAATCCAATCATAGAAAAGTAGGCCCACAACAACAATGATTAGAAAACCCAGTTGTAGCGATGAAGAAGATCTCAGCTTGAAACTAGTTTGACTTGTCACACTTCAAAAATAGACAAACCCTTTCCTCAAGGAAAAAATAGCTGATCAAAACTCTCAAACCACAATAGGCCAACGCTCTACCAGACTTGGGGTTACAAGATCTCTTCATTTTGTGTTTAATAGACAAAGGCTAAATACAAAGGTTATTTTTGTTCTCATTAGGCCATCCTCCTATGCCCATCCCTCTATTGCATGACCATCATGTTGATGACTCTATGAACATGAAGACAATGTAATCCAAACTTCATCAACAAAATTTATGTGGCATTTGTTTGATCCATTTCTTTTCAATTTGCATTCCTCCTCAATAATGTTAATAGCACAGTGGCCCAATCTCAAGCTCTCCTACTTAGTAGCTTGACTTCAAGTTTCCACATAGCCATGATGTCCAAACCCTCCTAGCATTAGCTGCATTCGTAGCTATTTGTTGCTATGGTTTTCTGCTACTAGAAGTGTTTTCATTAATATTTTTTTGGTTTCTCTCATCTGCTATTTTGTTGCACATTTCAACATTGCTTGTTTAGCTAAGTTTTATGGTCGCTATTTACATTATTAAAAATTTACCTTACATAGACATGGTTAAAATTTGCCCTTAATAGCCTTGAATTTTCATCCATAACCTTAAGGTGTAAAGGGTAATGAAACATGTAAACATGTACTCCTAGGCTACTGTTAACTATCTAAGTACATTTGTAAAACTACTTTTTTATTGATTCCCAACAGCCAATGGTTTGCTCTCAATAGAACTCTACATCACTTGGTATCCCTTTTTACTCTAAAGTTAGAGTTGTTAGATTGTGTCTTCAATGGCATAATATCAAGTTCTTTTAAAGGTGTTCAATATGATGCCAAAAATAATATTGAGTAACAGTGCGACCACAATGTGTTGTCACATGACAATGCATTTTGGTGTGCACTACAAGTTACGAACTGCTGCAACACACAGGATCTTAAAAAAAGTATTTTGCGAGGACATGTGAGTCGTGGGTTCATCACAGTTTGGATCAAAGAAATATATTAAATAGTGTGAGGTCATGCAAGAAGTGAAGAGGGGAGTTGATAGTCTTAAAGTAAACATATTACGATGTCCTGCACTACACAGAACATCGCAGTTCTCAATTGAAAATAAATTTTGATAATGCGATGGGCTACAAGTCACATGTTCATGCATACAATAAAAAGCAATTTCTACAATGTGATTAGCTTCAAGTAGCAGTATTTCAACATCGAAATAGTGTGACCACAATGTGTGTTGCATGACAATGCATTTTTTTGTGCACTACACATTGTGAATGACTATGACATGTAAGATTTTGAAAAAAGTATTCTGCAAAGACATGCAAGTTGCAAATTCTCATAGGGGTAGATAGTGAGTTGTTAATGAATAGAGATACCATATATTATCAACTTGGATTGTAAATTATGTTCCCAACTTTATTGATGAAGGATATGAACAACCTTTAACTCATTCATAATAAATTAAATCTTATTAATTTATCTACGTTGAATGCAGTTGGACAATGATGAACCATGATTTGTCAGGCTCCAATATCGAACTTGTGATATCGGACCTACAATATCAGGTGTGCGATATTGCAGCCTGGCTAATGATATTGGATACACGATATCGTGGTTCCTGTGTAAGCTTATAAATACCACATTTGGACGCACAAGAAAAAGGGAGTTAGTTAGTATTAGAGTAGAGTCTTTTTGTCATTTTTTAGTTCATCTCAACCCTTTCCCCAGTGCATGGCTGCAGTGTGATGATTGTAATTGTATGGAACCTTTATTCAAGTGTGATGTACTTGGACATGCACATGACCAGCAATAAAGATCGAGATTACTTCATCATTGCAGCATTCACTTAGTTTTAATTGCTTACTGTTATTGTTATTTATTACTTTCTTAATTAATATTTCTCTACCTTCATTTCCTACCCCTGTTATTAAATGCAGAATGAGTACGACTTAATCATGAGCATTTAAGTGTGACTACTTGGTATCCTAGTAGCGTACCTAAGACATGCACTTGGCAATCCCAACAGTAGTACACGAGGTCCAAGATGTGTATGGATGATTAAGGACGGATGCTCATCGCACTTAGGCTAGCTTAGATTCTCTTCTCCCATTCCCTCTTAGGTTAATCAAAGTTATTTTCCATTGCCTCTAGGAGTAGCACTAGCTTAGGACCACATCATACACCTCACTCTAGACTAAACCATACATGACAAAGCAAATACTAGTCCAAGTGGGAAGACACCGAACTGTGATCAATGTGTAATTATCTAGATACCACAACTATCCTATCTACAAAGTTTGACCAGATCATGTGTGAACGCTCGTATTTATATGGTTGAGTGTAGGGGTACCTCGCCACTCATCATTAGCACCATTGTTGGGGACGGTGCTAGTTATTTAGATTAGTTACATCATCCAAGCTCACAACAAACGAAGCCTTGACGATATATCTTTCAGAAAGAAGTAATTGCAAATAAGTCACACACAAACTCACAATAATGTCTCTCTTACAAAACTATGACAACGCAACAACTAGTAAGGAAATTCATTGGAGAACCAACGAATTATACGATGATGAAGATGAAGTTTGGAGTAGTCAATCTAATGCAGGGGTCTCCTATGTCCATAAACAAAGACAATATCGTCCCAATTCACAATTCCATAACCTACCTAGTGACGATGAACCCCTACTAGCCACTAAGAGCCTAATGCATATACAAGAGGCTATTTGAATATCCCACAGGCATTGTAAGGAAAGCCGTCTACCCAGGCTTGATTTAAACAACTTCCCCAAATTTTTAGGAGGTTATGATTTAGATCCCCAACATCATTTACAAGCCTTCCATGATGCCTATGTATGGAACAATATCAATAATGGATGGCAAAAACTTAAGCTCTTTCCTCTGACACTCATTGGCTAAGCAAAAGTATGGTACAGGTCTTTAAGACCAAAATCAATTCAACATTGGCCAACAATGGTAGAACTCTTCAATGAAAGATATCAAACTTATGCAAGAGTGTCATCCTTGAGGAGACAAATCCAAGAATGGAAACAGGGACAATAGGAACCCTTGGACATGGCCTTAGAAAAATACTACTCTTTGATAAACAAATGCCCAGGCCATGGGTTCTCCAAGGAAAGGCTAATGTATCACATCATGGATGAGCTCTGTAATGAAACAAGGGAGACCCTAGGAATGTATGCCCTAGGTCAACTATACAAACTACAGACCCACCAATTCTAAGAGCTTATTAAGTGGGTAGCAAAAGAAGGAGAGATGACTAAATGGGAGAATGTTGAAAAATCTCAACAGGACTAAAATCTCAATTTAACAAAGGTCCATAACCCAGAAGAGGAGAAATCAACTCACCTCAAGGAGGTGGAATCATCTTTGTCAATACTACAATCACTAGATGAAATTGAGGCAAAGATCAATAAGATGATGGAATGGATGCATGAAAAATGTGGAGAATATATCAACACTGTTAGAGATAGAACCATGACAAACCAAGAAGCAGGACAGAACACCCTTAGACAATCAAAAAGAAGGGTTGAAGAGAATAAGAACTCAATTGCTAATCATACATATCAATGTAATATTTTTTTGTACAATCACCCCAAAGGTTAATGTCCAATCTTGTCACATTTACATGAGCATTGGGGAAGAATGTTACATCTAGAGTTCGTACAAAAATACTATGTTCAATCACAGTGGCAAAAATCCCAATCATGGGGGAGGCCATCCTCAAACTGGTCACACCCTTCATATCATCGAAACCTAAGCACTTATCAGGTTCAACATCATGTTTCCCCAACCAAGTCAACATCTTCTATCTCACCACATTATTATTATTCTCCTAAGTACTATCAGCATGTGTCCTTTCCAACAAGATCACCACCTCATGTTCCTTATACTTCTCCTTACTCTCAATACTCTCATCCTTCACCTTCTTCTACATCACCACCAATAGTACCAGAAGGTTTTGCACCACAGCACAAACCCATAAACATTACTTGTGCTACTACTGTCAACCACAGTGGAAATCGTCCACAACAACAAAGGCATCCTTTCTTTAGACATGACCATAGAAAGGAACAGCATAGTTCCGAGACCACTGCATCCTCCCACTCAGCACCAATTCAACACTATGGTGCATCTTTCTCCTCAAACTCAACACCTCTTGTTACTTTATTAGGGCCACCAATCCATACTCCAACAACCGTGTGGCCCAATGAATATAGCCACATAGGGAGACATATCGATCCTCGCATACCATCTTACAGTCAAGGGTGCCATAGTGGGTCAACTCCATATCAATTAAACTCATCTTCTAACTTGCCCCACTATGTCAACTTCAATCAAGTGTGTGAACCTCAATTTGGGTACATTCTGACCACCACATCAAAAGACACT
>MNCI01013035.1:254685-265234 GCA_015680685.1 Gnetum montanum
GAAAAATGATGGACTAAGAGGGAATGACCAGGGTGTGACATCAAGGGGACTTGTGGATTTTCTTTGGTAACATTTGTAGAAGTTATCATGCAGCCTGGTTGTACTAAGATCCTTGTAGATCTAATGAAAAATGGAAGTAAGAGTAATAAAGACACTCAATAAAGAAACCCAATGCTATTCTAAGGGGTCTCATTGGAAAGACATGCACCCATGCCTGAAGGTAGGCAGCTTCTCTGGATTACGCATCAAAAAAAAAGAGGAAAGATCAAGAAAAAAGTGATGCAAAGAAATTCCAAATCACTCCTCCCTTGAACAAAATGCTAAGTGATTGTACACCTTGTTGTCATGATGATCTTATGGTTGTACATCATTGCATGAAACAATGTGATGTCACTAATTGAAGGAATGGACTTGGTCTTGATTTTGGAGTGACGGGCTAATGACACATTAATCACACCCTACACTTAGGATTCATTATGCCCTGGGTCAATTACCTCATGTTCCAATCTCTGCAATCCCTTCTACGATTCATCCCATCTCGCTATTCATGTATTTGTGACTCGTGTCTTGTGTAGCATTGAATTCACATCTCATCACGGTGGTATCTACATGTGTGTGTTTTGTGGGATTGGTGCGGATTACATTCAACCCTTCTAGTGCCTATAGACATTTTAAGGTGTGGATACACAAGGGCATTATAGGTTGGAACCTACTTTGGGGAGGACCCACTTGCGTAACCTTTGTAATTTACACTCATTGCACATCATCATCACATCATTTTATACCCTTCAAGCACTGCATTGCCAAATCTATTCTTTCCTTTATCATCCTTTTAATTCCAACGTTCCTATGCACTATAACATGTCCTTTTTCCTCATTCTATTCATGAATTTCATTATCAGATTCTACCCCATTATACTTTTTATGCCTCCCGGTCTATTCAATGTTACCCTGGACCTTTTCAATTACCCTTAAATCCTTCATTTTTGGCCTTGGAAATTTAGAAATTTATTAATTTTACTAAGTATCCTATTTTCAATAGGCCTCAATATCGGGTCTGCGCTCTTGGGTACGCAATATTACATCCATAAAAACTATATATATGGAACCCCCACGCATGTCATCATTTTACACTATTAATGTGAGGGGAGTTGTTCAAATTTTCTTCCACGAACTTGCTAGGTTGCACACCTATTGTTCAAACATCCATAACTTGCTTGTTAACGCTTCGATTTCCATTCCGATTAAACCTATCTAAATTTGGAGTGTTTAGCTTAGTCGTGGGGGAAGGGTACGCTCCAAGTTGCGTGTAATTTTTCCAAAATTTATCATCGCCCAAAGGATATCATAAAGGGTAAATGACCGTAGAACTGTTAAACATGTTGCCAAATCAACTTTCTCTCTTCACTCATACCATGAGAATTAATTTTTGGAGCCACCTAATCAAATTGGGCTGAATATCAAAAATTTTAGGGGACATTTTCATAAAATTTCCTAACTCTGGATCACACAAAACAAAAAACGAATTCATTAAAGACAAGAAGTAAGAGTATAAGTCACATTTTGTAAATAACCTTACTAATAGTCAACCCCGTGTGATTGCAAATGGTTCCTAAACGTGGACAGCAAGGAGGACCCTCTCAAGGTGCATCCAAATGACCAAGGAGAGGCAGAGGCCAAGCGTCTCCTGAGGAACATACAGAATAAGAGGCACAATCATTCAGCATCCATCAAGAGCCTCCTGTTACTGTGCAATTGGGACAGGCTGAAAGAGGAGTTGCTGAAGCACCTGAACAGGGACAACATCTCACGTTGTCCCTAGAATGTGTTTAGGTAATCCATGAAAGGTCCACGTCAACAATCGTGATCGTGGAACTCAAATTTGGACGTTTCACTGAGTTTGCTCCTGAAGTAGTCAAGGACCAACTTAAAGGGTCTCCATTATGGCCTATCCTGTCTGAAAGTGGTGACTGGTACTTGGGAGAGACATACCAATTTTGGCACAATAAAGAAGAAGGCACCATAGTTGATATTGTTGGTGTTTCTATAGGTTTCTCTACCAAAGCCATTTCGGAAGTGTTAAATCTTCTGAATATAGGGCCAAAAGTTGCTCACCTACCCACTCACTTTGATGCTGATGCGCAAAAAATTTGGTTGAAAAGGGTGTACAGCAAGGAAGACAAGATGTATGGAGAGTTGACCCTGGAGGAGAGGATCTATTTCAAGATCAGTACTTATCACATCTTCCCCACAAAAGGATTGAACAGAATCTCCATGTATGCGGCCAGAGGAAGTGCTATATTGATGGGCAAGGTTAATGCTAACCTGCCCCATCTATTTATTATGGAGATTCTGAGGCGGTTTGAGGAATGCAAGACAGGAAAGTTTGCATTGCCCTTTCCCTGTCTCATTAGGAAGCTATGTTGGCATACTGAAATTCTGGGGTACACCAATGATGTCTCCAAAAGAGCCCAAAATGCTTCATTTACTGAATTGCTGAAGCCACCAGCCCCAAGGAAAAGTGCTGGTGAGACACTGAAGCCAGAACAAGAACAAACCATGGGGCCCACTGTAACTCAAGCTGCAGGGCCTAGCCAACTTCCAAGCACAAGGCCCAATCAACAATAAGAAGCAGGGCTTAGCACACCCCAGCAATACCAACCACCGCCACCACCATAGAATTATCGATCGTCAATGAGACATCTCAGGGCCATCGCTGAGACGGTTAGCTAGGAAAGTCGTGATGACGCTAATCTCTTCTGGGTCATCAATGATACCGTACAACCCATGGTCTCCATTGATCGCGCACGGGGTGAGGTGTCAATCCAAACAGGGGGAGGGGAAACGCACTGGTCATAATAGATCTCAGGGAATGCTGCATCTTTCCAGGTGCAATTAGAAATCGGTGAAGGGGCCATAGTAGTGGTCATGCAGCACCAAGATGTAGCAGGAGTCGTAGAAGTGGTCATAGACCACATAAAAGAATAGTTCAATGTCCTTGTTGTGCCACTAGTAAACTTTACAAGAGCACGTGATGCTCAAACATTGGCCGACCCCTTGATGACTCCTGCGGAGCATGAGGATGTTCTTGATCAATTGCTCTAGATAGGACAAGTGATGATGTCCCTATTTGACATCCCTCAAGATGTCACAACAACTTAATCAGACCTCATCTCCACCAAAGGGAAGTTTTTCATGGCAAAGATCAAGGTCGAGCATGCAGAAATAGAGCGGGAAAGACTCCAAGAGAAGCTCATCACCCTACAAGCTGCACAACAAGATCCATCTTGATTTATCCCTACAGACCAACTAGAGTATCTCAGGATAGAGAAAATTACTAAGTTGTTGGCTGAAAATAAGAAAGTGGTAGAGGAAAAAGAGAAGGCCGATTGGGATGCTTCGACGGCATAAGCACAGACATATGCACATGCCAAAGCACTCAAAGCCTTGCAAGACGAGAATAAATAGCTTACCGCAGACAATCTTCAGTTGACCAATATAAAAAAAAAAAGAAGGTTCTGAAAGAAAATTTTCAACAGTTGCGAGAACAATTAGTTAGGGTCAATGAGAACATAAATCACTTGGCTAGAGAAAATACAACTCTTTCAATGGAGGAGGTGCATACAATTTGTGAAAAGATGACAATTGAAATAGCACGTGGCAAAATGAGGCTAAGTGACATGAAAAGCTGAAGGAACACTTCAGGGACTAGGTGGGGATGTACAAGCAAGTAGTTGAAAAAGAAATCCATATGACCAAGACCCATGTCAACACTCTTAGTGCTCAAAACACTAACTAGCGGGTCATATTGGATACCTATGCATTTGTCCACTAAACAGAGCTCAAAAGTTGAGACCTACAGGTACAAGATCTTATGGAGTACATGAAATTGGCAAACCTATGGTATGCCAACTTAGCCATGTTAACAACAGGATGCTTGAGAACAGAGCTAGAGAAGCAGGTAGCTACCACCTATGCAAAATATGAAACAGAATTTCCTGAGCACAAGAAGATGCTGTAGCAACTAGAAGTGGAAAATTCTAAATTAGAGGTGGTCAAGGCTAGCTACTAGGGACAAAAGGATGTTGCGGTAGACTTGGCTTGATGGCTTACGGATTACCAGGAATACAAGGACAAAGCCAGAGCCTATGAAGACGAACGACGGCTATTTGCGGCTTGGTATGTCAAGGCCAACTAGATGTTCCCGTAACTACCGTGTTCATGGGAGGTGTCAACTTCATCAAACATTGGAGTATTAGCATGGACAACACAGGACCTCCAAACCAAAGAGGAAAAGCTCCAGGCACTCCTTTAGAGCCATCAACTTCTAAAGCCTAGAGCACAAGACAAAGGGAAGAGATCCATGGAGGAGTCATCACCATCAAGAACCACATGAGTTCCAATAAATTATGTAATTTTTTGTCTGTGTCCCAATTTTATCATATTCAATTCTCTATTGCGGCATGAATAAATTTCTAGTCAGTTAATAATCCCATACCTATCCACTGTGTAATTAATTGGGCTTGTTCTTATTTTTTTTGACTCGAGGATGAGTTTTCATTTAGTCATGGGGGTATGATGAACCATTATTTTTCAAGCTCTGATATTGAACCTGCGATATTGGACCCACGATATTGAGTACGCGATATTGCGGCTTGGCTAACGATATCGGATACACGATATCGTGGTTCCTGTGTAAGCCTATAAATATCACATTTGGGTGCACAGGAAAAAGGGAGTTAGTTAGTGTTAGAGTAGAGTCTTTTTGTCACTTTTTAGTTCATCTCAACCCTTTTCCCAGTCATGGTTGCAATGTGATGATTGTAATTGTACAGAACCTTTACTCGAGTGTGACGTACTTAGACACGCACATGACCAGCAATAAAGATTGAGATTACTTCATCATTGTAGCATTCACTTAGTTTTAATTACTTATTGTTATTGTTATTTATTGCTTTCTTAATTAATATTTCTCTACCTTCATTTCCTATCCCTGTTATTAAACGTGGAATGAGTACGACTTAATCACGAGCATTTAAGTGTCACTACTTATTATCCCAGTAGCGTACCTAGGACATGCACTTGGTAATCCCAACAGTAGTACACAAGGTCCAAGATGTGTATGAATGATTAAGGATGGATGCTCATTGCACTTAGGCTAGCTTAGATTCTCTTCTCCCATTTCCTCTTAGGTTAATCAAAGTTATTTTCCATTGCCTCTAGGAGTAGCACTAGCTTAGGACCACATCATACACCTCACTCTAGAGTAAACCATATGTGACAAAGCAAAGACTAGTCCAGGTGAGAAGACACCAAACTACGATCAATGTGTAATTATCTAGATACCACAACTAGCCTGTCTACGGAGTTTGACTGAATCGTATGTGAATGCTCGTATTCGTATGGTTGAGTGTAGGGGTACCTCGCCACTCATTAGACAATAAAGAAGTTACAAACATGATATTTATTCTTATCAATGCAACCTCTAGAAGAATGAAATCTCAAAAGATTACTTAAACACTTGTAAAAGCATTAATCAATTGCAAAATGTAAGTTGTGATGTTATTGTCTGTTCTCTCCATTGACCAAAATTTCACATGGCAAGTAAATGCTTGATTTTCACCCCATTTGAACAATAAGGATTAGGTTTTTGTTTGAATTTGAACTCATGTTCATTATTTGATTATTGTTAATCCATACATCATAAAATTTACTTGCTTACTCACTCCTTGATTTAGTCATTGTTGTGTGAGCAATTTTATTTTTTATGATTTATTAGAGAAGGTTCATTTTGTTATTGTGTCAGTACATCATGTATAATTTATTATGATACATTAGTAAATATTACTAATGTTAAGATCATTCTCCATTTATATTATTTATTTTATCCTTGCTTCATGTTTAAATGATTATGACGCATTAGTAAATATCACCTGATGAGACGCGATTCTCATGAGCCACGATATCACGTCGTCCCCTGCGATGTCGCGTACGCAATATCGCGGTTCACCGCCAAATCTATAAATAAGAGGCGGCACTCCCCTTATTTCCCATCCTAGGCTAGAAGTAGGGAACCTCTGGCAGATTGATCACTCCAGAGATAGAATATTTTCCATGTGCCCGCAGTAGGAGTCCCCAAGTGAACGGATCTTTATTTGAGCAACATTGTACCTGAACGCAAGTTGTGTACGGTAATAAAGATGAGCTTTGTGGATAAACCTTGTAGTGCATGAAATAGGATTTATTACTTGTTATTTATTACCTGTTATTTATTACCCTGCAGTAGCGCGGCATGAGTACGACTTGATTACGAGCATTTACGGATGTGTACGGCTAATCAAGGAATCGACTGCTTATCACGATTAGATTCTCTCACCCTTGACTTCTAGAATGCGGAATGAGTACGACTTGATTACAAGCATCTAAGGATGTGTACGACTAGTCAAGGAATGGATGCTCATTACGCTTAGGCTAGTTAAGTGCCTTAGTACGACCACTTCGAGCACGTGCGTTACGCGTGGTGATCCTAGTAACGATTAGTGTTTGGTAGCCGCGGTTGCATAGTTCAGGGTGTGTATGGTAAGTGGGAACATATGTTGACGCTAGTTAATTTAGACTTAGTTCATTAGTTAGAGTTAGTTAGTTTCTCAACCCTTCACCTCGATAGCATAGGAGAAAAACATAAAAGACTATAAAAATCATATACCTCGGACTTACTTAACCATACACCATGACAAACACAAGTAAGTCTAGGAAGACAATGAATGATTAACCCCAAGTGTTCCATGGGGCGTGTAGGCACTTAGTCTGCAGAGTTCAACTGGATCGCGCGTGCTACGCTCGTTTCGTATGGTTGAGTGTAGGGGTACCTCGCCACTCATCATCACCAATGCTAAGATCATTCTTTATTTATATTAATGTCATTGTAGGATTATTAGAGAAGGCTATTATTCTATTTAAATTTGCTTTCTCATTGGGGGATATTGTTGAGTTTTGTATAAACATTAAGCTTATAAAAATCATGGGGATTAGCAAAATGGATCTTCCGCATGAGTACTCGTTGTTCTTTATATGAAATCATCTTAGAATTGATTTTATAGATTTCTTAATTAAAGTATTTTGTTTGATTTTATGGTAAAGTTTTACTTATTTCCATAAATTGCCGCTATTGGAATTGTCTGTGAACGTAATCTTCAAATAATTTTAGAGTTATCATAAGTGTCTATCCTTTCTCAAAAACTAAAGAAAATTGGAATTTATCACTGGATGACAATGGATGGAAGTTATAATAAGAATGTTTTTTATAGCTTTTATGAATGGTTGATTGATAGGATATTCGTTGCGGGAAGTACTCTATAGGCTATCGTTCAAAGACAAAATTTCACCTTCAATGTTCATGACATTGCAAATGTTATACAAGTTTCATGTGGTAAAGGTGTAGCTATTAAGGATCAAAGGTAGAAGAAAAGTGAGAATCATCTAATCTAGTATCCTTAAAAATTTGATAAGAAAGAGGATATTACTAGCTATTTTCCAGAGATATTGTTGCTCTCCAAAATTATGTAGTGGTCTTTATTTCTAGTGAAAGCACCCAAAGCCAAGATTTCTAATAATGCAATTTTACTCATGTGAGGATTGGATAATAATGAGAGTGTTCCATTTGATATCCCGATGACTATAATGTCTAAGATGAAGAGGCAGATAAGGTCATGGTAGCTACATGATGTGAAAGAGTCACTTGGATTTCCGATTATAGTGACAAAATTATTGCTAAAAAATATTCATTGTATTGCTACCCAACTTCATGAAATAGTGAATCTGGATGCTACAAGCATATTCAAGAGTACATCATTGTCTAAGAAAGGTGAGACCTCCTATTTTATGAAAGAGCATGATAGTTAGGCTGTTGATGAAGGTTTCCAACATAAAAAATGCTCTCTTCTATCCATCGAGGATAAGTTGGAACACATGATTAACACATTAAATAACTATTTTCAAAGTAATGTAGTACTTTGTGATGAATTGTGATTCATTTGGCCATTATATCAGACCCACGATATCGGGTACGCAATATCGCAACCCAACAACGATATCGGACACACGATATCGTGACTCCTGCGTGAGCCTATAAATACACATGTAGGCACACGAGAAGGAATGTTTTTTGAAGTTTAGAATTAGTTAGTTTTAGAAGTTAGTTTATCACTATTTCTCTCTTAAACCTGTCTCCCCGTGCATGCCTGCAATGTGATGATTGTAATTGTACGACATCCTTTATTCGAGTGTGATGTACTTGGACACGTACATGACCAAAAATAAAGATCGAGATTACTTCATCATTGCAGCATTCACTTAGTTTAATTATTTAATTGTTATTGTTATTTATTACTTTCGTAGTTAATATCTCTTTACCCTAAACTCCTTAAGCATGGAATGAGTACGAATTAATCACGAGCATTTAAGTGTGACTACTTGGTAACCCAGTAGTGTGCCTAGGATCTATGCTTGGTAACCCCAGTGGTAGTTGTGCACGAGGTCCAAGATGTGTACGGATGATTAAGGTACGAATGCTCATCGCACTTAGGTTAGCTTAGACTCTATCTCTTCCCTTTCCTCCTAGCTTAAATAAAGATTATTTTCCATTGCCTCCAGGAGTAGCATTAGTGTAGGAACACATCATACACCTCACTCTAGACTAAACCATATATGACAAAGCAAATACTAGTCCAAGTGGGAAGACAACGAACTGTGATTAGTGAGTAACTGTATAGATACCACAACTAGCCCGTCTGCAGAGTTCGATCGGATCGTGCGTGAAACACTTGTATTCATATGGTTGAGTGTCGGGGCACCTCGCCACTCATCATTGGTGTCGTTGCCGGGGACGATGCTAGTTATTTAGATTAGTTACATCATACAAGATCACTGTAATAAAGCCTTAACAATATATCTTTCAAAAAGAAGTAATTGCAAATATGTCACACACAGACTCATAACAATGTCTCTCTCACAAGACTATGATAACGCAACAACTAGTAAGGCAATTCATTAGAGAACCAACAAATTATATAATGATGAAGATGAAGTTTGGAGTACCCAATCTGATGTAGGGGTTTCCTATGAACATAAATGAAGATAACATCATTCCAACTCACAAATGCATAATATACCTAGTAACGATGAACCCTTACTAGCCACTAAGAGCCTAACGTATATACAAGAGGCTGTTCAAATATCCCATAGGCATCATAAGGAAAGCCGTATACCTAGGGTTGACTTAAACAACTTTTCTAAGTTCTCAGAAGATTATGATTTAGATCTGCAACAACATTTACAAGCCTTCTACGATGCATGTGCATGGAACAACATTGATAATGGATGGAAAAAACTTCACCTCTTCCCTATGACACTCGTTGGCCATGCAAAAGTATGGTATAGGTCCTTAAAACCAAAATCAATCCAACGTTGGCCAACAATGGTAGAACTCTTCAATGAAAGATATCAAACTTATGCAAGAGTGTCAACCTTGAGGAGACAAATCCAAGAGTGGAACCAAGCGCAACATGAACCCTTGGACATGGCCTTAGAAAGATATTACACACTATTAAATAACTGCCTAGGCCATGGGTTCTCTAAGGAAAGGCTAATGTATCACATCATAGATGGGCTCCATAATGAAACAAGGGAAACCTTAGGGATGTATGCCCAAGGTCAACTATATGAGCTACGAACCCACCAAGTCCAAGAGCTTATCAAACAGGTAGTAAAAGAAGACGGAGAAATCAACTCACCTCAAGGAGGTGGAACCATCTTTGCCAACACTACAATCATTAGATGAAGTTGGGGCAAAGATCAATAAGATGATGGAATGGATGCATAAAAAATGTGGAGAATATGCCAACATTATTGGAGGTAGAGTCATGACGAACCAAGAAGCAGGACAAAATACCCTTAGACAATCGGAAAGAAGGTATATGAGAATAAGAGCTCAACTGCCAATCATACATATCAATGCAACATTTGCCTATATGATCACCTCAAGGGCCAATGTCCAATCTTGTCACATTTACAAGAGCATTTGGGAAGAATGTTACATCCAGAGTTCGTGCAAAAATATTGTGTTCAATCACAGTGGCAACAATACCAATCATGGGGGAGGCCATCCCCAAACTGGTTACACCCTTCATACAATTTGAACCTAGGTGCTTATCAAGTTCAACATCCTGTTTCCCCAATTGGGTCAACATCCTCTATCTCATCACATGATTGTTATTCTCCTTAATACTGTCAACCCATATCCTCTCCAACATAACCACCACCTTGGATACCTTACACTTCTCCTCAATTTCAAAATTCTCATCCTTCACCTCCTTCTACATTGCCACCAAGTGTTCCAGAGGGTTTTGCACCACAACACCAACCCACGAATATTACTTGTGCTTCTACTGACAACAACAGTGGGAACTCTCCTGAACATCGAAGACGTCCCTTCTTTAGGCATGACCGTGAGAAGGGACAACACAATTCTGAGCCCACTGTATCCTCCAAC
>MNCI01013035.1:265448-312629 GCA_015680685.1 Gnetum montanum
CAACATGGAAGGATCCCAATTCTTCATTTATTAATCCTAGCCATGCTCAACCATTTAGTTATGGGGAATACCCCCCATAACTAATAACAAGCAGGATTAATAAATATTTTTCATTTTCTTTAATTTTGAAATTTTTGTTTTTCAGTTTTTCACTTTTCAACTTATTGTTTTGTCTTTTTATCTTTTTGTGTTTTTATGAGTAATCTCATCTACGAATAAAACACTCATGTGGCTTGTTGGTTGAGGTGTTTTTCTATGCTATCAAGTCTCAAGTGATTAATTATTTGGACAGCGGGCCCACAACATTCACTCCCCCATTCTATTAATAAGAGGTTTCACTCTAGGGACAATGATATTCCTAGTCATTAAACTTAAAGTAATTTTGTGCTCATTATTCCTAGAGTGAAGAATGATGGACCAAGAAGAAATGGATAGGGTGTGACATCAAGGAGACTTGTGGATTCTCTTTGGTGGCATCTGTAGGAGTTATCATGTAGCTTGGTTGTACTTAGATCCTTGTAGATCTAACGAAAAATGGGAGTAAGAGTAATCAAAAGGCACTCAACTAGAAAAATAATAATGCTATTCTAGGGGGTCCGATTGCAAAGACATGCATCCATGCCTGAAGGTAGGCCACTTCTCTAGATAAAGCAATACTTCATAAAAAAAAAAACAACGAGTGCCACAACATAAAATCACTCCTCCCTTGAACAAAATGCCGAGTGATCGTATGCCTTGCTGTCATGGTGCTCTTATGGTGGTCCATCATTGGATGAAGCATTTCGATGTCATTGATCACAAGAATGGACTTGGTCTTGATTTTGGAGTGACGAGTTAATGACACATTAATCATGCCTTACACATAGGATTCATTGTGCCCTGAGTCTGTTACCTCATGTCCTGATCTCTGCAATCCCTTCTATGATTCGCCTCACCTCATTGTTTGTGTAATTGTGACTTGTGACTTGGGTAGCATGGGATTCATATCTCATTGTAGTGATATCTACATGTGCATGTTTTGTGAGATCGGTGTGGATTACATTTAACCCTTCTAGTGTCTACGGACATTTTAAGGTGTGGTTACGTAAGGGCACTATAGGTTGGAACCTACTTTGGGGAGGACCCACTTGTGTAACCATTGTAATTTGCACTTATAACACATCTCTTGCACATCATCTTATACCCTCTAAGTATTACCAACGTTCTTCTTTCCCTTATCATCCTTCTAATTCAAACGTTCCTATGAGCTAACACATGTCCTTTTTTCCCCTACTCTTCATGATTTTCATTGTCAGATTTTACACCATTATACTCTTTATGCCTTTAGGGCTAGTTTGTATTACCCTGGACCCCTTTACATTGACCTACGCATCCTCAGTTTATACCTTGGAGTTTCAAATTTTTTTAAAAAATTTTGTAAATTTTCCAAGTGCCCTATTTTCGATAGGACACAATATCGGGTCCCCAATATCGAGTCTGATGCGATAGTGCGTCCCCTCTAGCAGGTACACAATATCGTGTCCTTAAAAAATATATATATGGACCCCCCCGTTCACATCAACATCATTTGCAACTATTCACATGGCAGAAGTTTTCCAAATTTTCTTCTACAACTTGTGATTGCGCATCTCTTGCTTTGATAACCATAACTTGCTCGTTGGTGCTCTGATTTTCATTCTGTCTAAACCTACTTGAACCTGGAGTGTTCAGCTTACTCGTGGGGGAGGGGTACATGTCAAATTGCATATAAATTTTTTGAAATTTGTCATCATCCAAAGGACACTATTATGGGTAATTAGTTATAAAAATAATAAACATGTGTGAAAAACAATTACATCTCCTTATCTATACCGGGAAACTAAACTTTGAAACCACCTAAGCAAAGTGGACCAAATATTAAAATCTTCTGGGGACATTTCCATAAAGATTCCTAACTTTAAAATCATACAGAATCAGAACAAACTCATTAAGGCAAGAAGTAAGGTATAACTTAACTTTGGTAAGCAACCTTACTAATGATTGGCCTTGTGTGATTGCAGATGGCCCCAAAGCATGGACAACAAGAAGGTCCCTCTCAAGGTGCATTTAAGCAACCTAGGAGAGGTAAAGGATAAGTGCCTACCAAACAACACGCAGAGTAGGAGGAGCAATGGTTTAGTATCCATCAAGAAGGCCCTACGACTGTACAATCGGGACAAGCAGAAGGAGGAGCTACTACAGCGCCTGAACTGGGACAATGCCTCATGTTGCCCCTAGAATGTATCCAAGCCATCTGTG
The DNA here is from genome assembly GCA_015680685.1 of Gnetum montanum. NCBI lineage: Eukaryota > Viridiplantae > Streptophyta > Gnetopsida > Gnetales > Gnetaceae > Gnetum > Gnetum montanum. The sequence continues at coordinate 267,726 of MNCI01013035.1, forward strand.
AAAGGTCCACATTAGTTGCAATGATCGGGGAATTGAACTTCAGACCTTTCAAGGAATTTGCTCCTAAGGTCGTTAGGGGCCACATCAAAGGGTCCCCATTATGGCCTATCCTCTCCAAAAGTGGTGCCTAGTACTTAGGAGAAACGTACCAATTCTGGTACAATAAAGAAGAAGGCACCACAGTTGACATTTGTGGTGTGTCTGTTGATTTTTCCGTCAAAGCCATTTTGGAAGTGTTAAACCTTCCGAACACAGGGCCAAAGGTTGCTCGTCTGTCTACTCGCTCTGATGTTGATGCATGACAAGTTTGGTTAGACAGGGCATACGGTAAGGAAGATAAGATATATGGAGAGTTGATGTTGGAAGAGAAGATATACTTTAAAATTGGAACTTATCACATCTTTCCCACAAAAGGATTAAATAGAATTTTAACATATGTGGCAAGAGGAAGTGTGATATTGATGGGAAAGGTTGATGCTAACCTATCTCATCTATATTTCATGGAGATCTTAAGGTGGTTTGAAGAACACAAGATAGGGAAGTTTGCGTTGCCCTTCCCTTGTTTCATTAGGAAGTTGTGCAAGCATGCTGGTATTCAAGGATACACCAATGATGTCCTTAGAAGAGCCCAAAATGCTTCGTACGTTGAATTGTTGAAGCCACCAGCTATAAGGAAAAGTGCTGGTGAAACACCAGGGCTAAAACAAGAGCAAGAACAGATGGTGGAGCCCACTGCAACTCAACTTGCAAGGCCCAGCCAACTTCCAAGCACGAGACCTAGTCAATAACAAGAAGCAGGGCCTAGCATGAGCCAGCGAGATCGACCACTGCCACCATCATAGGATTACCAATCGTCAATGAGCCATCTCAGGGCCATCGCTAAGATGGTCAGTTGGGAAAGTCGTGGTGATGCAAATCTCTTCCACATCATCGACGATATCATACGATCCACTGTCTCTATAGATCGCGAACGAGGTGAGATGTCCATTCAAACAGGAGGAGGGAAGAGCTATTGATCACAATAGATTTTAGGGAATGCTACATCCTTTTAGGTGCAATTGCAGATTGGTGAAGGGGCCACAGTGGTGGTCATGCAACATTAGGATGCAGCGGGAGCCACAGTGGTGGTCATGCAGCACCAGGACACAGCGGGAGCCATAGTGGTGGTCATGTAGCACCAGGATGTAGCGGGAGTCATAGAGGTGGCCACGGATCACATCAAGAAATCTTTTAACGTCCCTATTGTGCCACCGGTAGATCTCACAGGAGCATGGGATGCTCAAACTCTGGTCAGTCCCTCAATGACTCCTGTGAAACATGGGGATGTGCTTGATCGATTGCTGTAAACATGACAAGTGATGACGTCCTTGTTTGACATCCCACATGATGTTACGGTAGCACAATCAGACCTCAACTCCATCAAAGGAAAGCTAGTCATGATAGAGATAAGGGCCGAGCACGCAGAAGCGGAAGTGGCAAGACTGTAAGAAAGGCTCGTAACCCTACAAGCTGCATAGTGCAATCCCTCTCAATTCGTTCCCATAGACCAATTGGACACCTTTAGAATCGAGCAACTCAACAAATTGCTAGTGAAAAATAGAAGGGTGGTAGAGGAAAAAGAGAAGGCTAATTGGGATTCCTCCAAGGCACAAGCGCAAACTTACATGAACGCCAAGGTACTCAAGGCCTTATAAGAAAAAAATAAACAACTTGTTTCCGACAATCTTTGGTTGACCTCTATGGAGAAACAAAAGAATGTTCTCAAAGAGAATTTTTAGAGGCTGTGAGAATAGTTGATCAGGGTTAACCAGGACATGAATTGTTTGGCCAGAGAAAATTGAACCCTCCCAATGGAGGAGGTATGCGCCATCCGTTAGAAGACGGCCATCGAAATAAGTGCATGGCAGAACAAGGCCAAGCAGCACGAAAAGTTAAAAGATCACTTCCAAGACCAAGTGGGAATGTACAAACAAATCATCGAGAAGGAGATCCATATGGCCAAGGCCCACCTCAACGCTTTCAGTGCTCAAAACATTGATTGGCAGGCCATATTGGACACATACGCATTTGCTCACCAGGCAAAACTTAAAAGCTGGGACCTGTAGATTCAGGATCTCATAGAGTACATAGATCTGGCAAATCCGTGGTATGCCAATCTAGCCATGTTGACAGCAGGGCGCTTGAGGATAGAGCTCGAGAGGCAGGTAGCTACCACCTATACCAAGTATGAAGCAGAATTTGTAGAACACAAGAAAACATTGTAGAAGCTGGAAGTTGCAAATTATGAATTGGAGGTGGTTAAAGAAAGATACTAAGGACAAAAAGATGTTGCAATAGACTTGGCTCAATGGCTTATAGATTTTCAAACGTACAGGGACAACGCTAGAGCCTATGAGAAGGAACAACAGTTGTTTGCGGCTTGGTACGTCAAAGCAAACAAAATGTTTCCGCAACTACCGTGCCCATGGAAGGTGCCGACTCCATCAAATATTGGAGCATTAGCATGGATGGCATAGGATCCCCGAGCTGAACAGGAAAGGCTCTGGGCACTACTTCAACATCATCAAATTCCAAAACCTAGAGCACAAGATAAGGGGAAGCAACCAATGGAGGAGCCACTACCACTAGGAACCACATGAGTTCCACCCAATTTTGTAATTTTGTGATTCTTGCATTTTTCATGTTGTGTCCCAATTTTGTTCTATTGAGTTCTCCACTGCAGCATGAATAAATTCCTTGTCAGTCAATAATCCCATATCTATCCACTGTGTAATCAATGGGGCTTGTTCTTATTTTGACTTGAGGACGAGTTTTCATTCAGTTGTGGGGGTATGATGAATCGTGATTCATTTGACTATGATATCATACCCACGATATCAGGTACGCGATATCACAGCCTAACAATGATATCGGATACGCAATATTGTGACTCCTACATGAACCTATAAATACACATGTAGGCGCACGAGAAGGGAAGTTTTTTGAAGTTTAGAATTAGTTAGTTTTAGAAGTTAGTTTATCTCTCTTTCTCTCTCAACCCTTTCTCCCTGTGCATGTCTGCACTGTGACGATTGTAATTGTACGACATCCTTTATTCGAGTGTGACATACTTGAACACACACATGACCAAAATTAAAGATTGAGATTGCTTCATCATTGTAGCATTCACTTAGTTTAATTATTTAATTGTTATTGTTATTTATTGCTTTCGTAGTTAATATCTCTTTATCCTAAACTCCTTAAACATGGAATGAGTATGACTTAATCACAAGCATTTAAGTGTGACTACTTGGTAACCCAGTAGCGTACCTAGGATCTACGCTTGGTAACCCCAGTGGTAGTCATGCACGAGGTCCAAGATGTGTACTGATGATTAAGGAATGGATGCTCATAGCACGTAGGCTAGCTTAGACTCTCTCTCTTCCCTTTCCTCCTAGCTTAAATAAAGATTATTTTCCATTGCCTCCAGGAGTAGCATTAATGTAGGAACACATCATACACCTCACTTTGGACTAAACCATACATGACAAAGCAAATACTAGTCCAGGTGGGAAGACAATGAACTACGATTAGCGAGTAACTGTCTAGATACCACAACTAGCCCGTTCGAGGAGTTCGATCGGATCGTGCGTGAAACGCTCGTATTCGTATGGTTGAGTGTAGAGGTACCTCCCCACTCATCACTTTGGAATGCTGTGGAGGAGCTGAAATCAAACAGGTCTCGTTTGATAAAGGAAAAAAAGGCTAAAATCGAGAATTATGTAGTTGAAGAAAATAGTTGTACCTAGAAGTTGATTGTATAGAATGAAAAAATGACAAAACAAATATTCATACTAAATAAAGAAATTATCTCATTAAAAAAAGCTGCAGTTAACGTTTATGATAGTAGAGACATTAATGCCAATGTGAGCAATACAATGAGAGGTTTATGCCATGTTATAATACCTTGTAGTTTTAATACTTTATTCATATCTTTCAAAAAATCTAATGGTTTTTGTATTATACGTGTGTTCAATAGAAATGAGTGATATGCCAACAATTAAAGCTACCAAAAGATTATTTGATTCAGTTGAAGGAGATAACAAACAAGTATTTGAACAAGATTATCCAAATAAAGGAACACATATGTAGATTTGTTTAGATCAATTCTTTTTGTTTGCTGACTTCCATATTAATAATCTTCATTTGTAGTTGATGTAAACTTCAACAACCTTGTTGATTAACCTTGTAGTACAGTTCACATAGTGAAGCTTGTAGAATTCATCACCCTAATTGGCCAATCATGTGCGTCAATTGATAGAGTGATGTTATTTCTCGTCACTAGTAGTTTAGACAATGAAGTGCTTGTTATGTCACCGTTTCCCCCATTCATTGCCACAGGATTATCTTTTTGGTCTGTATACCAACTTGGGTGGAAACAATGGCTTGACGATGATATCATCGATGTGTACATCATGTACTTGAAGCAACTTCAGAAATCCATTTTTGATGGTCAAGCTTTAGTAAAATATTTCCTATTTAATAGTATGTTTCAAGAATTTGCAAAGTCCCTTAAGAGTTAGATGAAACAAAGCCAAAAGAACCCATTAATACATAAAGCAAAGAAACCCACAAAAAGACATGTCACCAATGTTCAAAGTGATACATTGGTTGAAGAGGAGCTTGATGGGTTGTTGGTAAAGATGGATTTTATTGAAGAGGGTAAAAAAATTTATTGGGATGACTTTTTTGAGACAGGAAAGCCATTATTTTGCCACCCATTCAATACTGGTGGGCATTGGGTGCTTGTGTTTGTAGACACATCTACAAAAAAAATGTGTGTGCATGATTCCATACCTTCTTCTTAACATGTCATTGCTATTCAAAAGTTAATGTTAAAATTTGTTGAATTTTTATTCAAAGGTGATTCTTCAATGGATAAGAGCACAAGTGAGGTGAAGGAAAAGCAAAAGAAGTTACCTTCAAAATGAAGTACAGTGGCTATGCAAGATACTTCTACTCAAGAAAATGGATATGATTGTAGCATGTATATAATAATATACAAGCACCATTTAGTATTTGGAAAAAACTTAAATTTCGGTAGTGAGTTTGTTTCCATGTATTGAAATACTATGATACAAGAAATTCTTAGTTGTTTAGTTCTTGAGCAACCTTGGAAAAAAATATTTGTGTAGCACATTGCTAGTAAGGATTGTAGTAAGCATGGTCCTTTTCTAGTTTTTGATGTAACTAAACTACAATGATGTAAAATCCAGCTTGCCATCTTCAATGATAGGCAAATTCTGTGTACATGGGACAACAATGTATTTATTTTAGATTTTTCGATTGGAAATATATATGGTTTTCCTTGTTTCATATATTGTTTATTATCTTTCGAAATCTAAAAAATGGAATCTATAATATTTAAGGTTCCATATGTATTGAAAATATCCTTCCCATAAAATAAACAAGTTTCCATAATATCTATACAAAATATTGCTTTGATAGGATCCTTTGTGTAAGTTGGTTAATTATAAAGTGTGATAAAAACCATAGTAATGTACATGGTTTTGAAAAAAACAAAAAAAGAGTCAACCATGACTCTATTCAGCACCCTTCACATGGGTATCTTCCTCCATTTCTTCTACAGTTGTAATGTCAATAAAATCATCCTTAGTGACTTTATCGTCAACTTACTTAGTAGGGTTATCTACCATCTGAGCCATATCTGATGGTCCTACCTCTACTGTAGGTTGTGATGTGGCCATGGCCATCAACTCAAGATTAGGAATGTCCTCTATCACCTCCCCTGAACCAATGGTTTCATGCAATGCCCTCAACTACTCAAAATGTATATTTAGCTATTGTTTCTAAGTTGGCAAGATGGCTCTGTCTTCTCTCTAAGTGGTCAAAATGTTGATGCATCTTATACTCGAATGCATCAATCCTCGTAGAGAGACCATCCATGCATGTTGTTATCCTAGCCTCCATTGCCTTCAAGTATTGAAAAATGGTAGCCCCATCTCCAAACTATTGCTATTATTGCAGATGAACATGGATAACACGTAGTTAATCAGCTTCACTGTAGTATTTGATGAGACATGAATTGCACATAGTGCTGGCGGCCCACGATAAGGCACCCACGTTGTATCATGGGTCGCGTTGTATCCTGGGCCGCGATATCACGTATGCGATGTATCATGGGCCGCGATATCGCATCCCCCGCGATATCGCGTACGCGATATCGTAGTCAGCCACCATGTCTATAAATAAGAGGCGGCTCTCCCTCATTTCGATCCCAGTTTTAGTGTAGCGAAGCTCTGGCAGTTTGATCCCTCCNGGTTGTGATGTGGCCATGGCCATCAACTCAGGATTAGGAATGTCCTCTATCACCTCCCCTGAACCAATGGTTTCATGCAATGCCCTCAACTACTCAAAATGTATATTTAGCTATTGTTTCTAAGTTGGCAAGATGGCTCTGTCTTCTCTCTAAGTGGTCAAAATGTTGATGCATCTTATACTCGAATGCATCAATCCTCGTAGAGAGACCATCCATGCATGTTGTTATCCTAGCCTCCATTGCCTTCAAGTATTGAAAAATGGTAGCCCCATCTCCAAACTATTGCTATTATTGCAGATGAACATGGATAACACGTAGTTAATCAGCTTCACTGTAGTATTCATCCCATCCAACCTTGCCACCATCCTGTAATACTTGAGGATCAGGAAGCCATACAAAATCATTAAAATGAGTCTTAGGGAACCGTTGAGTATAAAATGCACATCCCAAATGAGGCAACTAATCCTCATTGAACACATGCACTTCCTTAGCATCAAAATCAGGAGGTGGGATTTGCCAACACTTGAAAAGAGTAGATGCAACTGAAAGAAATGGAACTATCAATGCATCCCTGGTAAGGATTTGCATCCTGATAAGTAAAATGTGGGGGTAATTCAGTGAACAATCTCCCTCCAAATCAAGCAAGACCATCAATGCAAAAGACATCACATATGTATGATGAGTCACAACAAGGAGATTGGTGTGAATAGCCTTCACAAGAACTCTCTCTTTAGGGAGAAGTTCTTGTAAGGCCAACCAATGTCATCTGACTCTACCTTAAGAACCGTTGCAAGAAACTGTGTTTTTTTCTTTGAAGTTGTAGTAGTGAAATATTCCTTGCATGTACCAATGACCATTTTAAGTGCCTCCCCAAAGATCTTCTTTGTCAATGGATATTCAGAATCACCTATGCGAACAACCATAGATGATGTTGCATCTCAAACATGTGACACATAAAAGTGATGTGCCTCCTCTTCATAATATTCAGTCTCCTCACTCATGATGAAGCCAAGGCGATGTTGAATTAGCTTGGCATGCATCTCAGGCCATATAAGTTGCATCAATGCATTGAAGTCCTTAGGACTTCATATTGGGGCTGGTCTAAATTGAGCCTCCCAATGTTGATGTTTCTCTCTTGCTTGCTAGTCTTGAGCCCAACGATATTCGTCTTGCTCTCTTTGAGCATCTTGTGCAATAGCATGGGAGCTAGACTGCTGTTGACCCTGTGTCTGTCTCCTTACCTCTTGCTCTTACACTCTAGTGGACTTTCTTTTATCGTTTCCATGTGAACTGCCTCTTTGTGTAGACAAAATACATAGCATTAAAAATTTAAAAACTAAAAAAATCATTTAAAAAAGCACAATCTATTACATTCACAATTTAGTTCCAACTTTCAAAGCTTCCTTATAGAACACATAGCTTCATTACAAAATTATGTTAGATTTACATAGCTTTAGTTTAATAAAAACTAAGACAATTGTGAGAGATGTCCCAAGTGGTGGTTCTCTTGGGCTCTCCCCATGGTTCGGGGGCCATGGAACACTCTGAGGTGCCCTCGGGTGGCTCTCAAGTGTTATAAAACCCACCCCGGCTTGGTGGTACCAAGCTAGCAATAGGACACACTCCTGTTGCTACTCTCTTCTCTAAGTCCTCTTCTTTCCCTCTTCTCCGTGGAGAACTACATGGCCCTGATTCTACGGCGGTCGTAGATATGTAGGCAACCAAGACTGGATAGTTTTGGTGCGGTGCCATGCCACACCTTGTACCAGATTGTGAGGGATTTGGGGGTGAGGTACCTTCCCTTGTAGATGCATTGTTTCTCCTTCCACCGATGTGGTCTACAAGGTTGTGTGTGTACTTGTTTGCTTGGTTCTCTTCTGCTTGCACTTGTGAGATGCTTGCTTGTTTGAGGCGTATTCCCCAGGTCTTTCGCCCCAGATCTATTTGATCTTTGTGAATTCCTTGGGGTGCCGGGCAATGTCGGGGCAACGTTGTTACAACAATAGTTAATTTTTGAAAAGGAAAAAAATAATTTTGGGAAAGCTAATACAATATTTGATGTACTTCAAATGGATCCAAGGTATAACTACCTTGATACCCTTCTGAATCATGATAAGAGAAATTTTGCATATGCATAGGATTTTAAAGAAATAATTTATTACCATGGCACCACATCGGATATTCATTTTTTGATAACAAAAAAAAAATCCTAGCCATTCATAAACTTCTAAATATGTTAGCTATATTTGAAGCTGAGAAAATATCATTATTACCAAGGATAAAGATATTGTCTTCAAAATTGTTCTTGGAACTTTCTTTAGATGTTAATCAATAAGATTGCACTTGTTGTGCTTCCATAAACTCCCTCAAACTATGGTGTTACCCAAGGAACCATTAATCAATTACATTAAATTGCCAAATATTTGGCCTTGAGTGTAAACAATGGAGAGAGGAAAAACACATAGTTGCCGTGCTTCTTTAAAAATTGAAAATATATAAAAAAATATACGACCCACCATGAATTTGTATAAGAAATTAGGACCTTCTTTTTGTTTAAGATTATGACACAAACAATGAATAAGATACAACTCTATAAATACAACGTCAAAAAATAGAATTGACAAACTGTAATCATCTCTACCCACTGAAGTTTATTAGTTAAGATTTTTGACTTGAATCGTAAAAATTACTAGTTAGATTCCATTCAAGAGGATTGAGTTATAACTTTGGTCTCCAAGCTATCAATGAAATAGTTGAGAACCATCAACACTCCAAATCATAAGCAAGCCACACATATAATGCCTTTTATGCTCAAACACAGCATAAGCCTACCAGCACTAGTTGACATCTAATGTTTTGAACACTAGTTCCCATAGAAATATGCTAGGAACCCTATTCTTTCTTATTGTGTCCTACTTGCCTAGAAACATCATATGAGAAGCTATCTCCATGCCTCATAATATTGGAATTGAAATTGAAATTTGTAAATTAAGATTTCACTTTCAGCCAATTTTTTATAGAACTTATTTAGTTCATGACATTAAAAAATCCTTGGGATTGACACTCAGGTAGGATATGACTAATAAGTTCTACTTTGAACTATCAATTTCGTGAAATTGAACGTAATTTAAGCAATTTTAAAGTTTTCCTAACATATTGAAATTCTAGCAATCCAAAGTTCATTAGTTGTGTCTACTAATTTCATCTCATATATTCTTTTCTTCATTTCATTGCCTAATTTATGTGCATTGAAAAACCAGCGAAGAGCCAACGAACAAATTTTTTTCGTGGAAATAACTGCTGATGAGAACTGCACCAACGCGTCAGAACAAACAAACAAACGGATGAGAATTGCGCCAACGCACTAGAACAAACTATAGAAATTTGAATTGTTTCTTCGCAATCCATGGCAGAAAACCCTGGTAGCCCATAACAAAGAAGACATTGCTGAAAAAGGGTACAATTCTACTCACCTTGTCCATCATTACTGATACAGAGGATGAATTATGTTCTCATTTGGCGCGAGTGGTAACGGCACTGGTGATTTTGGCGTGCTTGGCTTGGTTGCGATTTACTACAGCGAAACAAACGGTCGAAATGTGTCCTTTTCTAAGAACGAAGTTCTTTTTATTTTGTGTGTTTTTAGCGCAATGCGAATAACTGCGACTTGCATATTGCTCATAGTTTTTCCAAGTAAACTACGGGTCACTTTAATTTATGTGACTTGTAATTTGTCAATAAAGTTGCGGATGGATGGCATGCTTGATTGCGAAACACAGTAGGATTATGTAGAACTATGTCCAACAGCGGCACGCACTGTGATTTACGAATTTCTGTTTCTTGTTTAACTGTGAACCACGCTAGAGTGAGTGTAGGGTTAAATTGCAAGTGGACTGCGCCTCGCAGGTTATGAAGAAAAGATTGCGCCCAGATGCTACTCGCAATCAACATTGGGATTGAATGCGTGCCACTGCGAATCGCATTCTAACAACACGAATGACATCGCAGGATTTTGGTTCTTCCTTTATATGCATGAGTCCGATAATGTGCATACAAATTCTCAAATATGTTATAAATTAATCCAAAGTAGAAAATAAAACAAATGGTTAAATTGAACCAATAGATTAAGACACAAGAGTAAGTAACAACACCATAACTTCTTTAAATCATTTTAGCTGTTATAATTTTTGTCCAACTGTTCAAGGACATACAACCAAAGAAAACAAAAGGGCTACCATAAGGACATACAACCAAAGAAAACAAAAGGGCTACCATAAGGGATAACAACATTGAGGACAAAATTTGTAGCATTAGAGAGATAAATAATGGCTCAAAATCAGGTGAATTGTCTTTCCTATTAAGATAAGACAGTTATGCACTCCAAGTAAGCCTAATGATAGCCAAAATCAAAAACTTTTCTTCTTCATATAGCCTAGGCATTCTACTACATCAAATTTTAATGTGAGGGAGATGAGTTCCAGTTGTAACCTTATCTATCTTCATTACATTTTGCAAATAAAACATACGAAATGTTACATTCTTACACTTAACAATCATCAATTGGATTTTCAAAATCAAGTCATTATAACTAGATTGTGTCATTACCTTCTGTAAATAGTTTTCTATGACACTTTTGAGTAGAAAGCTTTTGTTGTCAAATTTTAGTAGGGCTATCCTAACTAGACAAACTAGACAATCTTTTATTACTTGCCAAACCATTTTCATTTTCTGAAAACAAAAAATTTGACTAAATTTGTTGAACATATTTTTCAAGTTCAAAAACACTCTCTCTATCTATGGGCATATTCTTTGCAAAATTTGTGAACGCCTTTTTCAATTTTGGTATTTTTTTTGTCTAGCTTGCATATGCATTGTCCTCAAATGCTTCCACTTGCTCATCTGATTTGTGAACATCCTTTTTGATGTGCTAATGGGATGATATTGTAGTGTTGTGTACCTTGTTACTATTTGATTTCTGATTGGTTGATCCAAATGTCTCGGGTGTCATCCCTAATTGTGATCCCGCTTCATGGCTTGGAAACTCATGAGGCATAAATGAATTTATCTCAAAAGGGATTCCTGAATCAAAATGCTCATCTTAGAAGAAGAACTTACATGCACTAGTATGTCCTTTTACTAATATCAAAACTTTCATTGAATGCTTACAAAAATGACTAAGGCTGGACCACCTACACTCATAGAAAATACTGAAAGAGAACACCTTGGATACCATGTACCAACTATCCCATTTCAAACAATTTTGACTCTGCACAAGATATTCATCCTCTTTATCCAAGACTTGTTTGTAATCATCGTCACAAATTTCAATAGTCTTTTCCTATGACTTCTTATTGATTTCTCTATCCTTTATATTTATTAGATATCTTGCAACTTTAAGTCTTGCATTGTTCTAGTAATATAGTTGTACCTTTGTCAAGGTCCATATAAGCCAATCAATACTACAATATTTCCTATTTCTAATACCTCTCAAGAATTTTCCTTTTAGAAATCCATGATAGGACTCAACAACATTGTTTATGTGTTGCTGAGCATGCGGAATATCATGATAGGCTTTTATCCGTATCCCCAAGAATTGAACGTTTAAGCCCATGATAATAAAACAACAATGGAACATACAATCTAAATTTGTTAATATAGTCATTGCAACATCAAATATGTATATACTTACAAAATTTATCTCCGTTTATCCACTGCCTCTTTAGGTAATTGATGCAATGGATGCGTATTGGCAAACTTGTTACTTTCCATAACAACATCCATAGGAGTTTTGCATTCATTCATAATATAGTTCAGATGTGCTGCCATTGCCTTTCTTGTTGTGGAATCTCTAATCTTTGTTGCCAAGTTCTTCCTCCATGTCCTCCAAACATGCCAAATGCATAGAAAAAAAAAAGAAACCAAATACTAACATAGAGATTTAACATAATGTTGCACATTCAATTTTGATATCTCCATGTTTTGTACTCAACTTTTAAATTACACAAAAAATTTCAATGTTTTAAATGTTACCTCAATGCATTCATTTTAGCTTTTGAATCATCAAGCATAAAAGCATTTGCTGTCCATCATGGCTCTCAAGACTTGTATCTTCTCATCAATTCAGAAATCCAAGCTATGATAACACTCTCTATACACCTAAAGGAGATCACCCATGGTACAGGTAGTCCATTTTAGTGTGAATCAAAATTCATGACTATGTGAAGATGGAGTTCTTTAGAAAAAAGACCAATTATATTAGAAAAATGAACCAATTACAATACAAAATTTTCTTGATACAAGGTTTCTAATGAATCCTAAAATTTTACTTCATATTTGTTGGTGTTGAAGGTTGAATCCATAGTAAGTATGTTTTTTTTGAGATAGACCTATCATCTTTTTTAGCATTCATGGTGATTGCAACTCGATGATTGTTGGGATATACTGTTCGATATTCTTTTCTTGATAGTAAAAGAAAAAATCTATGGTGCTTTTATACTAGAGGTGTGTACTAATTTTATCATGCTCACTTTTTTTTGTATTTTGATGTAATATCTTTACAAATATTATAAATGTCCTTTTTCAAAAGAAACATGTTCCTCTTCCGAGATACCTTGAATTCTTGCCCATCATTGAATAGATCCTTAATATATTTGTCATAAATCATATCTATTGGAAATCCTTCATTCTATAATGATACTATCTTTTGATGTATCTCAAGGAAAATAGGTATTGATTGAACATCTCTTCTATCAAACATGGGATCAAGTAAGCTTTGAGAATAAGCTCCTGACTTGTCTACATGGTTCATTTCTTTACATATAAGACATGCAACATGAATAGCAACACACATGATGCAAATTATGAAATGACGTTGACAACCAGTCTTTCTTCCACTCTTGTTTCTTTTTCTTTCTTCCTTAGGTGCCACCCCCATGATAACATTTGGGTCATACAAACAATGATAATTGATTCATGTATATTCATGCATATAAGATAGTAATTTAAGAATATGCATTATACAAAATATTTAATAAACATTGTTGAGAACATAAAAAATACAAGAAAACCTACCATGTACATTAGGTGTAGTGGTTTGATTAGGAGCAAGTTTCCTTTTCTCATTTCTATTGGTTTTTGGTTCTATTGTGATGAACCATTGTTTTGTTTTGGCCCTAATGTCGAGTATGCAACATCGGAGCCATGACGTCGCGTACACAACGTCGGGGTCTTGATGCAACGTTGCATAAGCGATGTCGAAGCATCTACCTTGTCTCTATAAATATCATGCATGGGCTCCCATTTTGAGTCAGTTTTTAGTCATTCTTACTCAGAGTAGTGAAGCTCTTACCATTTATTTTCCTCAGAGTTAGAATATTTTCTGAGAGTCATCAAAAGGAGTTTGAAGTGTGTACAGTTCTTTATTCGAACACTGATGTACCTGAGTGCAATAGTGTGACTGGAATAAAATGAACTCTTTTAACAATCCTTGTAGCACTAAGAATAGCTTAACATTTTTTAATTCATTTTTACTTTCTTGTTCTTTATTTTAATGCATTTAATTAAGCAAATTATTTCTAGTAGTTAGTGAACACAAGCACGAACACTTTGAGTATTTATATAGTACTTGGTAACCCAGCAACACTTAATGTTTGGTATCCTAGCAGTGCTATATGTGTTTAGGATGTGTTCAAGAAAGTGGGACAGTTATTTGTGTTAGGCTAGCTAGGCAATAGACATTAGTTTTTAATCTACTTTATCCTTATTCTTGTTGTAGGTGATTACATCCATAAAATATAAAATGAAAAAAATTCATATACCTCAATTACACTTAAACCATACCCTTGAGCCTCACAAGTGTAGTTGGGAAGACAATGAATGTTCTCAACATCGTTTCACTTCTTAGAGAAACTAGTGTATGAGATAACTATAGGTCCATGGAATTCGACCAGATTGTACATAATGCCTTAGTGATTCATACGGTTGGGCGTAGGGGAACCTTGCCTCTCATCATTAGCACTGTTGCTAGGGACCTTTTTGTTGTTTTGTGCTCTATCTAGAACCTAGTGAAAGTATTTAAATTGTTGGAATGAACTTGATAGTCATATCTTATTTCATAATTATTACAAAAAATTCTCAGAGCACATTGTGATTTTTATTTGCTAACTGAAAATGTCTTCTTCTCATAGGAGTGCTTCTCTGCCCAAGGCTGATAATGTTTGTTCGACAAAGCCTCAACAGTACCAAATTATATATAACCATCCTAATGGGTATGAGCCAAACTTCACCTTCATCCTACACCAAGATGAACAACTGTGGTGGCGTGACATGGAGGCCAACATTGTGTTGTCACATGATCATGTTGCTCTTGCAATGCTCTATAAAATGCTTGCATGATGTGGTCTTCAAGATTGCCATGGGGAGTATAATGTGGAAGATGTTGATTGCAAGGATTATCATCCCACTGAAGCACAACGCCTATGGGATCGACAGCTAGAATAACACTATGAGTTTTCAAAGGGAAAAGGGCTTAACAATCCTCCATTCCTATTGTACTAACGGCTAGTGGAGAATCCTTCTCTGGCGATTTTCCATACAATGACGCTCCTTTCTTTGACTTTAGCAATAGAGATCAAAACTAGAATCTACACTCCATAGTTCACAATCCTGATTTTGGTAACAAGGGATTTAATGAAAAAGATAGATTCGAAGGGGCAAGTTAAGATAGGAATGCTGACAAGAAGCAAGATCATGATCATGGTCACAATTATCAAAGAGTTGATAGTAGGCATTGTGATGGTGCTACTTCTCCTTCCTCTTCCCCTTCATCATCATCTTCTTCTTCTAGCTTTAACTGTGACCATAGAAGGCAAGATTGTGATGGGGGTGATTGGAATGAATGAAATAATCGACAAGACCAAAATAACTAAAGGGACCATTGGGACAAACAAGATCAAAGACGAAGACATTCAAGAGAGGCACATTGCCATGAATGAAGGGGTAGTAGAGGGCATCGTAGGCACCATGAACCCTTCATTTGCTACCCAAAGCATGCTTAACATCATAGAGGTAGTTAGAATCCCAACAAGGCATGTGAAAGATAGTCAGATCAAATAGTTAGACTTGAACAATATTCCTCGATTTGAAGGAGGATATAATTTTGATATGTAGAATAATCTTCAAGCTTTCCAAGATGCATGTGTCTTGAAAAACATAGAGAATGAGTGAAAAAAATTAAAGTTGTTCCCAAGGACACTCATCAAAGAAGCAGAGAACTAGTATCAGTCCTTAGAACTGGAATCTATTAGATGATGAAGTACCATGCTTGAGTTATTCAATGATAAGTATAAAATGCATTCTAGGATGTCCAACTTAAAGAAGCAAATTCAAGGGTGGAAATAAGGAACACATGAATCCTTGGATGCTACCATTGGTGGATACTATGCCTTGATGTACAAATACCTTGGCCATGGTTATTTTCAATTGGCTCAACTTCACCACATTGTAGATGGGCTTCATAATGAAATGAGGAAGACCCTTGGTGTCTATGCCTAAGGGCAATTGTTAGAACTAATTGCTCATCAGGTACAAAGGTTAATAGAGCATGTTTTCAAAGAGGAGGGCAAACTAAGAAAAAGAGAAAGTATAGAGGAGTACAATCATGATCCTTCCATTTCCAAGAGGAAGGTTCGATTTTGTGATAGTGAGGACGAACCCATATTTGATGAGGGGATGTATAAGAAAGCGTTGCCACTTCAACAATTCCAATTTGAACTTATGACCAAGGTTGATTAGTTAAGGAACTCCATGGATAGCATATTTCAAGCTATCCTCAAAATCACTGAAGAGTCCAGAGAATAAGCTAGTGACCGTGAGTGCAGGAGGCACAAGGAAGCTAAACATGCATATTACAAAGGTAAGGGAAAAATTGTTGCAATAGAAGAGGTTATGGATAGTGAATCAGATGATGATTGTGGGTGTGATGTATGTTAGTATGAACATCCCAAGGGATGCTACCCCATTGTGTCACATCTTCAGGAGTTTGGGGTGTATGCCTTACATCCACAACTTACACAAAAGCAAACATCTAGAAGGTTGCCTTATCCTCAAGGTAATCTTAGGCAGTTCTACTAGCAACAACCATATTATCCAAGTGGAGCTCCACTACAACTGTACAAATAGTACCAATAATGGTAGCAACCACAATCATGGGCATTTGTGCTGCCAAGGCAACAATACCCTTACCGATAACCTAATCCATATGGTTACCACATTTAGTAAGCCATGTCTCCACGTGACTCTTCTAGTCATGTTTCTAATATTTAGCCTTGCTACCACCCTTCTGATTACTATCAAACTTCTTCCCCACATGAAAGAATGGATGCCATTCCTATCCTTATCCTCCTCCTATCTCTGCACACACTCCTTCTCCAATTGCATAGCTACCACCTACTCCTCTTATGTAGGGTGAACTACTAGCTCAACTGTAACAACGCAATGCTATGAGGGTTGTTAATTTGCAACCCAATCATCAATCAGAGGGGTCAAATGCTCAATCAAAGAAAAGACCTTTCCTTTGACCCCATAGCCCACCTAATACTTCATGTACACTTGCAATTGATAATCCTACTCCTACCTCTTCCTCCATATCAAATTCCTTCAGGCCTTCTTCAAACCAAAGTTTGCCAAGGATCCATATTGTAATGCTCACTCATATTATGTCCAATTTGATGCATGTAGGAAACCTTTCCAAGAAATTAGTTGATCCTAAAAGTCCTTTGATTTATTTGCAGATTGCTAGAAATGAACCATGTAAGGCTTTTCTCAATTTAGGTTCTGGTGTTAATTTGATTTCTCATGAGATGTACACTACCTAGAACCTACCTCCTCTCAAGAAGAGCAACATTAGATTGGAATTGGTAGACCAGTCCATCACTATTCCATTGGGACTAGTAGAAGATATTGTCACCATTTTCTGTGGGTGGTCATATCCTATTGATTTCCTTGTAATCAAAGTGGAGAACTACAAAGGTGACTTCCCAATCATAATGGGAAGGGCATGGCTAAGCATCGTTGATGCACAAATGGGCATTAGAGATCTTTTCCTAGATATTTCTAAAGAAAATGCATTTGGAAAGATTGAGGAGAAGAGAGTTTCATGCATCGTGTACAGTGATAATGGGTGCAATTATGTGTAGAAACTTTGGGCCATCAAGCAAACATCCATCTCTACATGTAAGTAGTGTACACCAAAAGTAGAAATTCAAAGGTGTTTGTACGTAGTAGCCACAAAATAAGATGGCACCCAGTGGCTGACCGTTGATTCAGAAAGCAACACACTTTGCATGGAACTAGCTGAGAGCCTGACATGTGAATATGTCACCAACATGGATGAACTTGAGCAAGTTCATCACTACCTCTATGAAGATACAAATGATGATACTCACCAGGGAGAGTTGGAAATTCTGAGAAATTTAAGCAAGAGCCCCTTGAACTAAAAACATTACTAGTTGGAATGGAATATGTATTTTTGAAAAATAAGAAGTTGGTTATAATCAATGTAAAACTTGCTCCAAAACAGAACTAGATGCTATTGAAGGTAGTTGAAAGATGATCAACAACTTTTGCTTGGTCATATCCTAAACTCATAGGGATTGATCCTAGGATATGCTAGCATTACATTTACACCAACTTAGCCATGAAGCCAAAATGACAACCACAGAGGTGGTTGAACCCCAAATTGAAGCAAATCGTCAAGGAGGAAATCCAACAACTCCTTAAGGCAGGGTTTATCTATCCCATTGCAAATAGTGAGTGGGTTAGTCCACTCATAATTGTACCAAAGAAAGATGGTAAGTGGTGGGTTTGCATCGATTTCGGGTTGCTGAATATGGCAACATTCAAGGATCATTTTCTATTGCCATTTGTTAACCAGGTGCTAGACATAATATCAAGGCATTGCTACTGCAACTTCCTAGATGATTATAGTGGCTATAAGAAAATTCAAATTGCACTGGAGGACCAAGCAAAGACAATGTTCATATGTCCATGGGGGACTTTTGCATATTGTAAGATGTTGCTTGGTCTATGCAATGCTTGTAACACATTTCAATGCCTAGTCCTGAGCATCTTTCAATAGCAGATCAATCGGGGTGTAGAAGTCTTCATGGATGACTTCTCCACCTATGGAGCTACATTTGAGCAAGCCTTAGACTACCTTGAGCAAGTGTTGAAACAATGTGTTGAAATTAACTTGCAACTCAATTGGCAGAAAAGTCATCTCATGGGTTAGAAGGACATTGTACTGGGGCAAAAAATCTCACAAGTAGGAATTGAGGTGGACCTTAAAAAAATAAGGATCATCTAAGGAATAACCTGCCAACCAAAAATAGTTAAAGATGTTTAGTAATTCCTTGGATACATTGGCAACTACCAATGATTCATAGAGAATTTCTCTAAGATCACAAAATCGTTGGTCAAGCTAACAAAGAAAGATACTCCCTTCATTTGGACCGTAGAATTTGAGAAAGCATTCTAGCAATTGAAAGAGAAGCTTGTAGAAACTCTAATCCCACAAGCACTTGACTAGTCTAGGCCATTCCATATATGATGGATGCATCAAATTATGCCTTGGAGATGTGTTGATGTAGTTAGATGACAAGAAACGTCCATACAACATCCACTATGCCAACCGAAGCATTATGGATGCACAATTAAACTACACCACTACAGAAAAAGAATTGATGGCGGTGGTGTTTACTTTAGAGAAGTTTAGACATTATGTGCTTGGGTACAAGGTGTTTGTACACACTGATCACAGTGCCATCCGCTTTCTAATGAATAAGGCAATGGTGAGGCCTGGTGTCATATGGTGGTTGGTGATCTTGTAGGAATTTGATCTTACAATGGTTGATGGAAAGGACACTAAGAATGTGGTCATTGATCACTTGTCTCAGTTGCAATGGGATGACAAAGAGGACTAAAGTCCATTATTTGATATGTTTCTTCATGAAATCCTCTTTGTTGGGGCTGTAACTAAACAAATTCCCAATGACAGAAAATGGTATGATAACATTCTCACCTATCTTCTCATGTAGGAGATGCCACAGGGGTTGGACCACTAGAAGAAACAATAGTTTCTTCACCAGGTGAAGCACTTCATGGAGATCAATTAACATCTCTACAAGGTGTGCATCAATGGCCTAGTTCATTGGTATGTCTCTGATGCTAATCAACTTCACATTCTCTAAGATGCTTATGAAGGTCCTTATGGAGGACACTATGCTAGAAGATGCACGACCATTAAAATCTTGATGGGAGGGTACTACTGGCCAACACTCTTCAGAGATGCTTACCATTTTATCCGCTCTTGTGAGTGATGCTAATGAGATGGTGGAATGACTACTTGAATGAAGGAACCTCAACAATGGATTTAACCATTAGAACCATTTGACATTTGGGACATTGATTTCATGGGTCCCATCATGCCCATGTCAAATGGAAAGGTGTACATCATAATCATTGTTGACTATTGTACCAAATGGGCAAAAGCAACAGCCGTCATCGATTATACATCCTCTACTACTACTTGGTTTGTACAAAAAAATGTTGTAAATATGTTTGGTATGCCACGTGCATTAATTTTTAACAATGGAACTCATTTTATAGGTACTACTTTTCGGAAGCTCATGCAACGCTTGGGGGTTAAACATAAATTCACAACACCCTACCATCCCCAAGCTAATGGTCAAGCTGAGGTTATTAATAGGGAAATCACACAAATACTAACAAGAACTGGTAGCAAGTATAGAAAGGACTAGAGCATGAAACTCAATGATGCTCTTTGGGCCTACCACTCAATTTGAAAACTTCCTATAGGCTACTTTGCCTATGATCTTGTGTACGGAAAACTACTAACACTTCCCATTCAATCTAACCTTTGTACACTTTCAACAACTTGTGACCTTGACCTTGACTTAAGTCTAGCCCAAAAAGAAAGACTAATGAATCTCAACCTACTAGATGAAAACTGAATAGTAGGCTTATCATCTAACGAGTTGTACAAGGCATATAACAAAAAGTGTCATGACCTGAAAATTAGAAGAGTCAAATTGCAACTAGGAGGTAAGGTTCTCTACTGGAATCCTACACATGTACCTCAATGAACTAAGTTGCAAACATTGTGGGAAGGACCTTATATTATTTACGAGACTTTTCCTTCTAGGACCATGATGATCTATAAACCTGAGAGCCCAAATAAGAAACAACTAGTCAATATTCAACAAATCAAACCTTTCCATGAGCATATGCCAGCCAACATAACAACAACCTCATCAAATGGACAACCACGCTCCATATTTTAGATCTCCTCCTTTCAACTTAGTCATGGGGGAGATGGCCAACCATGCTAATCATTTAAGTGACTCCTTAGTTTTTCAATTTTTTTGTTTTACACATTTTTTGTTTTACAACTTTTTATTTTACACTTTCTTTCTTTTACATATTTTTGTTTTTATGGTATTAATATTTTCTATTTTTTTTTACATTTTTGCTCATACATTTGCTATTTCTATAATATTTTATACTTTCTTTTATATTTTCTTTTATTTGGTGTGGTTTTCTAACTTTTTGATAATAAGTGCCAGGTACATTGGTAATGCATATTTGATGGTGGTTTGTACTATTTTTGTTATTTGATTGTTGGTGTCTAGTTTTTGGTTTTGAGTTTTGTTACAAATAATTAGGACATGGTTTCTTTTTCATGTAACAGACAGTGAGTCCACAACATCCACCCATCCACACACTCTATGGTTTTCCTTATTTTGGAAGCATGCAGTCCCTTTTTCATTAATAAAATTTTAATAAATTTGTAACTTTGGTAGTTTTTGGAATTGGAAAAGCTTCAAAGGTTTGAATAAGGTGTGGCTTCAAGGGGATTTGGTAGTCTTTGTGCTTTTTTGTTTGCTTGGGTGCATGTGTGTTTTCATGAATTTCTTATCATTCCATGTTGATGAGCGACGAGGTACCCCTACGCTCAATAATGCGAATACAAGCATTCACGTGTGATTCAGTCAAACTTCAAGGATTAAGTGCTTATGTGCCTTCACATAACAAGGATGGGTTAGGCGATCATTGTCTTTCCAAGCTTACTTGTATGGCACAATTGTATGGTTAAGTAAACTTGAGGTATGTGATTTTTATGGTTTTTTATGTTTTATGTTCCTGGTGCCTAGAATGGAGAAATGAGATAATTAAATAACTAATTTAATTTAACTAATCAACTAGGCTCTAACTAGTCCTAACACCAGCATTCGTTCCCACTCTTCGTACATATCCTGAACCAGTGTAACACTACTGGGATTACCAAACGCTAGTTGTTACTGGGTTACAAAGTGTTCCACATATGTTCGAAGTGGTCGTACTGAGTGTGCTTACTTGTTGAAAATTAAAAATCAATAAAAAAAACCAATTAACTAATGAAAGCATCAAATAACTATAAATAACATTAAATGCAATAAATAAGCTATTCTGAATGTTGCAAGATTTATCACAAAGTTCATCTTTATTTTCGGACACAAGGTGTGCTTAGGTACACAATGCTCGAATAAGGATTTGTTCACTTTATGACTCCTACTACAGAAACTTAGAAATAATTCCAACTTTGGAAAGGGAAAAATGCAAGAGTTCGAGTAAGGGACTAAGAAAACTACTCTTGAAACCAAGTGCCCTGGTCTCTTATTTATAGGCAACGAGATAGGTTCTGATATTGGGTGTCCGATATCACTTGTCGAGATCTGATATTGTAGATCCAATATCGCAGCTCATCATACCTCCATGACTAAATGAAAACTCATCCTCAAGTTCCTTACAAAATATTGGGAAGGTATGGGATTATTGACTGAACGATAATCTGATAGTGACATGGAATGACAGACTCAAAGTGCCCAGTGAACGGATCGACAAACATATTACAACATTGGTGTTCATACTCATTGTGGTGAACACTGTACATAGGTGACATCCAGACCCTCATTTGATAGTTTAGAAAGAGAGAGGAGAGAAAAGAAAATGAGGCACGTTGCTACTGATGTTGTAAATGTGCACACCGTTGTTCATTCATGGCCACATGATCAAGCTTGTTCCTTGCGTAAATGCTTTTTGCTCTAGTCCACCTTGAGTGCTCCCTCCTATCCTAGTCCATTGTTCATGCGATCACCATCTACACACATAGCACAATCACGAATTAGCAAGGATAAATAAGACATAATGTCATTGATACCTTGCCTCGCTATGAAGCACATTGGCTAGGTTGTAGGTATGGTAGATATTGGGTTAGAGGTTTATAAATGATGACTACCCAAGGTGTAGCGGTGAGATAAAATTTGTGACAAGGCCCCCACAACTACAAGAAAACCTTTGGTAGCAATAAGATGGTTGAAGGAACAAGAAAGATGAGAGAAATAACAATGGTGAAGCCAATAAAGCAAAAGCAAACATAGATGTCATTGATGGGGTGAACGAGAAATAGTTGATTGCAAGAAATGTTTAAGGGAAAGAGCTTAACAATTACACTAAAAAGGAATGTCAATGGATCCTCTTTAAAGCAGGCTCATGCCCTTAATGCCCTAACAATCCCACACATCAATGGTTAAGGACTTACCCACAAGAGTTCGTAGGCTCTAGGAATGACATATGGAAATAATGGTTAAGGACTTACCCATAAGAGTTTGCCAAAGAAGAACAATGCATGAACTAAGATATAAATTAATCATATAAATGGCAATGAGGTGGAATATGGGAAGAAATACAGAAAGAGAGGAGAGAATGGAATGAAATCCCAAAATTAAGGTTTTGTAAAGTCCCTTGTGTAGTGTATGATTAAGGTGACTTAATAGAATTCATTCCAAATTCAGATTAAAACTAACCACATCCAGTGACCTTGCATCAACACACTTGACCAACTCATCCTCTTGAAGCAACAAGAATGCATCCACAGAGCCACCACCATTCTAATAAGAGAAAAATAGAGAAGCAGGAAGCGAGAAAGGGCCTTAATTAGAGGGAACCTTCAGGCATGGGTAACATGTCTTTCCAGTGCCATAACCAATGCTTGTAGCCCATGTTTCTTTATTATTTCTAAGGGGTTTTTTTATTATGTCTAAGAAGTGTGCTTTGAATTCTCACTAGTTTTTATTTTTTTGCATGAGAACCATACCATGCAAAGACTTATTTGATTTGGTCAACTTCTTGATATTTGGTCAAAAGTAGAATGGTGAAAGATTATATGAAAAACATCCAAGTATCCAAGAGAATAGCTAGCACAAATGCGTCGAATCCCCTTAAGGTCATACCCTTTTCAATCCATTTGAACCTTTCCTTGGTTTGAAGAATACCAAGCCACCAATTCATTAATAAGTTTACTTAGAAAAAGGGACAGTATAGTTCCAAGCTCAAGGGAGACCATAGAACTGAATGGATGAATAGATGATGTGGACTCATTGCCTATTTTATTAAAAGAAACCATATCTTAGTATCAACATTAAAATTCAAGTGTAAAAATCAAAAATTAGCAATCAATACTATTATAGTGTTCTCCACCATCATGAACACTTATTATATGATGAGTGAGATTTATTCAAACAAAATGTTATAGAGAAAGAAATAGTAAAAAATGTTAATGATGAGGGCTTTAGAATGGTTAGCATTGGTGGCCATCTCCCCCATGACTAAGTTGGAAAGAGGAGATCTGAAATAATGAGCAAGGTTGTCCTTTTATAGAGGTAGTGTTAGTACTAGCCATTTTATGTTCATGGAAAGGTTTGGTTTGCTGGATGTTGACCAATAATTTCTTGTTCAAGCTTTCAGGTTTATAGATCATCATGGCCCTTGAAGGAAAAGTTTCATGAATGATATAAGGTCCTTCCCATAGCATTTGAAATTTAGTTCGTTGTGACACGTGTGGGATTCCAATAAAGAACCTTATGTCCTGGTTGGTATTTGACTTTCCTAATCCTTAGGTCATGACGTTGTTTGTTAAAGGCCTTGTGTAGTTCATTGGATGATAGGGCGACTAATCAATTTTCATCTAGCAAGTTAAGGTTCATCAACTATTCTTTCTATGCTAGACTGAGGTCAAGGTTGAGGTCACATGTTGTAGATAGTGTACAAAGCTCAGCTTGGATAGGAAGTGTTGGAAGTTTACCGTACACTAACTCATAGGGAGAGTAGCCTATAGAGAGTTTCCATGTGGAGCGGTATGCCCAAAGAGCATCGTTCAGTTTGGTGCTCCAGTCTCGCCTATATTTGCTAATGGTTTGTGTTAATATTTTTGTGATCTCCCTATTGGTGACTTCAGCTTGACCATTCGCTTGAGGATGATATGGTGTAGTTAGCTTATGCTCAACTTTTAAGCATTAAATCAACTTCTAAAAAGTCACATCTATAAAATGTGTGCCATTGTTAGAAATAAGTGCACGAGGCATGCCAAACCTGTTTATGATTTGTTGTTGAAAAAATTATGCAATGGTAGATGATGTATAGTTCGTAACAGCGGCTGCTTTTGCCCACTTTGTAAAATAGTCAACAACAACAACAATGTAGGCTTTTTCATTGGACATTGGTGCAATAGGTCCCATAAAATCAATACCCCATATGTCGAAGGGTTTTAAGGGTTGAATCCATTGTTGTGGATCCTTCATTCTAGCAGTCATTCCCCCATCACATTTGCAGTGCTCAAAAGATTAGATGAAATGATGAGCATCCCAAAATAATGTAGGCCAATAATATCTTGCAAGAAATATTTTAATGGCTATTTGTCTCCTAGCATAATGTCCCCCACAAGGGCCCTCATGAGCATCTTGGAAAACTCGCAGTTGATCCACATCGGGAACACACCATCGGACCAAGCCATCAGAGCATACCTTATAAAGGTGTTCATTGATTTCCATGAAATATTTGGCTCGGTGAAGAAACTGTTGTTTCTTTTTAATGTCTAACTCTTGTGGTGTTTCTTGTGTAAGCAGATAAGTGAAAATGCTACTATACCAATTTGTATTGGTGGGTAAGTGATTGTTTATCACTCTTGCAAAGAGGAGTTCATCAGGGAAATGGTCAGAGATTGGATATTCGTTCTCTTTTTTGTCCCATGGTAACCGAGATAAATGACCAGCAACAACATTCTTGGTGCCTTTACAATCAATCATCGTAAGATCAAACTCTTGTAAGATCACAAGCCATCGTATGATGCGAGGGCTCACCATTGGTTTATTCATTAGGAACTGAATTTCACTATGATCCATATGTATAAATATCTTATAGGCCAATACATAGTGCCTAAATTTTTCTAGTGCAAACACCACAACCATTAACTCTTTTTCTATTGTGGTGTAGTTGAGTTGTGCACCAACAATACTTCGACTTGCACAATGAATGTAGTAGGGGCATTTTTGGTCATCTAACTATCTAAGTACGACTCCTAAAGCAAAATTGGACACATCAGTCATTATATGGAATGGTTAGGACCAATTAGGAGCTTGTAGAGTTGGTGTTTCTATGAGCCTTTGCTTCAAGGTTTGGAAGGCTAGCTCACATTCCTTGGTCCATTCAAAGGGTACGTCCTTCTTCATTAATTCTACCAATGGTTTTGCGATCTTTGAAAAGTTCTTAATGAAGCATCTATAATGGCCAGTATGTCCAAGGAATGATTAGATGTCTTTTATAGTTTTAGGTTACCAAGTGATTCCTTGGATGACCTTAATCCTTTTAGGATATACCTCTGTCCCTGTTTGTAAAATCTTGTGCCCTAATACAATACCTTCTTGGACCATTAAATGGGTTTTTTGCCAATTGAGCCTTAAGTTGGTTTCAACACATCATTTTAGTACTTGCTCTAATCGGTCCAATGCTTGTTCGAAGTCTACTCCGTAGGTGGAGAAATCATCCATAAATACCTCCACACCATTTCCTATTTGCTGCTGAAATATGCTTAGAACCAAATGTTGAAATGTTGCTGGGGCATTGCACAAGCCAAACAACATCTACCTATATGCAAATGTTCCATAAGGACTTGTGAATGTGGTCTTGGCTTGGTCTTCTGGTGCTATTTGAATTTGATTGTATCCACTGTAACCATTTAGAAAACTATAGTAGCAATGCCTTGCAATGTTATGTAAGACTTGGTCGACGAATGACAATGGAAAGTGGTCTTTGAATGTTGCCATGTTTAGTAGCCTAGAATCTATACACACTATCCATTTACCTCTCTTTTTAGGCACAATGACTAATGGGCTAATCCATTCATTGTCAGCAATGGGATAGATGAACCCAGCTTTTAGAAGTTGTTTAATTTCTTCTTTAACCACTTTCTTAAGCTTTGGATTCAATTGCCTTTGCAGTTGTCATCGAGGTTTCATGAAGGGGTCGGTGTAAATTCTATGTTGACATATCCTAGGATCTATTTCAATTAATTTGGAATATGACCAAGAAAAGGCTTTCAACTATTTATTTACCATTTTCAGGAGTCTTTCTTTTTGTTGGGGAGTGAGCTTAGCGTTAATGATTACCAGTTTTTCATTCTTGAGGAATGTGTACTCCATACCAGTGGGTAATGATTTTAACTCAAGGGGCTCTTGCTTAAACTCGTTAGGGATTTCCAATTTCCCCCAGTTGGTATTTTTGATGTTAGGACTTGGAAGTTGGCGATGGACTTGCTCTAATGTATCTATGCTATCGATGTAGGTGCAATTCAAGCTCTTAGTTGGGTCCATGCATAGAGTTGAATTTTTCTCTTGGTCAATTGTCAACCACTAGGTGCCTTCCTATCTCGTGGCTACTGCGTATAAGCATTTTTGTATGTTAGTTATTTGTGCACATTGGTTGCATGTAGACAATATTAAATGTTGTACAAACGAGGACTTCTGCACACAATTACACCCTGTGTCACTGTATGTGATGGATGGAACTTTCTTCTTCTCAATCTTTCCAAACGTATTTTCCTTTGATATTTCTAGGGAAAGATCACATATGCCTAGGCACACATCAATTGTGCTTAGCCATGCTCTTCCCATAATGATTGGGAAGTTACCCTTATAGTTGTTGACTTGAATCACTAGGAAATCGGCTGGATATGACCACCCATAGATAGTGGTGATAATTTCCTCTACTAGTGCTAATGGGATAGTGATGGACTAGTTGGCCAGCTCTAAATGAATGTTACTCTTTTTCAGTGTAGGCAAGTTCTAGGCCTTGTACATTTCTTGAGAGATTAAGTTAAGACTAGAACCTGAATCCAAAGATCTTTGCAAGGCTCATTCCTAGCAATTTGTAAATATATAAGAGGACTTCTAGGATCAAAGAATTTCCTAGGAAGATGGCCAGCTTTAATCCAATTAGTGATGGCATGAGTCAACATGATCATGTGCATTGGGTGCAATTTTTGATTTAAAGGGATTTTTGAAGTCTTGAATGATGGTGAGGCATTTGGAAAATTAGCTGTTTGTGGCTATATGGACTTGGTTGGATTGTTGGTTCTAAAGAAAGGCCTCTTCTTTATGCGATTGTCTAAACCAATAGTAGGTTGAGGATTGACAACCCTTGTAGCATTATGTTGTTACAGCTGGGTAGGAAACTTACCCTGCATAGCTGGAGCAGGTGGTAATGGAGCTAAGGGTGGAAGAGGTGCAGTTGAATGATAAGGATAGTATGTTTATGGAACATCACCCCTAGGAGAAGGAGTTCTATAGTACTTGTGGATTTGATAATGAGGCTGAGGAGTGACATGACTAGTGGAGTCACGTGGAGAGATTGACGGCTACGCGTAGTATCCATACAGTTTAGGTTGATGATAAGGGTACTGTTGATGTGGTGGTGGCATTCCCCATGATTTTTTGTGTTGCCATTATTGATACTATTCATTTGATTATGGTGGAGTTACACTTGGATAATACGTCAAGGGTTGGTGGAACTGCCTTGGGTTACCTTAAGGATAAGGTAACCTTTGGGGTCTTTGCCATCTGTTTAATCGTGGGTTTAGTGCATACACACTAGACTCTTATAGATGTGACACTATTCAGAAACATCCTTTAGGATGGTCATATTGGCATATCTCACATCTATCATCATTATCTGTGTCTGAATCCACAACCTCTTCAATGATGTCAACTTTGCCCTTACCTTTGTTACATGCATATTCAGTTTCTTTCTTATTTCTGCTTTCTTGGTCACTACTTTATTCTCTAGACTCCTCTACTATTTTTAGAATAGTTTAAAATTTATCATCTAGGGAGTTCCATATATGATCTACCTGTTTTGATACTTTTGATTAAATTTTTGAATAGACAAAGTTCTCCTATTCACCATCTCTTCAAGTGGTGACTCTTCTTCATCCTTGCAAAATCTAACTTCCTTCTTTCGGAGGGAAGGATCTTTGTTGTATTTCTCTACATTTTCTATTTTCCTTAACTCACCTTCCTCCTTGGCAACTCGCTCCAACAATCTTTGTACTTGATGGGCTCTAAGCTTGGATAGTCTTCCTTGGGCATAAGTCCCAAGGGTTCTTTGCATTTCATTCCTAAGCTCATCTATGGGATGACATAATTGTTCCCTCTGCGAGTATCCATGGCTAGGGCAATGATGTAATAATGCATAATATCAGCCCATGGCAACATCCAAGGGTTTGTTTCCTCCTTGTTTCCATCCTTGGATTTGCTTACATAGGTTGGACACTCGGGAGTACGTTTGATACTATTGTTGAATAGTTCTAACATTGTACTCCATTGGTGAATGGATTCCGGTTCTAAGGACTGATACCAACTTTCTACTTCCATGATCAGTGTCCGTGAAAACAACTTGAGTTTTTGCCACTTGTTTTCTATGTTTTGCAAGGCACATGCATCATCAAATGCTTATAGATGGTTTTGAGGATCAGCATTGTATCCCCCTTCAAATTGAGGAATGTTATTCATGTCTAATCTCTTGATCCTACTATCTTTTTGGTGCCTTGTTGGGATTCTAATGGCCTCAATTATATCTAGCATTCTTTAGATAGCGAGTAGGGGTTCATTGTGATCGTATTGTCTATGGTGTCTATGATGCTTGTGTTGTTCCCTACTCTCCCTCCTTTCATGATGTGTTTCTCTAGAGTGCCCTAGTCCCCTTTCTCGACTGTTTTGTCTATTATTCCTATTTTACCTACCATTATTCTTAGGATCTTTCCCTTTGCAATTGCATTCCAATCTTGAAGGAGAGGGGGAAGAAGATGATGAAGGTGAAGAGGAAGGAGGATTGGCACCATGACGGTGCCTGCTACCTTCTCTTCGGTGGTCACGGCCTTGATTGTGGTTACGATCAGAATGTCCATCTTTGTCATGCATTTGTGTTTCTTTTTTAGACCCTTTGTGTCCTTCGGTACCAGAATTCAGGTTATGGATAGTTAAGTGAAGATTTTGATACACAACCCCTTGACCAAAGTCATCGGGAGGAACATCATTTTGTGGAAGACCTTCTAAGGCAGGTTCACCACCCTCATTTTCACTTAGGACATACAAGACATCTTAAGACCACTTTCCCTTCATGGCTTTGTAATGTCTCTCTTGTTGTAGGTCCCTTTGATGTTGTGCCTCCATGGGTCGATACTCTTTTGAGTCATGTTCATGCATAACGTAAGTTACCTATAAGTGTTGCATACCAAATTGTGTGAGAGCATGAAGAAGCATGCTTGGGATTGAGTGATTGGGAGATAACACTATGTTACCTTCTAAATCACACCAATGCGGTTGTTCATCCTAGTGGAGGATAAAGGTAAAGTTTGGTATGTACTCATTAGGATGAGCATATACCACACGAAACTGTTGTGGCACTGGCGGATCATCATGTGTACTACACCTCTGATTGTGCATTGTGTTAGACCTAGGTGGTGAAGCACTCTCATAAGAAGAAGGAGATATGATTGATTATTCAGTGTGCAATACTTTTTTCTTCTCTTTTTCAAATAATTTTAAGATAACTAACCTTAAGGGTTCGTTCCAACGATGGAAAGATTCCTAAGTTCTAATTAGCGCACAAACAACATAGTCCCCAACAATGATACCAATGATGAGCATCGAGGTACCCCTATGCTCAACCATATGAATATGGGCATTCATGCGTGATCCAGTCAAACTCCAAGGACTAAGTGCTTATGCGCCTTCACAAAACAAGGATGGGTTAGGTGATTGTTGTCTTCCCAAGCTTACTTGTATGGCACGATTGTATGGTTAAGTAAATTTGAGGTATGTGATTTTTATGGTTTTTTTATGTTTTATGTTCTTGGTGCTTAAAATGGAGAAATGAAATAATTAAATAACTAATTTAATTTAACTAATCAACTAGGCTCTAACTAGTCCTAACACTAGCATCCGTTCCCACTCTCCATACACATCCTGAACTAGTGTAACACTATTGGGATTACCAAACGCTAGTTGTTATCGGGTTACCAAGTGTTCCACGTATGCTCGAAGTGGTCATACTGAGTGTGCTTACTTGTTGAAAATTAAAAAATTAATAAAAATAACCAATTAAGTAATGAAAGCATCAAATAACTATAAATAACATTAAATGCAATAAATAAGCTATTCTGAATATTGTAAGGTTTATCACAAAGTTCATCTTTATTTTTGGACACAAGGTGTGCTTAGGTACACAATGCTCAAATAAGGATCCGTTCACTTTATGCCTCCTATTGCAGACACTCAGAAATAATTCTAACTCTGGAAAGGGAAAACTACAAGAGTTTGGGTAAGGGACTAAGAAAACTACTTCCGAAACCAAGTTCCCCAGTCTCTTATTTATAGGCAACAAGATAGGTTATGATATTGGGTGTCTGATATGACTTGTTGGGCTCCGATATCCCTGACCTAATATTACGACTCATCACATGCCAATCAATAAAGGAATTTGAATAAGTCCTTGCATGGTGTGATTCTCATAAAAAATGATGAGAATTCAAGGTGCACCCCTTGGATAAATTAAATGCATACGTCCTCGCATGGTGTGGTTTTTATCAAAAGAAAAAAGAAGAAGAAAGATAAGGATTCAAAGCACACCCCTTACAAAATAAATGCATATGTCTTTGCATGGTGTGGTTTCCATTAGAAAAAGAAAAAAAAAACAATGGAAATTCAAAGCACACCATTAGACGAAAGTTATGGGACTCATCTCCTTTAACTAAGGCCCTTCCTCAATTCCTACTTCTTCTCTAATTTGGAATGGTGGTTGTTCTGTGGGAGCACTCTTGTGTCTTAGGGGATGGTTAGTCTTAGAATGTTGATGCAAAGTACTCAATGTGGTTGGTTTTGGTCTAGACTAAGGATGGATTCTATCAAGTCATTTAACCACAAACTCCACAAGGGACTTCATGTGACCATAATTAGGAACTCCATTACACACACACTCTCATCCATCTATGCTTTCCATATCTCACCTCACTATCGATTTCATGTGTTGGTTCAATGTCCTAGTTTGATGGGTTAGAATTCTTAATTAGTTTCTTTTGGGTTTTTGTACCTAACTTTTGTAACCTTTAATCATCCATGGAGCCCATAGACTCTTTGGTTCAAAGTTATGCAAGGGCAAAAAGGCCTATGCATGCTTTGGGGAGGACCCACTTGCATATCTTTGGTTGGGTTAGTTAAGTTCTTTACCCTTAGACACTCTTACAATTAAATTCCTTTTGTCTATCCCATTGATGACATCCAATTGTACACATCTTCATAACAGTTTTCAATGAATTCTTCTTTTCATTATTGTGAACTCTTATACCCTCTTCAAATATTTCCTTATATTGAACTTTTTCAAATTTAATGGACCACTTAATTGAATTAACCCTATCTGTCAACCTTCCTGCTAACTGATGAGCGGCTAGGTACCCCTACGTCCAACCATACGAATCACGAGCGTTCACGCGTGACTCTATCGAAATCCGTAGACTGTAAGAACTTAACATACACCAGACTTCTAACCAGTGAAACCTTGGGTTAGAATGGTCGTTGTCATCCTAATCTCACTTGTGAGGTTCTGTTTACGATGGTTAAGTGAGACTAAGGCTAATGATTTTTATATCTTTTTAATTATCTTTTTAGCGGCTAATTGAGGTATGGAAAGTAAGGTATTTTTATATCTATTCCTAGCATAAGTATCTGGTCCCATCTTCCAAGCATGTTCTGAGCATCTCCTAATACTACTAGGTTACTAGACGTTAAGCGTCACTGGGCTTACCGAGTGTTTGGATTACGTTCGAGATGGTCGTACTTATGGCTTTAACGAACTATGAATGAACAATAATGATTGAAATTATAATAACGAAACCATAAGTAATCAATAAGTAACTAATAAAGCATAAACATATTAAACTATTAAATGCATGAAATCACTAAGTCCAAATGCTGTAAGGAATGCTTGAATAGTTCGTCTTTATTGCCGTCACACCAATGGGCTCAGATACATCAACGCTTAAATAAAGAGTTGATTACTTTTCCTACACCTGCTGTGGGCACTTGGAAAATATTCTATCTCCTATGGGAACAAACTGCAAGAGCTTCGCTACAACTACTCAAAAAGATGCCTAAATGAGGCGGAAGGCCCTCTTATTTATAGGTCAGGAAAGGTGGTTGCATAAACAGGGCCACGTCGATGCAAGGAGGCTACGTTGATGGGCCCATGTCAACGCTGCTGTGTATACACTGCCCAGTCGACGCATTGACTTAATGACACTTCATCATACCCCCACGACTAAGCAAAAAATCTTCCTCGAGTTACTTTACAATTTGGAAGGTATGGATTCTTATTTACAACACACATAACTTAAACACATACATGACACACACATGAAACAACATGAATTTACCAAGTGCTCGAGTTATAGAGGAGGACAAATTACAAAAATGGCGATGTTTAGAGATAAAATTAAACACCTTGCTAGTCCTAGAGCCTTTGTTGTGTAGGATGATGCATAAAATTGCTGGAGAAAATCACATCGTCCCTGAGGGCAGTGGTTCTGATGGACCCTCTCTAGCCTCTGGCCCATGCGTTGGTGGCACCATGGATGTCGGTAACCCCGTGGCAACTACAACTTATGGAGGCAGCTGGAAAGCCTCCAAGAGAGCCCTTATTTTTTCTTCTTTACTTCTGGGGTCGTTCACGGTCCAGGCAACTTCTCCAATGTGTGCTGGAACTGGAACTTCCCAAGGGCAAGGCAGCGCTGGAATGAGTTATTTTAAGTTGATAAACTAGGCTACGAACTACTTGCGTTCGATATCGAACGCTCGAACTAATGCCTGTAGCTGCTGGTAGTCATTCATTCTTCGGGCCAGGTCCTCCGCGACAGTATGTTGGTCTTCAAAGCTTGTGCAGAGAACCTCAAGTTCTGCGTTTGCTGTTGCCATCTTTTGTTTTGTTGCCTTGTGTGCCTGGAACTCACCCTTGTATAGGGAATACGAGGTAGCCACTTATTTTTCTAACTTTGACCATGATCTCCCGACTGTGAGCATAGCCAGGTTTGCATACCAAAGGTTGGCCAACTCCATGTATTCTGTCATTTTTTAATCTGTAGCTTTTTAAGGCAGATTTTCGCTTTATTGTAGGTGTTCAACCCATCGAAGATAGATGGCCATACATTGCCTCCCTCTCGAAGCTACTGTAGTGCTTGGTTCATCTTGGCTTTAGCGACTTGAATGTACTTCTCGTTTACCTCCTTCTGTAATCCCACTTGGTCTCTATAATGATTTTTGACTTTTCAAATTTTAGAACCTTGTTCTTCCAAGCTGCAATTTTGATTGCAGACTTCTGTTGCAATGCCCGAACCTCCTCCATTAACAAATTCCAATTTTCAGTAGCCAACCTTCTTATGTTAGCGTTCATCTTGGCTAGCTCCTCCTGCTCTTGGTGGATGAAATCTTTCACGTGTTCATTCTCTACACCAACATTGCATAGGCGATGAACTTCTATGGTCAGTTGCACGTTGTCCTGGCGAACCTTTACCAAGTCCTTCTCTAAGTGATACGCTCAGGCATCTACTATGGACTTTTCGAGGATAGCCGTCTCCCTTACATCCTCAACAACTTGAAGTTTAAGTTGAAGCTATTGAAAGGCTTCATCTTTGGTGATTTCACGGTTGAGGATGATTGGATCAGCAAGTTGGGCTCTTAATTGGGCTACCTTCGTTGCCAAGCACTGATAAGCAGCTTGAGAAGCTTCTAGTTGCCCTTCCAAAATGAGGCTCTTGCCCCTTGCCGAGGGCAGCTCTGACTGGGTTGTAGTAATGTTGTCCGGAAGGTCAAAGACATTCGGAAGCAGTTGCCTGATTTCCACCAGTCGGTCCAACAATTCTTCATGTTGGGCTGCATCAATCTTGCTACGCGAAGTTCTGGCAGACACCTGTACATCTTGCAGTCCATGAATGTTTGGTATAGGTGCTGCCAATGCATTGAGAACCATAGCAATTGTATCAGCAACCACTTCGGCTGCAACTTCCTATCCTTGGTGCTGCATCACTAGGACCATCGCCTCCTCACCATCTTCTAAGCATACCGAGAAGGTAGCAGCATTCCCTGAGATTTCAGGGAATAACTATTGGATTGCAGTTGATACATCTCAGATGCTTGGATCTATTCTAGTTGGAATTGGTGCTCGAGCGGTGGAAAATATCGGCCCTGCCCTTTCAAGCAAGTTGACTGATTGAGCCACTTGCTCCAGGTGGCTCATTGTAGGACAATAGACGGAAGGGTCTTTTCCTCCACTAGTCCTACCATATTGCGCTTGCTAGCTCAAGAGCATTTCCAGGATCTCGCAGATGTATTCTCCCGTGTTTTTCGAGCCCGGTTACGTTGTTTGTGTAGGTGGTGGAGGTGGTTGTTGCTCTTACTCTGTTTGTGTGGTGGCAGGAGTTTTGTCTTTCATCATCTCTCGCTAAGAGGCAATTGGGGCGTGCCAGATTATGTCATTAGAATATCGTGCTATCCCTGCCCGTTTGCACAACTTTTGGATTAAGCAGGGAAAGGGGAGAGCTCGTCTTCCACGTTCGTTCTCAGTGAACCTCTTTTCAATCTCCAAAAACAACAGTTGTGGAAGACTCATGGGAAATTTCCCACTCAAGGCGGCACACACATGAGCAGAGAAGGCAGTGATTTTACTGGGTCTTACCATTGGATTCAAATGGTAAGATGAAATCTTTGAGTATACTCTCTCCACCGTGGTCAAGGAGTCGAATTCCTTGCGCTCTACCCCATAGCATTGTCTGATCCATTGCGCCTTTACCTCTGGATCAGCCTGTTTTGGAATTTCTACCACATTTGTCCCAGTTTCAGGTAACCCCAGAGCTTGCACTATTGCTTCTGAAGAGTAAGAGACATAAATGTCTTTAATTCTTACTCTAGACCCTGGTTGCTGATTCATCCAGAAGAGATAAGTTTTTCCTAAGTACCATTCACCACTGGTTGTGATGATTGGCCACATTGGAGAGTTCTACAATTGGAGCCTCACGTCTTCTGGCGCGTTTTTGAGAAATGGTCCAAAATTTAGCTCTTGGAGGGCCATTTGTTGCACCTCGCGTGGCGTGATAGCATCAAGGAAGGCTTGGGTCAGGGTGACCTCAAGCCGTGGTGCTATTCCAAGAGTCTCATCCCCTAGCGATTGCTCACCAGTAATTTCTTCTTCAGGAATTTGGTTAATAGATTCCATGTCAGGTCTTTCACAGAAGGGCCTAGTTGCATGAGAGCCCTCTGCATGCTCTGGTGGTTGCACACCTCATCCCCTTCTTGTGTGTGGGTGCTTGTCCCTTGGTTGAGATGGTCCTTTGTCTCTTGGGTGCCATCTACAATCAAACATAATCGTCCGTTAGACCGTTCATAAGTAGCTTAAGATGGTCCGTATATACTTTCTCAGTTTGACCAAGTTATGTTAATGGCATAGGCACACCGTTAAGTCTCCCGGAGTGTTAATTTAGGGGTTAGGCCCAAAGTTTTCATAATTAATAACTAATTAATTATACAAAGGCACCACCCCCCCCACGACTGAGAGCATACATTCGGTTGCGTAAAAAGGGCAAGGACAAGTGGATGCAGACACGCGATGGAATGTAGGTGCATTGGGAAGGGTTAGGTAGACAAACGGCAAAAACTCCCCTCAATTTGAACTCCAAATGAGAAAAAATGAAAGTGGAGTGGGTGTATATATAGGAGTTGGGCGCTACGTCGATGGGGCTACGTATACACAGGCACTACTTATATGGGATCCCGCATATGCAACACTGTTCACTCATGGACTAGTGTTGACCAATCCATAAAACACCCGAAATGATGAATTTGAAAATCCAAATTGAGGTGGTTGAAGTGCGGGAAATGCCCAGTCATGGCTGAGGACAGGAGGAAGGGAATGGAGTGCAAAAAAGAGACAAAATTGGAGAACGGGGATCAAAAAGAACTCTATGAGGAAGAAATTGAACGATGGGACACTGAAAACAATCAACCAAGGAATCCAAAGGATGGGAGGCTTCACAAGTGGAACCAGGAATATGCAGGTGGATCCTCCCCATAGCAGGTAATAGCCTTTGTAGCCCCTGCATACCCTCAACACTAGGGTCCAGCCCGAGTGCCAATAATTGGTGTTGACCAGTGAAGACTCCAAACTAAGAGAACCTGCCAAGGCATGAGAGACCTACAGATAACACGATGAACACATAAAACATAAAAAGGGTAGTGAGGTAAGTATGGAGAGAAGTGGGAATAAAGGGAGAGGAGAGAATAGAAATTTTGAGTGTCGGCCACATGAAACCCCATGTGTGATTGTGGTTAAGTGACCCGGTAGAACCTTTCTTGAGGTCAGAACCAAAGCCATCCGCAGTCAGTGACATCGTAGCGATAGACGAAGTCCTGACCATTCCCCAAGGAAGCAAGAATGACCCCACAAAGACCCACCACTCCAAGAAATGTGAGAAGGAAGTGAAATGGGACAAAGTTAGAGGGGACCAAGGAAGTCCCATAACTAGTGCGTGTGGCTCGTGAGAGGCGGTCTAAGGGGTGTGCTTTGAATTCCCCTGTGTTTGGTTTTTCTTTTCTCTTATTTGGGGGAACCACACCATGTAAAGACCCATGTGTGTGTGCATGCATATGACTAAGGGGTGTGCTTTGAATCCTCAGTTTATTTGTTTATTTTATTTTTTTGTTTGTTTTTTTGTTTTTTGAATTTTTCAGTGAGGACCACACCATGCAAGGTCAAATTGCCCAAAAGCTTCCATGGAGAGAGACTTGGAGTGATAGGAAATTCGTAAGGACATACCAGCAACCCAGGGAACAGAACAAAAAAATAAAGAAAGCATTCCCCTTGAAGTCACACCTAAGTCAAACCATTGAGTCATCCCGCAGTCGGGGAACTACACAAGTCACACATTGATTAAAATGTTTTTAAGTGAAGGGGTTGCATGTTCGCAGAAAAAGGAAAACCATGGAATGGTGAATGGGTGGATGACATGGACTCCATGCCGAGTTTATGAAGTGAAAACGAACGTAAAATCCAAGGACAACCATGCAATGGCGGGAGCCAAATAACGAGGAAGACTATTACAGTATCTATCGTAACGAAAATCGACCGTTGAGCAATATGATGATAAAGTATAAACAAAAAACAAAAAAAAAAGTGGAAAACAAAAAAGTGTAAAATAAAAAGTGGAAAACAAAAAGTGTAAAAAAAAGTGGAAAATAAAAAAGTGTAAAACAAAAAGTGGAAAACAAAAAAGTGTAATACAAAAAAGTGTAAAAAAAAAAGTGACAAAAGGGTGAGGGGTGTAGGGAAATGGGTTAGCAGGGATGATGGTCTCCCCCATGACTGGGTGGAAAGAAGGAGACATGAAAAATGGAGCATGGACGACTGGTTGATGACGAGGCGGTGGAACTAGTTGTGTGGAGCTCACGGAAAGGTTTGAGGTTTAGGCGGTTGACTAACTGTGTTCTGGTGGGATCCCTAGGTTTGTGGATGAGCAAGGCCCTGGATGGAAAGGTTTTGGAGACAATATAAGGTCCCTTCCATAGTGTCTAAAACTTTGTCGATTGGGATACATGTGAGGGGTTCTAATACAATACCTTATCTCCACATCGAAATGTGACCTTTCGAATCCTACGATCATGTCGTTTCTTGTTATAGGCTTTGTGGGTTTCATTGGAAAATAGGGCCACTAATTGGTTCTCATCTAGCACACTTAAATTGATTAATCGTTCACGTTGTGCTAGTGGTAGATCAAGGTTGAGGTCACTAGCTGTGGATAGTGTCCAGAGTTATGCTTGGATTGGAAGTTTTGGCAACTTTCTGTACACTAACTCATAGGGAGAGTACCCTACAGGAAGTTTCCAAGTGGAGCGATAGGCCCATAGGGCATCGTTGAGCTTGGTACTCCAATCCCTCCTGTATTTGCTAATGGTTTAGGTAAGGATCTTGGTGATCTCCCTATTGGTGACTTCGGCATACCCGTTGGCTTGGGGGTGATAGGGTGTTGTAAATTTATGTGTTACCCCTAAGCGTTACATGAGTTTTCAAAAAGTGACACTTGTGAAGTGAGTCCCATTGTCAGAAATGAGTGCGTGTGGCACTCCAAACCTGGTAATGATTTTTTGCTGGACAAATCGTGTGGTGGTGTTGGAAGAACAGTTGACGATGGCTGGTGCTTCTGCCCACTTTATACAGTAGTCCACAGCCACGATGATGTATGTCTTTTCATTTGACAAGGGGATGATGGGCCCCATGAAGTCGATACCCCAGATGTTGAAGGGCTCCAATGGCTGGATCCATTGTTGAGGTCCCTCCAACCGTGCCGTCATCCCACCATCTCTTTGGGATCGTTCGCAGGAGTGGGAAAACCATTGTGCATCCCTAAAAAGTGTAGGTTAATAATACCCAGCAAGTAGGATTTTAATGGTCGTTCGACATCCAACATAGTGGCCCCCACAAGGGCCCTCATGAGCATCTTGGGGGACACGCAGTGTATCATCATTAGGGACACACCATCAAACCAAGCTGTCTGCTCACACCTTGTAGAGGTGGCCGTTGATTTCCATGAAATGCTTGGCCTTATGAAGAAATTGCTATTTCTGCCGATGGTTCCACTCCTTTGGCAGCTCCTGGGTTGTAAGGTAGGTGAGGATGTGGTTGAACCAAGGGGATTCCTTGGGTGCTTGAGGATCAACGATGCCTGTGAAGAGGAGTTCATCTGGAAACTGGTTGGATAAGATCTCCTCCTCTTCTACATCATCCCATCAAACTCCTGAAGAATCACTAGCCATCGGATTATGCGGGGGCTCATCGTTGGTTTGTTCATTAGGAACCGGATAGCACTGTGGTTTGTGTGCACAAACACATCGTATTCAAGCACATAGTGTTGAAATTTGTCTAAGGTGAACACCACCGCCATTAATTCCTTCTCGGTGGTGGTATAGTTTAGCTGAGCACCCACAATGCTACAGCTTACACAATGGATATAATACGGACATTTTTGATCGTCACACTGTGTAAGCACAGCTCCCAAGGCATAGTTGGAGACATCCATCATAATGTGAAAGGGTCTGAACCAATCAGGTGCCCATAGAATTGGAGTTTCTACGAGTTTCTATTTCAACTCTTGGAATGTAGACTCACATTCCTTGGTCTAGATGAATGGAGCATCCTTCTTTGTAAGTTCTACCAACGGTCGAGCGATCTTGAAGAAGTACTCAATGAAACGTCGGTAGTAACCAGTGTGTCCAAGGAATGACTACACATCTTTGATGGTACTTGGTTGGCAGGTGATTCCTTGGATGACCCTGATCTTTTTAGGGTCTACGCTGATCCCTGTTGATGAGATGCGATGCCCTAGCACAATGCCCTCTTGGACCATCAAATGGCTCTTTTGCTAATTGAGTCGCAGATTGGTGTCTACAAACCTCTTTAGAACCTGATCTAGATGATCCAAGACTTGCTCAAATGTGGCCCCATAGGTGGAGAAGTTGTCCAGCAAGACTTCTACACCATTGCCGATTTGTTGCTGGAAGATGCCTAGGACAAGGTGTTGGAATGTCGCAGGTGCATTGCATAGGCAAAATGGCATCTTCTTATATGCAAAAGTCCCCCATGGACTCGTGAAAGTAGTTTTGGCCTGATCCTCTGGTGCTATTTGAATTTGGTTATAACCACTATAACCATCCAAAAAACTGTAATATCGATGTCCTGCAATTGTGTTCAACACCTGGTCCACAAATGGGAGTGGGAAGTGGTCCTTGAAGGTCGCCATGTTGAGCAACTAGAAATCAATACAGACCCTCCACTTGCCACCTTTCTTGGGTATGATAATGAGTGGGCTAACCTATTCGCTATCAGCGATAGAATAGATGAATCCCGCCTTAAGCAATTGTTCGATTTTATCTTTTACGATTTGCTTCAATCTGGGATTCAACCATCTTTGTGGTTGTCGTTGTGGCTTCATGGAAGGATCAAAGTAGATCCAATGCTGGCAAACCCTGGGATCAACTCCAATCAACTCAGGATATGACAATGTGAATGCAGCAACCCATTTGTTTACCATCCCCAACAATTTCTTTTTCTGTTCAAGAGCAAGGGCAACATTGATAATTACCGACTTGTCATTTTGCAAGAATGCATATTCTAAGTGAGCCGGTAAAGACTTCAACTCTAGGGGCTCTTGTTTGAGGCTCTCAGGGATTTGTAGCATTCCGTAGTCATCTTGGTCATCAACAGTGGAGATCTGTTGATGAATCTCTTCCATCTCATCCGTGCTTTCAACATAGGCTTGCACTAGCTCCTCAGACGGTTCCATGCACAATGTGCTGCCAGCAGGATCAGCTGTCAACCATTGGATGCCCTAATGGTTAGTGGCTGCTATGTACAGGCACTGTTGAATAGGGGATTCCTCGGTACATCGACTGCATGCTTGAATGGATATCCGCTTAGCGGACCATAACTACTACACACAGTTGCACCTTGAGTCACTGTACGTGATGCGTGGAACTCTTTTCTTCTCGATCTTCCTGAAAGGATTTTCCTTTGAAATTTTCAAGGACAGATCTTGGACTCCTAGTCATGCATCCACTGTGCTTAGCCAGGCCCTTCCCATGATGATTGGGAAGTTCCCCTTACAGTTCTCTACACAGATGACCAGGAAATTAGCAGGATAGGACCACCCACAAACGATGGTCACAATATCCTCCACCAAACCCAAGGAAATAGTGATGGACTAGTCTGCTAACTCAAGCTGAATGTTGCTCTTCTTTAGCAAGGGCAAGTTCTAGTTCTTGTACATATCATGAGAGATCAAATTGACCCCTGACCCTGAGTCCAAAAGAGCTTTGCACGACTCGTTCCCTGCCACTTGAAGATATATGAGGGGGCTTCTTGGATCTGTCAATTTTTAGGGAAGAGAACCTACTTTGATCTAGTCGGTCACGACATGTGTGAGCATGACTGTTTGGATGTTGAAGTGCGATGGAGCGGAGGATTACTTGGGCGATATGATAGTAGAGGCGTTGGTAGGTTCAGAGGCACTAGCCACAGGTGTAGGTGAGGGTGTGTTCAGATTATTGGGCTAGAAAAAAGGATGTTTGCATGGCTTGGGTTCTGGTCCACTCGACTGAGGTTCCAGTTGTAAGTTAACAGACCTCGTAGTGTTTCATTGTTGTGGATGTGGCGGTATTTTTTCCTGCATTGATGGAGCAGGTGAAAACTGAGTGGGATAGTGTGGAGGAGTGGCAGAAGAAGGTGATGGAGGATAGAAAAGATGTGGGTTTGCCCCTCTGGGTGATGGAGATGGATGTCAAAAATATTCAAGGGGTGGTAGTAACTGGGAAAGGTTGCATGACTGGAAGAGTCTCTTGGAGAGATCAGTTGCTAAACATAGTACCCATAAGGATCTGATTGCTTGTAAGGGTACTACTACCTTGGAGGTGGCATCCCCCACACTTGTGGTTGCTACCACTGTTGGAAGTATTCATACGGTTACGGGGGCATTCCACTTGGATAATATCCTTGCTGCTGGTGGAACCGCGTGGAATTGCCTTGTGGATAAGGCAACCTTCGGGGTGTCTGTTTTTGCACCAAACGAGGGTTCAAGGCATACATCCCAGACTCTTGAAGGTGTGACACCATAAGACAACATCCCTTAGGATGTTCATATTGGCATATGTCACATTCATCGTCCTCCTCGGTGTCAAAGTCTGCAACCTATTCTGTTACAGTAACTTTCCCATTACCCTTATGTTGGGCACGTTTAGCTCCCTTCTTCTTGTGCTAATCATGGTCACTACCTTGTTCTTTGGATTCTTTTAAAATTTTCAATACACTTTGGAATTTCTCATCCAAAGAGTCCCACATTTTATCCACCTTTGCTGATATTTTAGATGCAAACTTTTGTAATGGCAAAGTCTTCTAATTCATCGCTGCTTCCAGTGGTGACTCATCCTCCTCATCACAAAATCAAACCTCCCTTTTTGTAAGGGAAGGATCCTGGTTTAATTCTTCTACACTTTCCTTTTTCCTAAGTTCTCCTTCTTCCCTGGCCACCTGATCAATGAGGCGTTGCAACTAATGGACCCTTAGCTCCGACAGTCGTCCCTTGGCGTACATGCCAAGGGTCTTTTGCATTTCAAAATGGAGCCCATCAATGATGTGGTGAAGTTGTGCCCGCTGAGAGTAACCATGACCAGGGCATTGATGCAATAGTGAGTAATACTTGCTCATGGCGGCATCCAAGGGTTCATGATTCCCTTATTTCCAACCTTGGATCTACCATCTCAGATTGGCCACTCTAGAGTACATTTGATATTTTTCATTAAAAATTTCAAGCATCGTACTCCATCTTCTAATTGATTTCGGCTCCAAGGACCGATATCAACTTTCAACTTCTTTGATGAATGTGCGAGGGAACAGCTTCAACCGTTGCCAATCATTATCAATGTTTTGTAGCGTGCAAGTGTCATGGAATGCCTGTAGGTGGGTCTACGAATCACAGTTGTATCCCCCTTCAAATCTAGGGATGTTGTTCATATCAACACGCTTGATTCGACTATCCTTCATGTGCCTACTTGGAATGTGAACTGCCTCTACGATCTGGAGCATGCTTCGAGTAGCTAACAACGGCTCGTATGAATCATAGCCCTGTTGGGGACCATGATGTCTGTGATGATACTGGCTACCCCTTCTTTCATGCTGGCAAGCATCACGCGATTGGTTGCGTGCTTCCTCATGTTACCCCTTCTGAACCTATTTACCACCGTCCTTTCTCTCCAGCCTTCCCCTGTTATGCTTAGAGCCTGAGCTGGATGAAGGCACAGGAGAGGGAGAGAGGACGGAGAAGAAGGAGAGGCATCGCCACCATTCCGATGTCGATCTTCCCATCTACCCTGATGACGGCCGTGATCATCTCTCCCAGCTTTACTACATGACCCTCCATTCCCTTGAGGATCATGGTCACCTGGGGGTTTGTTCTGAATGATTGACTGGAGGATCTGTGGCCCTAGGGCAAGTCCGATCGAATGGGTATCATGAAATATGGGATCCTCATCGTCTTGAAGCCCTTGCAAGAATAAGAGGTTACTGAATTGTTTCCCCTTCTGTTATTCATATCTCTTTGCCTGCTGTT
Organism: Gnetum montanum; assembly: GCA_015680685.1. Lineage (NCBI taxonomy): Eukaryota > Viridiplantae > Streptophyta > Gnetopsida > Gnetales > Gnetaceae > Gnetum > Gnetum montanum. The sequence continues at coordinate 311,684 of MNCI01013035.1, forward strand.
GGTCTCTTGTCTATTGAGCCTTCGTAGGACGATAGTCCTAGTAGTTATGGTCCTCCATGACATACTTCGCCACCCGGTCCTGGATGCCTAATCTACCCAGATTGTGATATAGCATCACAGGAGCTGCTCGGTTAGGCTATAGCATGATGCTACCCTCCATGTCCCGCCATCGAAGATGCTCATCCTGATGTAGGATGAATGTGAAATCAGGGACATATTCATCGGGATGTTTGTACACCACTCGACATTCTTGCGGCACCGGTGGTTCAAATATCTCTCTCTTGTGAGAAGACATATTGGACGTTAGATGGTCCATGTAACCGGTGTACCTTACGATTAACTTAAATTCGCCTAGTGTGCGGAAATATTTCTATCCTGGGTCTGTTCCAATGACTTAAATGATAATTTTACTAAGGTCAGATGATGCATGTAAGACTAATAGTCCCTAGCAACGGTGCCAATGATGAGCGGCTAGGTACCCCTATGCCCAACCATACGAATCACAAGCATTCACGCGTGACTCGATCAAAATCTGTAGACTGTAAGCACTTAACATACACCAGACTTCTAACCAGTGAAACCTTGGGTTAGAATGGTTGTTGTCATCCTAATCTCACTTGCGAGGTTCTGTTTACAATGGTTAAGTGAGACTAAGGCTAATGATTTTTATATCTTTTTAATTATATTTTCGGTGGCTAATTGAGGTATGGAAAGTAAGGAATAAACTATTATCTAATCTCTAATTATCCTAGTTTTTATTCTAACTATTCCTAGCATAAGTATCTGGTCCCATCTTTCGAGCATGTTCTGAGCATCTCCTAACACTACTAGGTTACTAGATGTTAAGCGTCACTGGGCTTACCAAGTGTTTGGATTACATTCGAGATGGTTGTACTTATGGCTTTAATGAACTACGAATGAACAATAATGATTGAAATTATAATAA
>MNCI01013035.1:312687-327749 GCA_015680685.1 Gnetum montanum
GCTCGAATAAAGAGCTGATCACTTTTCTTACACCTGCTGTGGGCACTTGAAAATATTCTATCTCCTGCGGGAACAAACTGCAAGAGCTTCGCTACAACTACTCAAAAAGATGCATAAATGAGGTGGAAGGCCCTCTTATTTATAGGCCGGGAAAGGTGGCTATGTAAACGTGGCCATGTCAATGCAGGGAGGCTACGTCGAGGGGCCTGCATTGACAAGGCCGCATATACGCGGCCCAGTCGACGCATTGACTTAATGACACTTCATCACTAACACTACTCAAGGAATCAATCAACCACAATCACAACCTAGCCAAGTGTAACCACCGATGAGATAAGGCATTTAACCACTATGTGTTACACTCTACATACTAATTCATGATTTTGTTGTGATTGCAGTGGGAAGCATGGGCTGGAAGTGGGACTATCTTCACCAAGGATGATGCAGTAGTACCACACAAGGAGAATCATTTGTGCTCATTGGATCTCTTCTCTCTCTCTTATTTTCCTACTACCAAGAGATGTTGGATGTCAGTGATATCCAGGGTGTTCACTTCTCTTTTCATGAACATCCCAATTTGAAAAATTGTAATTTTGTACACTTGGGCGCTCAGAGCCTGTTTGTTTTATCTGAGTTAATTTGTAATGTTAGTAAATAATCCCATACCTACCCAATATATGTTGTAACGAACTTGTTCCTTCTCCTCTTCACTTGAGGTGAGTTTTCACTTAGTCATGGGGGTATGATGAACCACCATTTTGTGTTGGCCCTGACGTTGGATATGTGACATTGGGGTCTTGATGTGATGTCGCGTAAGAAACGTTGGAGCATCTACCTTGGGTCTATAAATACCACGCCTGGGCTCCTGTTTTGAGTTAGTTTTTGATCATTCTTAGTCAGAGTAGTGAAGCTCTTGTCATTTATTTTTCTTGGAGTTAGAATATTTTCTGAGTGTCTACAGAAGGAGTTTGAAGTGTGTATGGTTCTTTGTTGGAACATTGATGTACCATAGCGCAACAATGTGACAGGAATAAAATGAACACTTTTGACAATCCTTGTAGCACTGAGAATAGCTTAATTATTTTGTTAATGCATTTTTACTTTCTTGCTCTTTATTTTAATGCATTTAATTAAGCAATTTATTTTTAATAGTTAGTGAAAATGAGCGCGACCACTTCAAGCATTCATATAGTACTTGGTAACCTAGAAATGCTTAACATTTGGTAGCCCAACAGTGCTATATGTGTTCAAGATGTGTTCAGGAAAGTGGGGTGGTTTCTTGTGTTAGGCTAGCTAGGCAATAGACATTAGTTTTTAATCTACTCTACCCTTATTCTTGTTGTAGGTGATTACATCTATAAACTATAAAATGACAAAAATTCATATATCTCAATTACACTTAAACCATACCCTTGAGCATTACAAGTGTAGTTGGGAAGATAATGAATGTTTTTAACGTCATTTCACTTCCTAGATAACTATAGGTCCATGGAATTCGACCTAATCACGCATAACGCCTTAGTGATTCATATGGTTTGGTGTAGGGGAACCTTGTTGTTCATCGTATAGAAAAATTTGTAGGGAAACATTTCATTTCTTTGTTCTCCTACAATGAAATTGTCCACTCTTTCTTTGTATATCCAGGCAAAAACATCATCATAAACATAGGAATATCTTATTTTATCTTTTGAAAAAGGATTAATTAGTGGTCTTATATTTCTTGTTGTCATGCTATTTCCCAAAAAATAGCATTCTCTTACCTTACATTTATTAAAATTTTTACATAGTTGCTAACGTAAACAAAAATACCACAATCTACAAACCAAGTAATCTGACAAACATGACTTGCAATGAAAATTCAACATTCCTACATCTTCACATACATCTATTGAGGCTAGTTTCTAATACTTCTATTATAATGGTTGTAATGCTTCCAAATAGAAGTTTTCTAACTTCTTACTAATCATTCATTCGAACTAGAGTTCCTTGTTTTAGTTTGTTTATGCATATAAAATATTTTTTAGGCAATTATGAACCACTGCATCATACATCCTCTCACAACTTAAAAAATAATCTATGGATCACTATGACCTGTAGTATCCTCACAATTAATTCCAGAAGGATCCAGTGCTTTTGGTGATTTGTAATTGCTCATAAATCATAGCTTTTGGTCCAACGTATTATTTTTAGTGCTAATTTTCTTACACTATCAAGCAGTGCATGTAATCCTAGTTGTAGGGCCTTCCAGAAGGCACAGAGCAACTAGAATCACACATTCACTCTTACTTGAATACTTCTGATATGGCTTTAGGTTTCCAATGTTATTTCCATAGAACTACAAGGCCATGCAATTAGCATTCCTATCACATTGACATCTAAAAGGCTAATTGCTTCCAGTGATTTGCAGTCACTCCTAAATCATAGCTTCTATTGCGATGTACTATTTCATGTGCTAATTTTCTTGCACAATGAGGTAGTGCATGTAGCACCCTGATTGTAGGGGCTCCTAGAAGGCAAAGAGCAACTAAAAGCATGTATACACTCTTACTTGGATGCTTTCTGTAGGGCTTTAGATTTTCAACATTATTTCTAGGGAACTACAAGGCCATGCAATTAGCATTACTATCACAATGACATTTGGAAAGCTAATTACTTCTGATGATTTGCAATTACTCTTAAATTGCAACTTCAAGTGTAGCATACTGCTTTTAGTGCTAACTTTCTTACATTGTGAGGTAGTGTGTGTGGCACCTTGATTGTAGGAGCTTTTAGAAGGCATAGAACAACCAAAAGTATGCATTCACTCTTACTTGGATGCTTCTAGTAGGGCTTTAGGTTTCCAACATTATTTCTAGAGAATTGTGAGGCCATACGACTAGCATTCTTGTTGCAGTGACATCCAAAAGGCTAATTCCTTTCAGTGATCTGTAGTCATTCCTAAATTGCACATTTTGGTATGAAATACTATTTTAAGTGCTAATTTTCTTACACTGCGAAGTAGTGTGTGTAGCACCCTGGTCGTAGGAGTTTTTGAAACGCATAAAGCTACTAGAAACACACATTCTCTCGTACTTGAATGCTTCTAGTAGGACTTTAGGTTTCCAATGTTATTTCTAGAGAACTATGAGGCCATGTGACTAGCATTAATGTTGAAGTAATAGCCAAAAAGATAATTACTTTTGGTGATCTGTAATCACTCTTAAATCATAGCTTTTGGTGCAACATACTATTTTTAGTGCTAATTTTCTTGCACTATGAGGTTGTGCATGTAGCACCCTAGTTGCAACAGCTAACGAAAGGCATGGAGTAATTGAAACCCTAGATTTACTCTTATTTGGATGCTATCGGTTGGTCTTAAGGCTTCCATTAGTAATTTTTGCTAGTTATGAGATACTACCATCCTTTCCTAGTAACGTTCGAAAGGTTCATTACTTTTGGTGGCTTGCATTTATTCTAAGATCGTCACTTTCTATGCATCTTGATGATTCTAGTACCAATTTTCTTTCATTGCAAGGGGGTGCATGTAGCACGCTAATTGCAATATCTATTGGAAGGCATGGAGCAACTGGAAGTTTGAATTCACTCTTACTTTGATGCTGCTAGTTGTTCTTAAGGCTTCCATTGGTATTTTCTGCTAGTTGTGAGGCACTGCGATCTGCAATCCTATTGCATTGATGTTTAGATGGGTCATTGCTTATGGTGATATCCAATTACTCTTAGATCACTACTTCTGGTATATCATAATGTATCTAGTGCTAATTTTCTTACACTATAAGGACATGCATGTAGCACCTTTGTTGTGGCATCCAACGGAAGCTAAAGAGCTATCAGAAGCCTATACTCACTCTAACTTGGATGCTACTAGTGGATCTTAAGGCTTCCATTGGTAATTCTTGCTAGTTGTAAGGCATTGTGGCTCGCATTCCGTTTGCAGTGACGTTTGGAAGGGTCATTGCCTCTAGTGGCTTGCATTTACTCTTATCTTGCTACTTTCGATGCATCTTAATGTTTCTGTTGCTATTTATCATGCATCGCATGAGGGTGTGTTTGGCACCCTAGTCATAGGATCTACTGAAAGGCACAGAGCAACCAATAACATTAATTTACTCTTAGTTGATGGCTACCAGAAGTGGAAGGTCCTTCTGGTGGTCCCTAAACTATGAATGATTATGGTAAACACAGTTCTCATAGTTTGGGCTACGAGGACATGCAACTAGCATTTCATTTGATACATTTATGCGGTTGAATACACATGATGGTAAAATGAACATCATGCATGTGCATCTTGCTTACATCTTTACATATACTATGTTCATGAACGACCACCCATCATATCATAGATTCGTTTATATCATAAAGAGAATAAATGTAACCATATTCATCTTTAATATGATGACTTTATGGTAAGGTACTACATATCATTATCATCTTAGCCTTTTTTAATCTTTTTTTGGTCTGACACTACATTATCATCTTAACTCAATTAGAATAGTGAAAAAATGTCATTACCCAAATTTCAATTAAGTATCTTACCATTGGTCTTGTTTTTGGTCGTAGAAGACCTTTGAGCCCATGACCCTAAGTAAGTGCATGTGAACTTCTATTGATGTTGATGATTTCAAATTTGCAAGCCCTACAAATTACATAGAAAATTTAGCTATGGATGCAAATGGAAGCATAGGGTCTAATTCTATAGGAGTAGATTGTTAATCTTAGGCCATTAAACCTCACTTTACTTTGCCAAATGATTTGCTTGATGTATTTGTTCAAGATTTTTAGAAGCATTATGCTATTGGATTTTTTGCCAAAAAGATCTCATTTGCATCAATTTTGAATGATTGAATGAAAACCCAGTGGACCCATAGAGGTTTTCACAATGTTCTTGTTTTGAATTTAAGTAAGGGTTTTTTGTTCAATTTGAACCTGAGGAACAAATAGATAATCAGATTAAGAACACTCCATGGTTTGTGCACAATACTTTTTTAGTATTGCGCAAATGGAAAGAAGACTTTGATTCTACTAAACCACAAAAAAGTATTTTTCTAGTTTGGATTGAATTCCCCAATTTACCAATGGTTTTTTTACTTTTAATCACTAATATTGCTAACATGATTGGAAGAGTGTTGTTTTTAGAAAAACAAAGGGGTTTCTCTCCTTGACCAACTAGAAGGCTTTGTATAGAACTAGATTTAAGAAAAGAACTTCCATCTTCTATTGAGTTAGCATACAAAGAAAAGATCTTGGAACAAAAATTATCTTATCTTACCCTTCTCAATGCATGTTTTTATTATCATGAGCCATCTCACAAGGTTTTTAATTGTCCCAAACTAATTGCTAAAAGAGTTACTACAGTTAAATTAACTAAAGAAATTAAGGTTGCAAAAGCTACTTTTCAAAATTCTAATAAAGGAATTGCAAATAATTGAGATGAAATATTAGAAAAGCAATTAAATCCTCAAGAAGATAGATGGGCAGAGGTAAAGTGGTGTTAGAAAAAAAAAGAAAGAAGGTGCCACCTTCAAATTCAACTATACAAGAAACATCGTAAGTCTCTAAAAATAATAGAATGCTTTTAGGAGGTTTTCATAATCAAAGGAAAGAAAGTAGCACATCATATGGAGCAACCTAAAATCAAAACACTTAGGAACTCTAGAGAATACTACTTGTCAAACCCATAAGATAATTATTTCTAATTTTGGCAAGTTAATCATTTTTATTCTATTATGGATATCGAAGATGAAACTAAATTGGGCATTGCACCCTCATAAAGTTTATCTCTTGGAATGTTTGATGATTGTTGAACCATCAACAACATCCAATATCCAATATCATTGCAAAATTCTGATTTTCTTTGTTTTTAAGAGGCTAAAATAGGTGATTTTAATTTGACTGTAGTAGCCAATTGTTTTATACCTAGGGAAAGAAATTTTTTTACAAACCTTAAAGTTGGAAGAGGTGGTTTTTTTTTGTTGGTTAAAATTATTTTTCTTGAATTGTTGATTCTAATTCTATTTCAAGAACTAGAGATGTTTAAGTTCGATTAAATGTTTTGTGTGTACTTTTTTGCATTTTTAGTATATATGCTTCATGTGATTCCTAAGAAAGAGCTATGCATTGGTCCCAACTTAACAATGGTCTTCTTAATGCTGTTTGGTTGATTTGTGGGGATTTTAATATGTTAGAAAATAACTTAGACAAAATAGGAGGGATACCTTTTACTTTTCAACAAGATGAATCGAGAGCTTAATCGTCCTTAAGGATCAAGTTTTCACTTTTAGAACATAATCTTGGTGGGAATCATAGAGATCTAAATTGGTTTACTTGAACTAACTATAGATATCGCTAGCTAAGAATTTTTCACATATTAGATAGAGCTCATCTGTCTGCTTTTCATGATTTATGCTTTGAGTCTCAACACAGTTTATTTGTTCAAGCACATCCATAATGCACTCTTTTAGATCATCTATCCATTAAATTCTCAATTCAAAGAACATGCCTTGTGAATCTTCTCTTTGATATTTTTATTGCTAATACTACTTTTTATCTAATAAAAATATTCAAAGGTCTTTTTGGCATGTTTGGAACTTGGTTCCATGACCAATAAATTCCAATGTTTTTATTGAATGGTGGGAAAATGCTATTCTTTGCACTATGAAATTTTTAAGACACTTTGGTAAATGCTTAGCTAAAAAGTTTTGAGTTGTTACTCTTAAAACTAGGCAAAAAATTCATTAATTAAAATAATTTTTATCTCATACCCCTCATGATGAAAGTGTTTAGTAGTAGCTTGTGAGCCTTCAATAGTAGGAAAATATTTTTGAAAATCACAATGTGATGGGTAATTTACTTAATTGTTGGTTATCTTGATTGAAAATGCAAGATAGACCTTTAAAAGAATTCTTCAAGTTTTTAAAAGGTCCTAAAATGAATTATCAAATTGGTGAAATTCATGTTAATTGTGAGATTCTCTCTAGTTCTACAGATATTTTAGAAGTTTTTTTGATTATTATTTAGATGTGTTAACTTCACAAGATATTGATAAAGAGGCTCTAGATTCTTGTTCATCCATGACTCCCACTTATACTTACTCTATTTTGGAAGAGGATGACATGTTAACTATGTAGAATTTTGAAGAAAATATTTTCTCTATGGCTAATGGGAAATCTCCTAGTCCTAAGGGTCTTCCTTGTGAGTTTTATAAGGAATTTTGGGATGATATTGTTGTTGGTTTTTTCAACATGTTTTAGGAAGTTCTATTTAAAGGTTCTCTTGGTTAAATGGTTAATCAAGGTTTGATAAAGCTCATTTTGATGTTAAGTAATAAATTTAATAGTACTAACTTGTGGATTATCACTTTGTTGAATGTCAACTATAGGATTATTAGTAATGTTCTAGCTTTAAAATTTTGAAGGTTGATGAAGTGTCATTAAGGCATGCATCGACTAGGCCGCGTATACGTGGCCGCATCGACTAGGGCCCGTCGATGTAGCTTCCCTACGTCGACGTGATCCCGTTTACGCAACCGCCTATCTTAGCCTATAAATAAGAGGGCCTTCCACCTCATTTATGCATCTTTCAGTTAGTTGTAGCGAAGCTCTTGCAGTTTGTTCTCGCAGGAGATAGAATATTTTCCAAGTGCCCGCAGCAGGTGTAAGAAAAGTGATCGGCTCTTTATTCGAGTGTTGATGTATCTGAGCCTATTGGTGTGACGGCAATAAAGATGAACTATTCAAGCATTCCTTGCAACATTTGGACTTAGTTATTTCATGCATTTAATAGTTTAATATGTTTATTCTTTATTAGTTACTTGTTGATTACTTATGTTTTCGTTATTATAATTTCAATCATTATTGTTCATTTGTAGTTCGTTAAAGCCATAAGTACGACCATCTTGAACATAATCCAAACACTTGGTAAGCCCAGTGATGCTTAACGTCTAGTAACCCAGTAGTGTTAGGAGATGCTTAGAACATGCTCGAAAGATGGAACTAGATACTTATGCTAGGAATAGTTAGAATAGAAACTAGGATAATTAGAGATTAGATAATAGTTTATTCCTTACTTTCCATACCTCAATTAGCCGCCGAAAAGATAATTAAAAAGATATAAAAATCATTAGCCTTAGTCTCACTTAACCATCGTAAATAGCACCTCACAAGTGAGATTAGGAGGACAACGACCGTTCTAACCCAAGGTTTCACTGGTTAGAGTCTGGTGTATGTTAAGTGCTTACAATCTACTGATTTTGACCGAGTTGCATGTGAACACCTATGATTCGTATGGTTGGACGTAGGGGTAACTAGCTACTCATCATTAGCGCTATTGCCAGGGATTATTAAGTCTTACATGCGTCATCTAACCTTAGTGAAATTATCATTTAAGTCGTTGGAACGGACCCAGGATAGAAATATTTATGCACGCTAGGCAGATGAAAGTAAATAGTATGGTACACCAATTACATGGACCAGCTAACATCCAATATGTCTTCTCGCAGGAGGGAGATATCCACCCCACTGGTGCCACAGGAGTGTCGGGTGGTGTACAAGCATCCCGATGAGTACATCCCTGATTTCACGTTCATCCTACATCAGGATGAGCATCTGCGATGGCGGAACATGGAGGGTAATATTGTACATCCTCTTGACCAATCAGCTCCTACGATGCTATTTCACAATCTTGGTAGATTGAGCATCTAGGACCTTGGAGCAGAGTATGTCATGGAGGACCATAACTACTGGGACTATCATCCCACTGAGGCTCAACATGCAAGAGATCAGTAGCAGGTAGACAAATATGAATAGCTGAAGGGAAAATAATTCAGTAACCCCTTATTCACGCAAGGGTTGCAAGATGATGGGGATCCCATCTTTCATGATACTCATTCAACGAAACTTCCCTTGGAGCAATAGGTCCTCCAATTCATGATTTAGTCCAAGCATCTAGGTGGCCAAGATCCTCAAGGGGATGGAGGGTCACATAGCAAGGATGACCGAGACGATCAGGACCATCATCAGGGTAGAGGGAGAGATCCCTCTCCTTCTTCTCCATCCTCTTGCTCTCCTTCTCCTTCATCTAGCTTAGGCTTTAATCATAATCAAGGTAGGAGGAAGCGAAAGGACGATGGAAAAATGGTTCAGAAGGAGCAACATGAGGAAACGTGCCAACAATCACGTGATGCTCGCCAGCATGAAAGGAGGGATAGCCAAAATCATCACAGACATCATGGTCCTCAACAGGACTATGATTCAGATGAGCCATTGTTGGCTACTCGGAGTATGCTCCAGATCTTTGAGGCAGTTCAAATCCCTAGTAGGCACATGAAGGATAGCCGGATCAAGCATGTTGATATTAACAACATCCCCAGATTTGAAGGGGGATACAATTGTGATCCGTAGACCCACCTGTAGGCGTTCCATGATGCTTGCACCCTGCAAAACATTGACAATGATTGGCAAAGGCTGAAGCTGTTCCCTCATAGGCTTATCAAAGAAGTTGAAAGTTGGTACTAGTCCTTAGAGCTGGAATCAAGCAGAAGATGGAGTACGATGCTTGAAATTTTCAATGACAAGTATCAAACATACTCCAAAGCGGTGAATTTGAGACAATAGATCCAAGGCTAGAAATAAGGGAATCATGAACCCTTGGATGTCGCCATGAGTAGGTACTACTCATTGTTGCATCGATGTCCTGGTCATGGTTACTCTCAGTGGGCACAACTTCGTCACATCATTGATGGGCTCCATTTTGAAATGAGAAAGACCTTAGGTGTGTATGCCCAAGGTTGACTGTAAGAGCTAAGGATCCATCAATTGCAACACCTCATTGAACAAGTGGCCAAGGAGGAAGAAGAACTCAGAAAAAAGGAGAGTGTAGAAGAATTCAATCGAGACCCTTCCCTTAGAAAAAGGGAAGTCCATTTTTGTGATGAAGATGATGAATCACTACTGGAAGAAGTGGTGAACTAAAAGGCCTTGCCGTTACAAAAATTTGCATTTCAAATATCGACCAAGGTGAATAAGATATGGGAATCTTTGGACAAAAGGGTCCAAAGCATGTTGAAAATCGCAGAGGAGTCTAAAGAACAAAGTAATGACCGTAATCGGCACAGGAAGAAGGAAGTTGAACATGCCCAATATAAAGGAAAGGGCAAGGTTGCTGTAGCAGAGCAAGTTGTAGGCTCTAACACCGAGGAGGATGATGAATGTGGCATATGCCAATATGAACATCCTAAGGGATGTTGTCCTGTGGTGTCACATCTTCAAGAGTCTAGGGTGTACACATTGAACCCTCGCTTGGCACAACAACAAACACCCCGAAGGTTGCCTTATCCACAAGGCAATTCTAGGCAGTTCCACCAACAACAGCAAGGATACTATCCAAGTGGAGCGCCATCGAAATCGTATGAATACTTCCAACAGTGGCAGCACCCACAAACATAGGGGATGCCACCTCCAAGGCAGTAGTACCCGTACAAACAACCATATCCTTACGGGTACTATGTTCAGCAACCGGTCTCTCCAAGGGACTCTTCCAGTCACGTGGCCTTTCAAAGTCATTACCACCCCCTGGAGTATTTTCGCCCTCAATCTCCATCACCGTGGGGGGACAACCCACATCTCTTCTATCCTCCATCACCTTCTCCTGCCACTCCTCCACCACATCCCACTCAGTTGCCACCTACTCCATCCATGCAGGGAGAGATACCACCACAGCCGTAGTAACAAAATGCTACAAGGGCTGTTAACTTACAACCAGCACCCTAACTGAGTGGACCGGAACCCAAGCCACGAAAACGTCTCTTTTTCCTACCCAACAATCTGAATATACCCTCGCATATACCTCTGGCCAATGCCTCTAAACCTCCACATGCCTTCGCTAGTCCACCACCGAAGCAGTCTCCAAGCCAACAACAACAACACTCCAATGTCCATACAGTCGTGCTCACACATGTCGTGACCGACTGGATCAAAGTTGATCATCTTCCCTGAAAATTAACTAATTTGGGAAGCCCCCTCATTTATCTTTAGGTGGTAGGGAATGAGCCATGAAAAGCTCTTTTGGACTCAGGGTTAGGGATCAATTTGATCTCTCATGATATGTACAAGAACTGGAACCTGCCCCCGCTAAAGAAGAGAAACATCCGGCTTGAGTTAGCAGACTAGTCCATCACCGTCCCCTTAGGATTGGTGGAGGACATTGTGACCACCGTTTATGGGTGGTCCTACCCTGCTGATTTCCTGGTCATCTATGTAGAGAACTCCAAGGGGAACTTCCCAATCATCATGGGAAGGGCCTGGCTAAGCATGGTGGATGCACGACTAGGCCTCCGCGATCTATCCCTTGAAATTTCAAAGGAAAATCCTTTCGGGAAGGTCAAGAAGAAACATGTTCCATGCATCACGTACAATGACTCAGGGTGCAACTGTGTGCACCAATTATGGTATGCTAAGCGGATATCCATCAAAACATGAAGTTGGTGTACTGAGGAATCACCTGTTCAACAGTGCCTGTATGCAGCAGCCACTAATCAAGAGGGCACCCAATGGCTGATAGTTGATCTTGCTAGCAGCACACTGTGCATGGAACCATTAGAGGGGCTTGTGCAAGCCTACATTGACAACAGAGAGGAAATGGAAGAGATTCATCAACAGGTCTCCACAAGATGATTGGGGGAAGCTAGAAATCCCTGAGAGCTTCAAGCAAGAGCCCCTTGAGTTAAAGTTCCTACCGGCTCACTTAGAGTATGCATTTTTGCAAAATGGTAAGTCGGTAATCATTAATTCCATCCTTGCTCCAGAATAGAAGAAGAAGTTGCTGAAGGTGGTAAACAAATGGGTTGCTGCATTCGCATGATCATATCCTAAGTTGACAAGGGTTGATCCCAGGGTCTGCTAGCACTAGATCTATCTTAACCCTTCCATGAAGCCACGACGATAGCCACAAAGACGATTGAATCCCAAATTGAAGCAGGTTGTAAAAGATGAAATCGAACAATTGTTGAAGGTGGGATTCATCTATTTTGTCATCGATAGCAAATGAGTTAGCCCACTTGTTATCGTACCCAAGAAAGGTGGCAAGTGAAGGGTTTGCATTGATTTTTGGTTGCTCAATATGGCAACCTTCAAGGATCACTTCCCGCTCCCATTTGTGGACCAGGTGTTGGACACCATCGCAGGGCACTGTTACTACAGCTTTTTGGATGGTTATAGTGGTTATAAAAAAATCCAAATAGCACCAGAGGACCAGGCTAAAACAACGTTCACGAGTCCATGGGGGACTTTTGCATATAAGAAGATGCCCTTTGGCCTATGCAATGTGCCTGCTACATTCCAACGCCTTGTCCTAAGCATATTCCAGCAAAAAATTGGCAATGGAGTGGAAGTCTTCATGGATGACTTCTCCACCTATGGGGCCACGTTCGAGCAAGCCTTGGACAGTCTAAAGTAGGTTCTAAAAAGGTGTGTAAACACCAATCTACAGCTCAATTGGCAGAAGAGCCATTTGATGGTCTAAGAGGGCATTGTGCTAGGGCATCACATCTCACAAATAGGGATTAGCGTAGATCCTCAAAAGATCAGGGTTATTCAAGGAATCACTTGTCAACCAAGTACCGTCAAAGATGTTCGATCATTCCTTGGACACATTGGTTACTACCGACGATTCATTGAAAACTTCTCGAAGATCACCAAGCCCTTGGTGGAGCTGACAAAGAAGGACGCTTCGTTCATCTCGACTAAGGAGTGCGAGTTCGCATTCCAAGTGCTGAAATAGGAACTCATAGAAACTCCAGTTCTACAAGCCCCTGATTGGTCCAGAGCCTTTCACATTATGATGGACGCATCCAGCTATGCCTTGGGAGCTGTTCTTACATAGTGTGATGGTTAGAAACGTCCTTATTATATCCATTGTGCAAACCGTAGCCTTGTGGGTGCTCAGTTGAACTACACCACCACTGAAAAGGAGTTGATGGCGGTGGTGTTCACCTTGGAAAAATTCCGGCACTATGTGCTCGGGTAGGAGGTGTTTGTGCACACAGACCATAGTGCTGTCTAGTTCCTGATGAATAAACCAATGGTGAGCCCCCATATAATCTGATGGCTGATGATTCTTCAGGAGTTTGATCTCACCATGGTAGACAAGAAGGGGACTGAGAATATGGTTGCTGACCACTTGTCTTGGTTGCGATGGAATGACGCAGGAGAGGAGAAGCCCTTATCTGACCAATTTCTAGATGAACTCCTCTTCACAGGCGCTGTTGATCCGCAAGTACCCAAGGAATCCCCTTAGTTCAGCAACATCCTCACCTACCTCACCACTCAAGAGTTTCCAAAGGAGTGGAACCATCGGCAAAAAAAACAGTTTCTCCATAAGGCTAAGCGTTTCATGGAGATCAATGGCCACCTGTACAAGGTGTGCGTAGATGGCTTGGTTTGATGGTGTGTCCCTGATGATGATACACTACGCGTCCTCCAGGATGCTCACAAGGGCCCTTGTGGGGGCCATTATGTTGGACACCACACTGCCATTAAGATCCTACTTGCGGGGTATTACTGGTCCACCATCTTCAGGGATGCACAATGGTTCGCCCGCTCCTGCGAACGATGCCAGAGGGTCAGTGGGATGACGACACGGTTGGAGGGACCTCAATAATGGATCTAGCCACTAGAGCCCTTCGACATTTGGGGTATCGACTTCATGGGACCCATCACACTCCAATCAAATGGAAAGGCGTGCATCATTGTAGTTGTGGACTACTGTACAAAGTGGGTAGAAGCAGTAGCCGTCGTCGACTGTTCTTCCAACACCATCGCACGATTTGTCCAATAGCAAATCGTTAACAGGTTTGGAGTGCCATGGGCACTCATTTCTAATAATGGAACTCATTTTATGGGTGTCACTTTTCAGAAACTCATGCAACGCTTAGGGGTAACGCATAAATTTACAACTCCTTATCACCCCCAAGCCAACAGGCAGGCTGAAGTCACCAATAGGAAGATCACCAAGATCCTTACTCGAAACATTAGCAAATATAGGAGGGATTGGAGCACTAAGCTTAACGATGCCCTATGGGCCTATCGCTCCACTTGGAAACTTCCTGCAGGGTACTCTCGTTATGAGTTAGTGTACGGAAAGTTGCCAACACTTCCAATCCAAGCTGAACTCTGCACACTATCCACCACCAGTGACTTGGGCCTCGACGTACCGCTAGCACAATGTGAACGATTGATCAATCTAAGTGTGCTAGATGAGAACCGATTAGTCGTCCTATCCTCCAATGAGATCCACAAGGCGTACAACAAAAAATGACATGATCTTAGGATTTGGAAGGTCTTGTTCCGATGTGGAGACAAAGTACTGTATTGGAACCCCTCACATGTATCTCAACCGACCAAGTTTCAAACACTATGGGAGGGACCTTACATTATCTCTAAAACCTTCCCATCTAGGGTCTTGCGTATCCACAAACCTGAGGAACCCACTAGAACACAGTTAGTTAATAGTCAACAACTAAAACCTTTCCACAAACTCCACTCAACCAGTGCAGCCGCCTCATCATCACCAGGACGGCCGCACTCTATTTTTCGTGTCTCCTCCTTTCCACCTAGTCATAGGGGAGACCATCATCCCTGCTGATCCATTCCACTACACCCCTCATCGTTTTGTCATTTTTTGTTTTACACTTTTTTGTTTTACATTTTTTGTTTTACACCTTTTTGTTTTTCACCGTCGTTTATACGTTTGCAATTCTTTGTACATTTTTCCTTTCTTTACTTATTTTTCATTTCTTTGTGAATGTTTTATTTTTATTTTCGCATAATTGCTAATCTGTAGTCTTGTTGTCTTCAGATGTCTGGCGCAGATGGTTTTCGTTGCGATGGGTAATGTGTACTCGTCCACCTCGTTGTCTAGTTTTCACCCTCACATGGTTGTCTTTGGACTTTACGTCCAAATTTCATTCATAAACCGGCAGCGAGTTCACGTCATCCACCCATTCACCCACTCCATGGTTTTCCTACCATTGAGAACATGCAGCCCCTTCACTTAAAAACATTATAATTGAT
>MNCI01013035.1:327782-346497 GCA_015680685.1 Gnetum montanum
AAAAAAAAGCAAGCGAAAAAGACAAAAGAAAAGAAATCAAAATGAGGATTCAAAGCACACCCTTAGTTGAATGCATGCGAACACGCATGGGTCTTTGCATGGTGTGGTTTCCCCCGAAAAAAAAATCACTGTGTAGGAATTCAAAGCACACCCCTTAGACCACCTCTAACGGGCCACTACACTCGTTATGGGACTTCCTTGGTCCCCTCTAACTTCGTCTTGTTCCCTTCCTTCCTCTCACATCTGGTGGAGTGGTGGTTCCCTATGGGGTCATTCTTGCTTCCTCGAGGGATGGTCGAGACTTCGTCTATTACTGCGATGTCACTGAATGTGGATGGTTTTGGGTCTGACCTCAGGAATGGTTCTACCAGGTCACTTAACCACATCTACACATGGGGTTTCCTATGATCGACGATCGGAATACCACTCTCTTGTCTCTCTCTTCTCACCCAATTCTCTCAGTCCCTCACCTCACTGCCTGTTTTATGTCATGAAGGTGTGTCGTGGTGTCCATGGGTTCTGCATGCCTCGACGGGATCTCTAGGGTCGGAGTCTTACTTGGTGCACACCATTTCTTGACCCCGGGGCCCACGGACCCCAGTGTTGAGGGCTATGCAGGGGCTATTGAGGCTATGGCCTACTATGGGGAGGACCCACCTACATTTCTTAGGTTCCACTTGCTAAGCCTTCCATCCTTTGGATTTTGTGGTTGATTAGTTTTCGGGTCCTATCGCTTGATTTATGCCCCGCGGAGTTCTTTTTGAGTCCCATTCTCCTATTTTTGTCTCTTTTTCATGCCCAATTCCCTTCCTCATGTCCTTAGCCATGTCTGGGCCTCTTACGTGCTTCAATCGCCTCAATTTGGCATTTCAAATGCATCATTTCGGGCTTTATATGGGTTGGTCAACGCTGGTCAACGGGTAAACACCCCTACGTCAACGAGGTCCCATCGACGTAGTAACTGCGTATACGCGGCCCCATCGACGCAGCACCTAACCCCTATATATACCTTGCCACACTTTGTCATTTTTTAACATTTGGAGTCCAAATTGAGGGGAGTTTTTGCCATTTTTTCTGCCTAACCTTTTCCAATGCACCTACATTCCGTCGCGAGTCCGCATCCATCGATCTTTGTCCTTTTAAGCAACCGGAGGTACGCTCTCAATCGTGAGGGGGTGGTGCCTTTGTGAAATTAACCATAATTAATTGATTAGTTGATTAATTAGTTAATTATGAAAACTTTGGCCTTAACCCATAAATTAACGCTCCGGAAGACTTAACGGTGTGCTTGTGCCAACAACATAACTTGGTCAAACTGAGAAGGTATATACGGACCATCTTAAGCTACTTATGAATGGTCTAATGGGTGGTTATGTTGATTGTAGATGGCACCAAAATCGAGGCACCCAAGGGATGAAGGACTATCGCAACCAAGGGACAAGTGCCCATGCACGAGAAGGGGACGAGGTATGCAACTGCTAGCGCATGCGGAGGGCTCACATGAAATTGGGCCCTTTCGTGAAAGACCTAACGTGGAATCTGTTCATCAGATTCCAAAAGAGGAGATTCCTGATGAACAATCGCTCGGGGATGAGACCCCTTGGGTAGCACCATGGCTTGAGGTCACCCTAACCCAAGCCTTCCTTAATGCTATCACACCGCGCAAGATGCAGCGAATGATCCTCCAAGAGCTAAATTTTGAACCATTCCTTGAGAACACGCTAGAAGACATGAGACTCCAACTATAGAGCTCTTCGATGTGGCTGATCATCACAACCAGTGGTGAATGGTACTTAGGAGAGACTTATCTCTTCTGGATGAATCGAAAAACAAGGTTTAGAGTAAGAATCAAAGACATTTATGTCTCTTACTCTTCAGAAGCAATAGCGCAGGCGCTGGGGTTGCCCGAAGTTGGGGCAGATGTGGTTGAAATTCTGAAACAGACCGATCTAGAGGTAAAGGTGCAATGGACCAAATAGTGCTATGGGGTAGAGCGCAAGGAATTTGGCTCCATGACCATGGCAGAGAGAGTGTACTCAAAGATTGCGTCTTACCATCTGAACCCAATGATAAGACCCAGTAAAATCATAGCCTTCTCCGCTCGTGCATGTGCCGCCTTGAGTGGGAAATTCCCCATAAGTCTTCCATAGCTATTGTTTTTGGAGATTGAAAAGAGGTTCACTGAGAACGAACGTGGATCATGAGCTTTCCCCTTTCCCTGCCTAATCCAAAATTTGTGCAAATGGGCAGGGATAGCATGATACTCTAATGATGTAGTCTAGCGTGCCCCAATTGCCTCGTGGCAAGAGATGATGAAAGATAAAACTCCTATCGTCACACAGACAGAGGAAGAGCAGCAACCACCTCCACCACCTGCACAAACAATGTAGCTGGGCTTGCAAACCACAACAAAATATATCCGTAAGATCTGGGAAATGCTCTCGAGTCAGCGAGAGCAATCCGACAGGACCGGTGGAGAAGAAGACCCTTCGGTCTATCGCCCTACCATGAGCCACCTAGAGCAAGTGGCTTGATTAGTTAGCCTACTTGAAAGTGCAGGGCTAGTATTCTTCACTGCCTAAGCACAAGTTCCAACCAGAACAGATCCAGGCATTCGAGAGGTAACAGTGTCAACAGAATAGTTGTTTCCTAAAATTTTAGGAAATGCTGCTACCTTCTCGATCCGCCTGGAAGATGGTGAACGGGCGACGGTCCTGGTGATGCAGCACCAGGGATAGGAAGTCACGGCCAAAGTGGTTGCTTACACAATTGCTACCACTCTCAAGGCACTGGTAGTACCTGTACCAAACATTCATGGACTACAAGATGTACATGTGTCTGCTGGAACTTCACGTAGCAATATTGATGCAGCCCAACATGAAGAATTGTCAGATCGACTGGTGGGAACCAAGCAACCGCTTCCAGATGTCTTTGATCTTCCAGACAACATTATTACAACCCAGTCGGAGCTACTCTCGGCAAGGGGCAGGAGTCTTATTTTAGAGGGGCAACTTGAAGCTGCTTAAGACACTTGTCAGCACTTGGCAACAGAGGTAGCCCAATTATGAGCCCAACTTGCTAATTCGGCCATCCTCAACCGCGAAATCACTAGGGATGAAGCTTTTCAACAGCTTTAGCTTAGACTTCAGATCGTTGAGGATGTGCGAGAGACAGTGACCCTCGACAAGTCCATAGAAAATGCCCGAGCATATCACTTAGAGAAGGACTTGGCAAAGGTTCGCCAGGAGAACGTATGGCTAACCGTAGAGGTTCATTGCCTGTGCAATGTTGGTGCAAAAAATGAACACATGAAAAATTTCATCCAACAATAGTAGGAGGAGCTAGCCATGGTGAACGCTAACATAAGAAGGTTGGCTACTAAAAATCAGAATCTATCAATGGAGGAGGTTTGGGCATTACGACAGAAGTTTGCAATTGAAATTTCCATTTGGAAGAATGAGGCCCTGAAATTCGAAAAAGTCAAAAATCACTACAGGGACTAAGTGGGATTGCAGAAGGAAGTGAATGAAAAACATATTCAAGTCATAAAGGCCAAGATGAACCAAGCTCTCCAGCAGCTTCGAAAGAGAGGCAATGCATGGCAACCTATCTTCGATGGGTTGAATGGCTATAATAAGGCTGAAATCTGCCTAAAAGAGCTACAGATTGAGGAGATGACAGAATACATGGAGTTGGCCAACCTCCGATATGAAAACCTGGCTATGCTCATAGCAGGAAGACCGCGGTCAGAATTAGAGAAGCAAGTGGCTGCCTCGTATTCCTTGTATGAGGGAGAGTTCCAGGTGCACAAGGCAACGAAGCAAAAGCTGGCAATGGTAAACGTGGAACTCGAGGTCCTCCACACAAGCTTTGAAGGTCAGCGAATAGTCACAGAGGACCTAGCCCATAGGATGGATGACTACCAGCAATTGTAGACATCATTCCAAGCGTTCGACATCGAATGCAAGCAGTTCGTAGCCTGGTTTGTCAACTTAAAGGAACTCCTTCCAACACTGCCATGCCTTTGGGATGTTCCAGCTCCAGCACACATTGGCGAAGTTGCCTGGACTATGAACGATCCATGAAGTAAGGAAGAAAAGATGAGGGCTCTATTGGAGGCTTTCTGGCTACCTCCAGAAGTTACAGCTGCTGCAAGGCAACCGCCACCCATGCTGCCACCAACGCATGAGCTAGAGGCTAAAGAAGGTCCATCAGAACCATTGCCCCCAGGGACGGTGTGATCTTCTCTAGCAATTTTGTGCATCATTCTACATAGCAGAGGCTCCAAGACCAGCAAGGTGTTCAATTTTATCTCTGAACACCGTCATTTTTGTAATTGTTTCCCTCTGTAACTTGGGCACTTGGTCAAATTCATGTTGTGTCATGTGTGTGTTATGTATGTGTTTAAGTTATGTGTGTTGCAAATAAAAATCCATACCTTCCAAATTGTAAAGTAACTCGAGAACGAGTTTTTGCTCAGTCGTGGTGGTATGATGAAGTGTCATTAAGTCATGTGTCGACTGGGTCACGTATACGCGGTCGCGTCGACGTGGGCCCGTCGACGTAGCTTCCCTACGTTGATGTGGCCCCGTTTATGTAGCCACCTATCTCAACCTATAAATAAGAGGGCCTTTCGCCTCATTTAGGCATTTTTCAGTTAGTTGTAGCGAAGCTCTTGCAGTTTGTTCCTGCAAGAGATAGAATATTTTCCAAGTGCCCGCAGCAGGTGTAAGAAAAGTGATCGGCTTTTATTCGAGCGTTGATGTATCTAAGCCCATTGGCGTGACAGCAATAAAGACGAACTATTCAAGCGTTCCTTGCAACATTTGGACTTAGTTATTTTATGCATTCAATAGTTTAAGATGTTTATGCTTTACTAATTACATGTTAATTACTTAAGTTTTCGTTATTGTTATTTTAATCGCTATCGCTCATTCGTAGTTCATAAAGGCCATAAGTACGACCATCTCAAATGTAAATCAAACACTTGGTAAGCCCAGTGATGCTTAACGTCTAGTAACCCAGAAGTGTTAAGAGATGCTCAGAACGTGCTCGGAAGATGGGATCGTACACTTATGCTAGGAATAGTTAGAGTCTAAGCTAGGATAATCATATATTAGATAATCGTTTATTCCTTACTTTTCATACCTTAAATTAGCCGCCAAAAGATATGCAAAAAGATATAAAAATCATTGGCCTTAGTCTCACTTAACCATCGTAAACAGAACCTCACAAGTGAGATTAGGGGACAACGACCATTCTAACCCAAGGTTTCACTGGTTAGAGTTTGGTGTATCTTAAGTGCTTATAGTCTACGGATTTCGACTAAGTCACGTGTGAATGCCCGTGATTCGTATGGTTGGGCATAGGGGTACCTAGCCGCTCATCAAAGGTATTTCATCAATTAGTTAAAGAAAAATAAGCATGTTTTGTTCTAGGTAGATTTATTTTGGATAATGTTTTCATAGTTGCAGAAGAATTTGGCATGGATACTAATCAAGATATTGTCCTTCAAAAATTAGATTATGCTAAAGCTTATGACATGATAGAGTGGCCTTTTATTGTGGCTATGTTATAGAAGTTTGGCTTAGGTTTTTCTTTGATCTTTCATGTTATAATGTTACTTTCCTCTACTAGTGCCAAGATATGCATTAACAAGAGTTTTTCTTCTACTATTACTCTTCAAAGATAGCTTAGGCAAGGTTGTCTTCTTTCTCCTTATCTTATTATTGTTGCTAAAGTTTTTGGTTATATTTTATAGCACCATCTTTTTCAAGGTAAGATCAAGGGCTTGTCTCTTCCACTTGCTCAACATTAAAGTATTAATAGTTACTTTGCAAATGACAACTTTCTTCCTCTACAAGAAACGAAAGATAATTTCAACACTACTCTTGATTGTATCAAAGTTTATTATAAAGCCTTTGGTTTTGCTATTAACTAGAACATAACTCATGCTATGAGATCCAAGCTTGGCAATACTCCTTTGGAGCTAGATTCAACCTTTTGACTTTATAACTCTATTAGGCATTCCTTTTTGTCCCTTAGCTTCTATTAGCCATTTTTGGGAGAAAGTTCTTCATAAAGCTCATCAAAAATTCAATAAGTGGGTTGGCAAACCATTATCTTTAGCCAAAAGATTTATTGTTGGCTCTACAATTTTGTAGTCTACTCATGTTTATTCCTCTTCCTTATGGCTTCCTCTAAAAGGTCATATGAGCAATTAGTGTAGCTTATTAGATTCTTTTTTTTTTGGGAAACAGTGATGCTCTCTACTATTTTTATTAAGTTAATTAGGAATTTTGTACTCTTGATAAAAAAGTTGATTGTTTGGATTTTCCTTCACCTTATCATCAAGGTATATTGTTTGTTGCCAAATAGATTTTAAGAGCTTTGCAAGGTAATGAAAGGTGGAAATTGCTTATTAGACAACAAACTAAATCTAATTATTGAGCTATGTCAAAATTTTGGTTTAATCCTCAATGGGAAATTTGAATGATTACTTTTGATAAAATTAAAATTATTGGATCAACTTGGCAGCAAATCAATTAATATTTGCAATGGCATCCTTCCCAACATTCATCAGATTATAGTTCATGGATGTTTGTCTGGTGGGCACCATGTTGTGGAAATACTGGTATTTTAGCTGCTTATGACGCTCACCTGAAAAGAATGAAATTCAATCATAAAGGTATTCTTCATATTGTAGATTATTCCTCTGATACAACCCCTATTATGCCATTAGAATGAGAAGAATTTCAAGCTAAATTAAATTTAAATAAAATAAATAAGGCCTCTTTTCAAACTATTCATGATAGGTGTTTGACAATTTTCTTAGGATCTTCTTCTTAACTTTCATCTTGTTTTTGGAATAATTGGGTTTGACCTAATGGTGTTAAGATGGTTCATTTTTCTCTTGCAAAAGGTCTGATAGAGAAAAAACTCCTTTTGAAATTTTTAATTCTAGATGGAACACTCAAGATAGTGAGAAAGATTGGATACAAATATTTAAAAACTTATGGAAATCTGGGGTTTAGCCAAAAGTACAGTTTTTGGTTTGGTCTTTATTATATAGAGGTCTTCATATTGGGTGTTGATTATAACTTCTTGGTTTTGATAATCCAGTTTGTCCAGTTTACTCTCATAAGGATTCTATTGCACATATTTTTGTTTATTTCTCTTTTGCTCAACATGTTTAGCGATAGTGTTTTTTAGTTCCTAGATTTCAAAAATTTTAGAATTTTTTTGCTTATGCCATTTGTGCAAAGACAATAAATACTAGCACTTTTTGATATTTTTTAGAATATGTTTTGCCTTGATGGCCTTTTTTGCATGTGAAAGCATAGATGTAATGTGATCTATATGAAACATTCCACAGAGCACAACTTTAATATTGAGATAAAGTTAAATTTTTATATGAACTTTTTATTTCAAGTTCATAGTAAGAAAAGAAAGTATCATAGGTGATGAGACGCCATATGCACTAGGCCGCGATATCGCGTACGCNGATATTAATTTTTTCTTTTCTTCGTTATGTGCATGGAAGGATTCTCCCTGTGCTATTCCTTGATTTCTCTTAGATGATTGATTTTCTATCATTTGTGATTCATATGACTTTTTGGTTTTTTTTTTTTTTAACAAGAAACTTCTTGTTGAAAGTGAAAACCCGAAAACACATTTCTAACAAAGGGCATGGCTTGATTCTTGTCCTACTCTAGAGGGGAGGTTTTCCTAGATTGAAAACCAATATTGACACCTCCAAAATTGTTGAGCCTTTCCTTTATCTATCTGTTCTATTTTTTATGCTTTGAAGCTTTGATGTAATGCATTTTGTATCTAGGTATTTGGTATAGGGACACCTTTTTTGAGTTCTTTTTCATCCCTATATGTAATTGATTTATGGGTTCTTGGAGGTGGAGAGACATCTTTGTTGCAAGTAGCAAAAAGAAAAAAAAAAAAAAGAGTAACATCTTTGTTGCAAGTAGTAAGGTGATAAAAAAAATAAGAGACTTTTCAAGATAAACTCTAACGTGGTAGATTCGATGGTGGAGATCAATTGCAAAAAATTGGTTCTAAATTTTTTCTCTCTATTTAGGATAAATGCATCAAGAGGAACAATTGTGAATGCATGCAAGAGGAACAATAGAAAAAAACAACAAAAAGGAGTTGGAAGAGAGATTGCATGAAAGGTGTGTATCTCTGAGGTCTATGTGTGCAATCTTGACCATAGCTTTGTGTGTGTGTATGTTGGATCTTAGATATATGTTGAGAGATGTGGTTTGATTGAGCCTTGCATTTAGGTTAATCATTATGAGATTGTAGATCCTCATGCTCTTCAATATTGTTAAGTGTGCAAGAGTTGTGATTTGTGATATGGGATTTGTGGATCTGCTATATTTGTTTGTAATTCCTTTAATTTAATAGAAGATCAATAGTTTTCTTTTTTTAGTAATTCTTTTTCTTGCACATTTTCTAGATTTGGTGTATTTGAAAGGTTAAAGAAAACTGGAGTGACCTTGCTCTAATTTTTGGTCATGAACTATCATATTACTGCTTTAGATTTATTGCTGCTATTTATTAATAAAATTTTTGTTCTTTTGGAGGTCTACCATAATAACCCCCTCATTTTCATCTTAGCCTTGTCCCAACAAAATGGGTTCACCTACATGAGTTCTTTTTCACCATTCATATCTTTGTTTGTTTGCCATTTCTTCAGATCATCTTTGAACATTTTTTTCCATATCTATTTTGGTTTTCTTTGTGGTGGCTTCCATACTAACTTGGTGCACCCTAAAATTTAACTTACCATACTAACTTGGTGCACCCTAAAATTTAACTTAGCAATGAGGTGTTAACATAGTGTTAACTATCTTGCTTAGTAACTCCAAGTCACAAGTTTAATTCCACTAGGTAGTATTGAGTTGCAAATTTTTCAAAAAAAAAAAAATTTATAAGGAATTTTGATGTAATAGATCCAAGTGATCTTAATGGATGTTTTTAGTTTCATAATATAAATTTCACATATTTTAATACTTAGGGTAGGTACTTAATTTAGAATCAAGGTTGTGAAATTTCATACTTCTAGTGAATTTTCCCTATGGTTTATCAATCTCAAGGGTTTCTCACAAAGTTATTACAACAAAAATCTTTTTAGCAAAGAAGGATTTGAAGATGGAAAATACTAATGTCTCTTAGATTGTAGAGACTATAAAGAATTTTTAAGCTTTTGATTTTGTTTTACTTGATGATTTATAGGGATCTCTGTCAAAAGATATCACTTCACGATACACATTTTTTGCATATTTTTGGATTTATTTGCCTAAATA
This sequence comes from Gnetum montanum, assembly GCA_015680685.1. NCBI lineage: Eukaryota > Viridiplantae > Streptophyta > Gnetopsida > Gnetales > Gnetaceae > Gnetum > Gnetum montanum. The sequence continues at coordinate 337,106 of MNCI01013035.1, forward strand.
AGGCTTTTACACTAGTGATGACTATCCTTGAATACTATGGAATTAAAGTTTTGCATGCTTGCTATTTTTTTTTGAATTTTTTTTACTTATGGAACTAGCCAATTTTGAAATGGTTGAAAAATCATTGGATCTTAAAGTTTTTCTAGATTTGCATAATACTTTTATTGCTCAGGAATGGAAAGTGGATTTTGATCCTTGTTTTTCTAATTACTCTAAAATTCCTTGTTGGATTGAATTAGAAAATCTTCTTATTATTTTTCAAAGTGTTGAAAGCAAAATTATTGGTAACATTGGCATAATCTTGAAGGCATTTTGTAGAGATTAATTTATGGTAGAGGAAGACAATTAAAAATCAAGACTAGTAATTAGTGTTTTTCTCAAAAACTTACACACTATAATTTGTGAGGATATTGTAGCTATTGTCATTATAAAGGTCATGTTATTGAAATTTGTACTATTCTTGAGAAAAAATTGTTTATGAAGAAAGAAAACAACAATATTTAGCAACGGTAAATAGTGGTAGTTTTCAACAAGTACATCTGAAATATTCTTCAACAAGTTCTCAACCTTTTACTAATTTTTTAAATTCTAAATGTGTTAATAAACTTTTGATATCTAAAAAGAATTTTTCTTAGAAAAAAAAAAGAAATTCTTAGTAGGAACAATAATGAAAATACTAATTCAGAAAAATTTTATTGAATGCAATACAAAAAGAAGAGGCTTGCAAATACTACTTTCAATTTAAAAACCCCAAAGGTGTCTCCTTCTCTCTCTATTTCTATTACTATTCCAGATGTTTTTTTATTAGACAATGCTTTTTCACTTATTAGTGAGATAGATTGTGAGATAAATGTTGAGCTTGAAGAATCAAGGATGGGGACATCTTCTTCCACATCTCAATGTTAGTTTTATAATGGAATGTTTAAGACCTTTTTAATAAGTCCCAAGCAAAGATTGTTAGGAAGTATCTTTCAAACTGGTATTTATTTCTAGATTTTCTTTTCTAGTAAGAAATTAAGATTTTGTTGCATGATATTAGTGTTGTTGGGAAATGCATTTTTTAAAAATGCATTGTTTTCTTTGTTGATCATAAAGTTAATAAAGGAGGTGCTGCTATTCTTGTTAATAAACATTGGACTGGAAAAATTTTGAACTTTGGTTTTGACAACCTAAGAAGAGTTATTTGGATTATTTGTCATAGTGAAAAAGGAGACTTTGAACTCTATAATATTTATGATCACAATAATTTGAAAAATCAATCAAAAGTTTGGAAGTATCTTCTATCTTTGCCTAAAGTTCCTTGGATTATTAGAGGTAATTTCAGTATGGTTGAAAGTCATTTAGTTAAACATGTTGGTCTTCATCCTAATATATCTTAAAAAAAAAGATTAGTGTAATTTTAAAGAAAAATATTTTCTTTATGGTATTAGCTCTTTATTCCCATATCATTTAAATGAGAAACATTATACTTGTAATCATTTACAAAAAAATAATTTTGAAAAATTAATTTCTAATCTTGAGAACTTATTTAAAGTTATCAACAATTTGCATTAGGCTTTTTCAAATATTTTAGGAAAGGATGGCAACTCTATTTTAAATTCAAAAATTACTTACAAAATTATTACAAAGAATGATTTTATTCATAACAAATTCAATAAGGCCTAGATTATGTAATTGTTAGCATATTTTTAGATGAGGAAAATAAAAGATATTTAAAGAACTCCTACATTTTCTAAAATTTATATTCAATATGGTAGCTTATTTATCAAGGTTTTTCTATCGACACACCTTAAACATATGAGAAATGTTTCTCCTCAATGTCCTTTTGTTAAAAGTGAAGACTCATTTTCTCATTTTTTTAGTATCCTATTAGTTAGCATGCTTAAAAATAGACAAAAAATTTGTAACAATTTTCAACCAAGCATCAATGAAGTCATTCTTGATGCTTAGCTTACTTTGTCTACTTCCTTTCTTTGCATTTGGAACCATCTTTGACCACTTGTTCTCTACTCTATTTAGAAGCTTCCATGTTTAATTATTTTCCAACACCAAGAGCATAAGCATGACCTCTCTTCAAGAATCAAATACTAGATTCCCAAAAACATTATTTTTAAGCTACCAATGAAAGCTACACAATGGCTTTCTTAAATGGTGGCAAAACCTTGCTTCCTTGTAAGGAAGAGACAACTGTATTTATAGTTCACTAATGCGTGTAATCATGAGCATTTGCAATTGTTTGGTATATGTATTTATACTCTGGAATCATAGCTGCTACCTTAAATTGCATGCGCATGTCACATTAAAACAAAGTATCAAAAAATTTAAATAGTTGCTTATCTTAGTCCAACATTGTGGTTTTGTAAAATACTATTAATGAGCCTGGCTGGTGAAATGAACTAGGCTTTCCATACTCACGCGTCGAATTACATTACAGCTGCTCTTGTGATTCTTCCAAATCAGCTGTTTTGAGAATACATGTACCCATTTAGGAAACGTGCTCAAATTCTCAAAGCAAGAAAATTTTATACAAAAATGCCCCATCCAATATTTTTAAGTACATTCCAATATTTTTGAGTAAGGTATTTTATGTCTCTGCTTAGTGTATGTTTTTTTGACTAGTGTAAGTTTTAATCTCCAAGTATTTGCCAACCATGAAAGATTGTATACAGTTTTCAAAACATTAAAAAGAAAACAATCTTCAAATACTGGCTGGTGATGGGGTGTCAAAGCTCATAGTTATATAAATATTTAAATATTACAACTAATCATCATGAGCACCACCGATTTTAGAAGTGCTTAGTCGACAAAAATGAATGAATATTAAAATATTTTACAAGAAGCTCCTCTCTACACTACCGGATGAAAACCGAGATTGCAAACCTTTTGCCATGCTGTTTGAATCAAGTTTCACTGGCTGCCTTCCTGCAGCTAAGTCGGTTTCTCGATTCCATGGTTTCCAAGGATGCTTGCCCACCCATTCTTCCTCTTTTGGTGACTCGGATTTTTTAACCTTCTTTGGCTTGTTTTTCTGCTCTTGCTGATGTTTCTCAACAAGTGACATAGAACGCTTGGACTTGTTATAAACATCCATCAAATTTGCACTAGCATGAAGATGTTCTTTTTCACGCTCACTAATACTACCATCCCCTGCTGTCAAGGATGCTTGATTGTATGCCTCTAAATACCTGCTAGGAAAAAAGAACCCCATCATTTCCGTTCATGCTTGATTGCTTACAATCAAGAAGTTTAAGTGCTCTTATAGTCAAAGTACAAAAGTTCAAGAAGCATACTGTTGTTTTGCTTTCTGAGCCCTTTCGACTGGGGTATCTGTCCAGACGCTTGTATCTCCACGACCAGTTTTCTCAGATTTACTGAAAAATGTTGAATGCATACTCACACCACCCTGAAATTAATTTTATTATAGAACATTCATAAATCAGTTTTGTAAGGATTTTCCAAGAAATATCGAGAATGCCTTGGTGGACAAAATTGGCAATGTATCTGTCACTAATATTAAAGTTCCCACTGGCAAAAACGCAATGTTAAACGTCAACTATTTTAGAACTAGGAACTTCACACATATCCTATCTCACTGTTTCATATAGTAAGGGAAACAGTATAAAACAGATAGGAATGTGACTAAAGTTTTACAGATATTTACCTTCCTTTCAGGAGGAAGACTAGTCATCCATTCATCTCTTACTGGAACCTCTTTCACTTCAGCAAGTAACTCATCATCACCAGGTAAAGGCTCACCTGTACAGACATGGCAGCAACCACATAAATGCAGGATAAGGCACATCGGACAGATTTTACCTTGTTAAAGGAAAAATAAAAGGACGCATGGTAACATGGAGAGCAGTTGGTTACAAAGCATAGAGTGGTTTCACATCACAGATCCAATGAAAAATGAACATTCAAAGCTGTCATCATGGCTGAGTTAAACGAGAATACCTCGTGCTTGCCTCCACTGAGCAGCTTCACGCAATGCATTCATGTGAGCCTTCACAAATTTGAAAAATGTTATAGGGTTACCAAAATTGTGTCTAGAAGAAAACTTTGCTTTCACACTATTAGATAATAGAGATTGCTCTGAAAATTAGACAAGCAGCATATCTTATATTGAATATTTTTTAATGTATAAAATGGAAAAAGATCTTTCTCAAACCTCAAAGTCTTCTTTCTCTTCTTTCCTTAAAATATCAGCATCAATTGCTTCCCTCTACATATGCAGAAAAAAAAAACAAGAAATGAAATATCTCCTAAGCTGATGCATACTGTGCATACCTTCAAAAATATCAGGTCAATCCAATATTGTCCATGAAATTATGAAAGCATTAACAGTAATGCATAAAGCATCGTATCACTAGTACAATTAACGAAAGATATAGTAGAATAAAGTACCTTTACAGGATCCTGCAAATCCTTAAGAGCTTGATTCAATGTAGTGAATGCTTGATGTGCTTGAGGATGGGAACACTTATCTGGATGAACTAATAGAGATAGCTTCCAATAACTGCACACATATAAAATAAGGCAGCATAAGATCAGAAAGTAACACTTCTTGACTAGAAAGGATATTAGAGATGGAAAGGTTAAACAATTGTTAAAATGCATAAATATTCATAACTTGCCCCTTGAGTGTTCCTTCAATTTTTGATAAATTGATTACACAACCCCCTTCTATATTAGCACATGATTTGAATTTTGTATGCAGGCCTTTTCTCTAAATTTATATATTTGTCACTAAGATTCTTCATTCAGAAGACTTGGCTCTCAAAAATAGTGAGCAAAAAATACATTATGGATATGAAGTTCAAGAAACTGCCATCCTGAAGTCTAGAAAATCCAGAAGCTTCTATTCCAACAGTAGGTGTAGGAATAAGTTTCAAAAAGTTAATTAACTATTCCAAATGCTTATATGTCATGCTCTATTTCTACAAATATTTTAGCTGAAAATAATTATAAGCATATTAGGAAAAACATAAATGATGTCATTGTCAATAATGTGTAGTGTGTTATGCTGAGATACATGCCACCTGAGGGCACCCTAAAGATATAGGTTCAGGTTGGTGTTACATAGACAGCCAGACAAAAATGAGCACCAACACAGTGGCCTATGTTATTGCATCACCGGAAATCGATGAGATAATGTCAATGACAATGATGTTTAACGATGTAATTTGCATTTTGATATGGAATGTCCCGAAGACTCTATTTTCCTAATTGCACAACAAAATATGATAGGTAAGAAACTTGTCAAGCAAAATACAAAACTTGATTCTCAATTCCTTTGCAGTTCACAAGTTTACCAAATTTTGCATGAACTGATATTCAGCTAACATTTAGGCTATCATCGCTAAGAAACAAAATTAGACAAGAATAAGAAGAAGAAGACCAAAATGATACCGTTTCTTCATAGCCTCTGCTGATGCTCCTTTATTCAATCCCAAAACCTCATATGGATTACTAGCATCCAAAGACATAATCCTTGTAACCTGTTCAAGCAGAAATGTCAATCAACACAAAACACATAAACATTAAGTACAAAGAACACACAAACTTATTACAAACATTTTCCCTAGATGATGGGGTGTATAGCTACAACATACTAGGATGCATCAAACAAGTTAGAGGTTTGATTTCAAAAATTCAAAAAAATCATGGGACGGAACCAAGAATACCTCAAACAGAAACTGGTGAACAAACTCCATCAAGTAGATAGAAAGGACCTCTCAAAGAATGTAAGTATACGATTTCAGGTAAAGATCCATTTAAAAAAAACACTTAAGTTGTATGGATTAGGAAACATCACTATGCGGCCAATCTGGAGATTGAAGTATTATTATGATGATTCACCGGTATAGTGTAGGAAAGGAATGTCTTGAATGGAACTTTCTGTGGTTTTGAACGTCAACAAGAAAGGTTTTTAAAAAATCAGCCAGCATTGTCATTCTTGAGTAACAAATTATGCACCTTAGAATAACATCTAGGGAAGCTTCAAACAATTCAAAAAGGATTCATCCTAATGGAAACTGAAGAATGGCTTTGCAAGCATCTTGGGCTATAAACATATGACTTGGAGGCAGATAACATAGCGACCATAAATAACATATACGATACAGATATAGACAACAGTGAACAGTTCTGTTACTTCCCAATGAACCAAACTGGATGCTTTTAAAGTTGAGCTAATAATTTTTGACTTTAAAAGTTTATGTACACTGTTAAACATCCAATCATCAATGCTTTTATTCACAGTTCAAATTACAAACAGCACCAGATGTTTGACGCACTGAGGAGAATGCAACTTGGGAGGGAAAATTAAAAGTATTTTCCCTACATCCATGCTAGCTGTAAATATTTATAGATTTCACCACACCGACATCACAGCCCAGCACCGCCACAGCATTCCCATAGGTTGTTTCTAGAAACAAAAGCATTGTTAACTACATGTACTCTCTCAATGAAGGCACAACCAAAACCTACCTCTTCATAGCGCTCTGCATCATTAGCTGACTCTGCTTCCATTACAGCAGCAGGAGGAGGTGGCCCTATTAAAACCTCATTTTCTAATGCACTCTCAGCTTCCCTGAGAATTCAAATATTTCTTAATTTAAGATTCTTTCAATTTCTAACAACATTTCACATGCTGTGTAATATTATACGAGGTTCAAGATGGTTTAAAAAAAACCAGACAAATTTAGAAAATTAATATTTTTAAATACTAAAACCAACCTTAAAGCTTCCTCAGCCTCTGTTAACCTGGCAGCAGCTGCCAGCATTTCTGCAGTTGGCATAGCTGGACCAATTACCCTGTTAAACATTAACAGAAGTTTGGGTTGTGAATAAAAAATTTTATCATTATCCCCAAATTTGCAAATTTTAATTTCGGAAAAAACAGAGAAAGTGTGTGCCTGCATAAGTGCACGTGTGTGCGTGCCTCTGTAGCGTAGTCGGTTTTCCAACAAGTTTTGACTAGTTTGTTAGTAAACAAGATAAGCAAAATGTGTCTAGTTATTCAAAGTATCTCAAAAAGACTAATCTTCGAGAAGATATCAAATTAAGTATATATCAAACATGTCACATTAGTAAATTGGCAACAATTTAGAAAAAGAAAATGCTTCCAATATTAGTACTTATTTTTGGCAGAGACTAGAATACCATCTCTATTAAGTTGCAAAACTGAAATCTTTTACACACCTTTGTTTTGTCGTTGATGGTGATCCAACTCTTGGATTACTAGCTTCTCTGCCATTAGCATCTGTACTTCCCTGAGCTGTCTCATCAACTGTAACTTCTTTAGCATATGTTTCATTTTTTGGGTAATTGGTATGTTGATCTGAATTTCCTGTAAGAATTTCTAAGGATGGTCCTACAGCTTCCAAACAGGCTTGAGCTCCTTCAGGGAGTAGGTAAAGTCCATTTCCAGATTTTTTGAGGTTTAGAGAACGAAAAAGTTTTTTAAGAAGCTTCAGAAATGTCCTATCAGATAAATCTTCAACATCTACAGCTTGTCCTTCATCAATCATTTTCAGCAGCTGCAAGCATGCGACAATGCCTCAGTTTCACTAAAAATTAAGAGCATGTATCATTTTCATTTCCTTAACTAAGTGTACGCTAATTTGAATAGCAAAATGGCAAACTCTGTCTGCAAGAATTCCCTTATCAAAAGATCATTCGGTGTGCAATAAGCTTGAGAAGGACATCTTAAAATTCTTACAATTGCACATCAAAAGAATATTACAAGAACCACTGAAGTTATTTACATACACAAACTTATTTCCATGGGTGTGAACTGTTCATTCTAAAAAATTGAAATTCGATTATCCATCATGAACAAGGACTTTAAGAATTAAAAACAGGTGATCAAAATATTCTACATCGTATAGATGATGAGCAACGACCTAGAAAAGTTGGTGAACGAAATTACTGAAATCATCCACCACAAGATAAACAATGAACATCTAAACTTAGGGTTTGTAGTGCATTCCATGAAATTCATAACCACACCTGTATCAATTCACCGCTAACATGAGGAAACTTGGTAAGAATCGATTCCACAACCACAGCAGGGGAATCGGTTCCATCGTTTGCATGATCCTCCTCGTCCTCGGAGCTCGTATGGGAACGTTTCCGGCGATTTTTGCTGCCACTTTTTTTACTTCTTCTTTCATCGCTTTCACGGCGTTTCTTCTTCCGTTTCCTTCTTTCCCGTACATCGTCGCTCTCGCCGTGGTCGTCGTCGTCGGAGCTTGTGTGATGTTTTCCCTCTCTTTCTCTGCGGTGATTTCGCTTACGTTTGCTTCGGTGGTGTTTTCTGCGTCTGCTCTTCCTCTCAATTTCTTCCTCTTCTTCTGTGTCAGTTTTGATATGATCAGAGGCAGAGCTCGAGTCGTCACTAGCGCTCGGAGAAGCCCGGCTCGATCGTCTCTTCTTCTTTCTTCTGCCTCCGCGTTTCCTGCTGCTACGCTCGCCCATTGTTGCAGGCGAATGCCGGGTTCAAACGCCGACACTCAACACCTGAAGGTTCCAAAAGTGGCAGAAAGAAAGAGTCGCACAAGATTATTATTTTCTGGGAAAAATAATATATGCCTTTAATTGTTACTGGTTTGATTACCATTCTGTTATTGGAAGTGTAATTATGCAATGTTCTGGGAGAGCGCGTAATATTTCAATGCTTTACTGTCGTTGTTGGAGCACACAATATTTGAAGGCAGTATTTTGACAATTTAATATTTTTTGTTCAGTAGCTGGTACTGTTCGGCCTCGAGGATTCCCGTAGATAAATCAGGGTAAAATTTTATGAATCAGAATAAAAATTGGTAATCAAAAAGTGCATTTTCATGACCAAGGTGAAAAACAAGATATTATTCAAGAAGGGTTTCTTTAGAAATTAATCAATTAATTATTTTGTTATCCTTGTTATAAGATTACCTTTAGGCATGTATCACATGCCTTTCCAATGATGTAACAAGGGAACCATTGATTTAAAGTTATATTTTCCAAAAGCAATAAAAACATAAGTGGTAATGCATCAATGTGGAGCTAATGGAATCCATGGTGGAAGTCGAAAAAATCAATAATTCCCCTTGATAATACACCCTTATCTAACTTTCTTTGTCCTTCCTCCTTCCTTCAAGGTCTAATGATCATGGGTTAGTTTTAAGTTTTTGAGTGATAAGGACCCCCTTAATCCTATGACAAGGACCTCTTATTAATGGAAATGGTGTGATGGACATAATAATCTCACTCTATCATGCTGTTGATGCATAAATTTTGGTCATGCCAACACCGGAAAAACTCNCTGAAGAGAAGATCCATTGACAGGATGCATGGTTATGTTGCCGCAAGAATCATGTGTAGTTGCGATCAAACATCCCCAATGCCCT
>MNCI01013035.1:366601-384887 GCA_015680685.1 Gnetum montanum
CGCGTGCTACGCTCATTTCGTATGGTTGAGTGTAGGGGTACCTCGCCACTCATCAGTTACCAAGTAGTTATACTTAAATGCTCGTAATCATGTCGTACTCATTCCATGTTTTAACATGAGTTTAAGGGTGAGAGAGATTAACTAGGAAAGCAATAAATAACAATTAAATAATTAATTAACTTAAGTGAATGCTGTAATGATGAAGTAATCTTGATCTTTATTTTCGGTCATGTGCGTGTCCAAGTACATCACACTCAAATAAAGATGTCGTACAATTACAATCACCACACTGCAGGCATACACTGGAAAATAATTCTATCTCTGGAGGGATAAAACTGCTAGAGTCTAGCTAAGGTCTAAGTCTAAGTTTAGAAACAAGGGAGAGCCGCCTCTTATTTATAGAACTGGTGGCGGACTGTGATATTGCATACGCGATATTGCAAGGAAAGACATGATATCATAGTTGCACAAAATGCGACTCATCAATAATAATGATGTAAGACTTTTCATTGGACATGGGTGTGATGGGACTCATAGAATCAAGTTTTCATAGATCAAATGATTCTAGTAGTTGAATCCATTATTAGAGTCCTTCAAAGCATGTGGTTATTCCATCATCATGTTGGCATTTCTTGCAAGATTTGGCAAACTCGTGAGAATCCCTAAAGAGCATTAGCTAGAAGTACCTAGCTAGAAGGATTTTGATGATCATGTGTCTCCCTACATAGTAATTCCCATTGGGTCCTTCATGCATATCTTGGAGGACTCTAGGTTGGTTCTAATCACATTCACACTTGATGAGCGGTGGAGTAATCCAACACCCAACTATACGAGATATGAGTATTCACACGTAGCTTGATCGAATTCTGTGGACAAGGAAATATGAGTATGCTAGTAATTGGTTAAAGTTTGAGATTGTTATCTTCCCATGTGGAGCTAGTATAATCTATGTGTATGGTTTAGCTCTCATTAAGGTGTATGATAATTGATGTTATTTTGGCCATATTACACCTAGTAAACATGGTGAAATAGTAATGGTTTCTACTTATAAGTAAACAATAAACAAATCTAGTCTAGCTTAGTGCGATGAGTATCTTGTCCTAATCCTCCGATCACACCTTGGGCTTCATGTAACTACCACTAGGATTACTAAGTGTACCGCTACTAGGTGTACTAAGTGATAACACTATTGGGTTACCAACCAATCACACTTAAGTGCTCGAGATTAATCGTACTCATTCCGCTTAACAACAATAAATGTAAAATGCATGGGAAAGTAAATCATTAAATAAAGAAATAGTAAACATTATGCTAAGTCAAAGTAGGAAAATTATTCTAAGTGTAAATAATAAATCTAGGAGAATGTTACAATAGTGGGAAATAACTTGATCTTTATTTCTAGTCACACTTTTGCCCAAGTACAAAATGCTTGAATAAAGATTTTGTTCACTAGTTCACACTACACTCTGGGCATTTACACTTCTACTTCCTAAGAACTAAAATCATAAAATTAAACTAAAAGAGTTCTACTAAGGGTTGACAAATTGTTATTTTGACCATGTGCCTAAGTGTCATATTTATAAGCCTGCACATGTGGCATGATATCGAATATCCAATGTTGCATCATGGCATTTGATATCAAATATGTGATATCATAGCTTTGATATCAAATGCTCAATATCATAGCATTGAGAAAACATGATTTATCATACCCCCATGACTAACTGAAAACTCATCCTTGAGTTAAAAAAATGAGGATGGAATTCCTTACAAAATTGGAAGGTAGATTTACATGATTGGCTATTTATATACATGACTCTTAAATGATGCAGTAGTGTTTTATAAAAATGGACACAAGACATGACATGAAAACTTTAACAAAAATAAAAATTTGGTGAAGCTCGATGTAGTCTAGATTATTCTTGGTGATTGTGGCTCCTCCATTAATTACTTTCCCTTATGATCAGGCTTCTAAAATTTGTATCAATTTATGAGCACCTGTAGTTTCTCCTCTTCTGTTCTTGGGTCATGCATTGTCCTTGCTTGTTGTGCAATGTGTGATGGAGTGGGTACATCTCATGGGCACATCAACTATGGAAACATCTAATTTGCCTTCACATACCAGGCTGCAAACTACCTCCTCTCTTTTTCGAATGCTATGGTCTTTTCACATAGTTCATGGTAGTCAAGCAATCTTTTGGCTAGGTTTGCTACTACATCTTTTTATCCTTTGTAGCCAACCTTCACTACTTCAAGTTTAGAGTTTTCCACTTGAAGTTTTTGTAAAGCATCTTTAAGATCTGCAAACTCTTTTTCATATAGTGTGTATGTGGCTACTACTTGTTATTCTAACTAGCTTTTTGGCCTACCTGCTATCAACATGGCCAAGCTAGCATAACGGAGCTTAGTTGACCCCATGTATTCTTTCAAGTTCTCAATTTAAAGGTATTTATTTTTCACTTCTACTTGATGGACAAGGGCATAACTATCCAGGATGGATTACTAGTCAAGATTTTGTGCTGAAATAGAGTTGATTCTACCTTTGCCATTTGGGTCTCTTTTTCATTAATTTGCTTGTACATGCCCACTTGGTCACAAAAGTGTTCTTTAACCCTTTTGTGTTTCTTTTCCTTATATTGCCACGTGATTATTTTAATGGTTGACTTTTCACAGATGGCACATACCTCCTCCATTGAGAGGATTCTATTTTCTTAAGCTAGGTGGCTCATGTCTTGGTTGATCCTTAGCAGTTGTTCCCTTAATTGGTGGATGCTTTTTTCTAGGATATTTTTCTACTTTTCTAGAGTGGTGAACCTCATATTATTGGCAACAAGTTGTTTATTCTCTTCCTAGACCAAAATCAGTACCTTAACATGTTAATAAACTATGATATCGGATTCACAATATCAGGTCTGCGATATCTAGGCTTGCTAAGTGATATTGGACATCTGATATCAAAACCTGTCTTGTTGCCTATAAATAAGAGGCGAGCGCACTTGGTTTTGGCACTAGTTTCTTAGTCCCTTACTTGAACTCTTGTAGTTTTCCCTTTCTACAGTTAGAATTATTTCTGAGTGCCCGCAGTAGGAGTCATAAAGTGAACAGATCTTTATTCAAGCATTATGTACCTGAGCATACCTTGTGTCTCGAAATAAAGATGAATTTTATGATAAACCTTGTAGCATTCAGAATAGCTTATTTATTGAATTTAATGTTATTTATAGTTATTTAATGCTTTCGTTAGTTAATTGATGTTGATTTTATTGATTCATTAATTTTCACAAGTAAGCACACTCAGTATGACCACTTCGAGCATACGTGGAACACTTGGTAACCCAGTAACGACTAGCGTTTGGTAATCCCGGTAGTGTTACACTAGTTTAGGATGTGTACGGAGAGTGGGAACGAATGCTGGTGTTAGGACTAGTTAGAACCTAGCAGATTAGTTAAATTAAATTAGTTACTTAATTATTTCACTTCTCCCTTTTAGCACCAAGACATAAACATAAAAAGCATAAAAATCATATACCTCAAGTTTACTTAACCATACAATCGTACCATACGAGTAAGCTTAGGAAGACAACAATCACCTAACCCATCCTTGTTCTACGAAGACGCATAAGCACTTAGTCCTTAGAGTTTGACAGAATCACGCGTAATGCTCATATTTGTATGGTTGAACATAAGGGTACCTCACTGCTCATCATTGGCACCGTTGCCGGCGACTTTGTTGTTTGTGTGCTAATTAGAACTTAGGAAATCTTCCCATTGTTGGAATGAACCCTTAGGGTTGGTTATTCTACAATTATATAAAAAAAGTATTGCACACTGAAGAATTAATCATGTCTCATTCTTTTTACGAGAGTGCTTCACTGCCTAGGTCCAACACAATGAACAATCAAAGGCATAGTACACATGATGACCCACCATTGCCCCAACAATTTCATGTGGTATACATTCTTCTCGATGAGTATATACCAAACTTTACCTTTATCCTCCACTAGGATGAACAATTGCGTTGGTGTAATTTAGAAAGTAACATAGTGTTACCTCCTGTTGAACCCAAAAATTTATTCAATTTTAATAAGTATTTTTGTCAAACTTATGCATTTTAATTAATTTCATTCTATATTTTATATAGTTAATTGTTTATCTAATGATTATTTTATTTGTTTATGTAAGTGGTAAATATTAGTTTATTATTATTTTATGATTAGTTAATTGGTGTGGTTTAGTTTATTNTATTATATATACCTAATATAAATTATATATATATATTATACGGTGACAGGAAATACAGGTTGTGAGTTGTCTAAATTATTTTCTTCCTGGAATTTTGCTGGTTGTGAGCTATCTAAATTATCTTCTTCATTTTTGCAATGTCTCTCCCACCGTTTCTAACAAATTCATGATAACAAGAATGCTAGATTTGGCACCTACACCAAAAATAATGGATTGGTATCAAATTTTTTAGCATCCATTATTATTAAAATATTTATTTTTAAACATCGGTGTAGGCAATGGCATGGTGGAGATTGATGAGGATAAGGTGCTAGCAAAGAAAAAGGTAGAGAATTTTGTAGATCTATTTTCTTCTTAGATGAATACGTGGAGCATCAAATATTAATTTAAAACATTAAAAAGCCAAGATTGGCAGGAGTACCGCTTTTAACGGATCAGTATTGGGTTTTACAATACCTAGATATTATTGTAATATTTATTTTAAAAAGGGGGAAATTTTTTTTTTCAATGTTGAGATTGGTGGGAAATAGCTTCACTTTTAAAATTTTAAAATTTTGGGTAGTGGGCCCTACTATACACTTTCTCTCTTGCTTAAAAATTACATCAACATTAGGCCTTAATCCATTAAGCACCTAAAGACATGAACAAGTCTCTAAAATTAATCAACTTCATGAACTTGACGAAATGAGGCTACATGCTCTGAACAAGCAAAGAATTGTAAAGAGATAAATGAAAACATTACATGATAAGAGTATCTTTAAAAAATAATTTTTCATAGGTGTGAAAGTTATACTTTATAATATGAGACTACATAAATTTCTAGGGAAATTAAAAACTAGGTGGGAAGGCCCTTATTTAGTTATTCAACCTCATGATAACGGAAGTGTCCTCATATCATCTATTAATGATTCCTCAACAACATTCCTAGTCAATGGTCAATGACTTAAGTCATATCATCAACACCACATTGAAGAACTTAGAGAAGATGAATTAATAGAGCTAAGTGATCCAACTTATCCCACTACAAATGAATTACATGAAAATCATTCATTAAAAGTCCTAGCTCTTAACTATACCCCTCAACTAGACTCTTTCATCATCGAATAAAGTAATAAAATAATTATATTCAATCTACAACTTTCACCTTGAAAAATGTAGAGGTTAATAGGACATTCTATTGTGAGTTGGAACTATAAAGAATTCAGTAGCATCATGTCTGGAATGCAAGGGAGAAGGACAACTCCTCCTACCTTGAAATAGGTAGGTTTGAACCCAAAATCCAAATAAGGGTGAGCCTTAGACTAATAAGTGTCTTACACAGAATAAATTTCATTATCTTTTTTAAAACAATATTCTTTAAGTACATTGTTCATAAGTTAGGGTGGCTACATAGCTTAGTTTAAGGTAATGTTTATTGGTATTTGGTTTCTATTAAATAATTACTTGGATGAGTCATTATGGTGGAATGAGTGTGTTATATTGGACCTTGTTTCTTCGATATTGAAAAGCGTTTATTTATATTAAGCCATGTGAGCAACCCTTATAAAATGAAATTGGCTCCCACAAGGACCTCATGATTGAAGCTAGTCAAATATTAACTTTCTTGCACAAAAACAAAAACAAAAAAAAATAACAAAAAAAATGACCCTACAAAAACCTTCAATCATGAGCTGAGTTGCACTCCCACAAGAACCTTACAGTTGGGATGATGCTCTAAGCTCACAATTTCAAGCATCCTACAAGAACCCCATTCTGTAAGTAGAGTGTTTAAGGGTTAAGCACCAATTATCAATCTACTCTTGATGCCACTACCTTAGAACTTGGGTATAACATTGGTAGCGAAGGAGTCACTCATCCACAGTTGATATCTTAATGGGCATCTTTACCTCTAATCATTCTTTCTAATTTGTTATTTAGTTATTTTACTTATGTTTTTTTGTACTTTTTAGACTATTGTTGTTCTTTGTTTTTGTTGTGCACTTCTCATATTATTGTTTTCTTTTAGTTATCTAATTTTTACCCTTTGATATTCCTCTTTTTCATTTTTGAGTTATCATCCCATTTTTATTTTACATGGTTATCTCATTTGAGTAGTGGTGCTTTTGTGCATGGGTTTTCTTTGTGTTTCCCATCATGTCTTCTATAGGTATTAGTGGTTAAGATCCCTACTATGGTAGCCAATGATGGATACAAACACTTGTTCACCCATTGCCTTTGGTTCCCTCTTACTCTAGATATATAAAACCTAGGGCAATTCTTGCTTTTGGTATATCCTTTGATCATGTTTCCCTTTAATAATTTATCTTTGCTAATTAACCTAAGTATGTTACATACCTTAGCTTAATTAGTGGGGAGAATAACCACGTAATAAGGGATATGATAGTAGGGTATAACTAAATTAGAAGCTGAACTAAGAACAAGTTAGGGAATGAGTTAGATGTAAGTAATGCATCTCAGATCCTTAAATCATAGGAGAGGTTTAAACCTTGAGGTTATAAGACATTCTTACACCTAATGAAGCAAACCTTATGAGGTGACATTGTGCTCAAGCAATCCTAGGTAAGGCCTTCCTAATCAAGTTATATTTGGACTCATATCCAAGAATAAGAATTTATCATCAAAAAGAAGAATAATCATATATACATACTTAATAAATAATTAGTGAATAAACATTTTCTTAATGAACAAGTTTAATTAATATGTTAGCCTAAAACATATATTTTGGAATAACAGTAGTATAATTTTATGTATATATTAATGTTTTATCTTCACCTTTATGATCAGGCACTAGCCATAGGCTAGTCAAGAGCTGTGTTAAACCCAAAAATTTGTTCAATTTTAATAAGTATTTTTGTCAAACTTATGCATTTTAATTAATTTCATTCTATATTTCATATAGTTAATTGTTTATCTAACGATTATTTTATTTGTTTATGTAAGTGGTAAATATTAATTTATTATTATTTTATGATTAGTTAATTGGTGTGGTTTAGTTTATTTTAATTTTAGTTTAACTAGTACAATGTAATTATATACTATTATAGGTGAATATGATATATTCCTAAATATTATATATATCTTACCTATGTATATAGGTTATATATAAACTATATATTCCTTACACATAAATATTATATAATAAGCTTATATATACCTCATATAAATTATTGATGAGTGGTGAGGTACCCCTACACTCAACCATACGAATACGAGCATTTTCACTCGTGATCCGGTCGAACTCCATAGACGAACTAGTTGTGGCACCTAGACAGTTAGCCTTAGGTCACAGTTCATTGTCTTCCCACTTGGACTATTATTAGCTTTTTCACGTATGGTTTAGTCCAGAGTGAGGTGTATGATGGGTTTCTAATCTAATGCTACTCCTAAAGGCAATGGAAAGTAATATTAACTAAGCTAGGAGAGAAGGGTGAGAGAATCTAATCTAGCCTAAGTGTGATGAGCATTCGTTCTTTGATCATCCGTATACATCTTGGACCTCATGCACGACTACCACTAAGATTACCAAGTGCATGGCCTAGGTACACTACTGGGTACCAAGCAGTCATACTTAAATGCTCATGATTAAGTCGTACTCATTCCGTGTTTAACATGAGATAAGGGTAAGAGAGTATTAACTAGGAAAGAAGTAAATAATAATCTGGCTCCTCCCTTGTTTCGCAACATAAGAGTATGAACAAGGGAGAGCCACGCGATATCACGGTTGTCTAAAACGCGATTCATCATACCCCCACGACTGAATGAAAACTTGTTCTCAAGTTACAGTTATTACACAGTGGATAGGTATGGGATTATTGGATGGTGAAAATGGGACTATGCCGCAGTGTGAAATGAAAACAAAATAAAGACACAACACAGATGTTCTACAACTACAAAAATTTGGAACTCATGCAGTTCCTGGTGGTGGTGGCTCCTCCATTGGTGCCTTCCCTTTGTCTTGTGCTCTAGGTTTTGAGGTTTGATGACGTTGAGGTATGGCCTAGAGCTTCTCCTCTTCAGTCTAAGGGTCTTGTGTCATAGAGGCATCCTAGTCAGCCTTCTCTTTTTCTTCTGCCACCCTTTTATTCTCTGTCAACAGTTTATTAAGTTGCTCGGTTCTAAAAGTGTCCAACTGGTTTTGAGCAACCTTTGGCCCTGTATTCGGAAGGTTTAATACTTTCAAAATGGCTTGAATAGAGAAATCAATAGTCACACCATGAATGTTAACAGTGGTGCCTTCTTTTTTATTGTGCCAAAATTAGTACATTTCCCTTAAGTACCTGGCACCACTTTCAGAGAGGATAGGCCATAAGGGAGATCCTTTGAGGTGATCCTTAATAGCCTTAGGAGCGAACTCTGCAAAAGATTCAAAGTTTAACTCCAAAATCATTGCGGTGAATGTGGGCTTTCCGTGGATGGCTTGGACACAATCTTGGGGCAACGTGAGATGTTGTCCCTGTTCAAGCGCTGCAGCAGCTCCTCCTTTTGCCTTCTCGGACTGTATGATAGGAGGATTCTCTTGATGAATGTTGAATGATTGTTCCTCCTATTCTGCATGTTGTCCGCCAGGATCTTGTCTTCCACCTCTCCTAGGTCGTTTGCTCCCACATTAAGCAGGACCTTCCTATTGTCCACATTTTGGGGCCATCTGTAATCACACGGAGTCAATCATTAGTAAGGTTGTTACCAAAGTTAGGTTATACATTACTACTTGCCTTAATAGATTTACTTTATTTCTGTGTGATGTTAATTATTAGAAGAACATGTCCCTGAAAGATTATAATGTTGAGTCCTCTTTGCTTAGGTGGTTTCCAAATTTAATTTCTTGGTATAGCTAAGGGGATGAAAATTTTTTTGACACATTTTATTCTTAATTTTATAACTGATTACCCTTAAAGATATCCTTCAGGCGATGATGAATTTCAAAACATTTATGTACTATTCAGCTTGTGCCTCTTCCCCACGACTAAGCTGAACACTTCAGGTTCAAGTAGGTTCAAACGGAATGAAAATAGGAGTACTAGCGAGCGAGTTATGGATATGAAAGCAAGGGACACGTAATCGCGAGTCGTAGAGAGGAATTGAAAAATTTCCCTTGCGTGAACAATTGCAAATGATGTTGATTAGCATAGGGGGTTCATGTATATATATTTTCATTAAAGTTAGGGCACTTAGAGAATGTACCGAATTTTTAATATTTCTTTGAAATTAAACGATATAAACTAAGGACATCTGGACGATTGTTAAAGGGTTCCAGGGTAATTCAACTAGTTCTGAAGGCATGAAAATTATGATGGTGTGTAATTTATCAATAAGGNCCCTTGTGTAACCACACTTAAAGTGTTCATGGGCACTAGAAGGGTTAAATGTAATCCACATTGATTCCACAAAACACACACATGTAAATATCACCAGAATGAGGTAAGAATTCTATGCTAGACACGACACGAGCTACAATTACACGAACAGTGAGATGAGATGAACTAGAGAAAGGGATTGTAGAAATTGGGACATGAGGTGACTGACCCAAGGCACAGCGAATCCTGCATGTACAACATGATTAAGGTGTCATTAACCCATTGTTCCAAGATCAGGACCAAGTCCATTCCTCTAATCAGTGACACTGCATTGGTTTATCCCATGATGAGAAACTATGAGAGTACCATAACAACCAGGCGTATGATCACTTAGTGTTTTATTCAAGGGAGGAGTGATTTCTTTTTGTGGCACTTTTCTTGTCATTTTTGTTTTCTCTTTCTTTCTTTCTTTCTTTTTTTGAATACTAAATCCAGAGAAGCTGCCAACCTTCAGGCATGGATGCATGCCTTTCCAGTGGGACCCCCTAGAACAACATTGGATTTTTGAGTGCCCTTTTGAGTACTCTTACTCCCATTTTTCATTAGATCTACAGGGACCTTAGTACAACCACATTGCATGATAACTCTCACAGACGTCACCAAAGAGAATCCGCAAGTCCCCTTGATGTTACACCCTAATCATTTCCTCTTGGTCCATCCTTTTTCATTCTAGGTACAATGAACACAAAATTAATTTTAAGTTTTAAGAATTTCAAGAATATCACTCTACCCTTGAACAGAACCTCTTATTTGTAGAATGGATGAGTGGATGTAATGGGCTCACTATTGAAATAATTGATCATTCGAGACTTAATAACATAGAACACACCTTAACCAACAATCCACATGAGTGTTTTATTCATAGATGAGATTACTAACAAAAATGTAAAAAGATAAAAAGATAAAAAAAAAAGTTGAAAAATGAAAAACTGGAAAACAAAAACTTGAAAAATTAAAGAAAACTGAAAAATATTTATTAATCCTACTTTTTATTAGAATGGGGGGTATCCCCCATAACTAAACGGTTGAGAATAGCAAGGATTCATAAATGAAAGATAAGGATCCTTACATGTTGAAAGTATTAGGGCTTGGCCATACTTACCCCATTGAGGTTCACACATTTGATTATAATGAGCATAGTGGATCAATTTACACAATGTAGTTCCCGGATAGCGAGTTGATCCACTATGATGTTTGGGACCGTTAGATGGTATGCAAGGATTGGGATGATGCTTCCCATGGTTGTGTTCATTAGGTCGTATGGTTTTTGGAGTGTTAGATGGTGGCCTTGATGGAGTTACATGAGGCGTTGGGTTTGAAGATGAGGGTGCACCATAGTGTGGGACTTGTGCTGAGTTGGAAGATGTAGTGGCCTTGGAATTATGTTGTTCCTTCTTATGGCCGTGTTTAAAGAAGGGGCGCTTTGGATGTTGAGGAGGTTTCTCACTGCTGTTGGTAGTAGTAGCACAAGTGATGTTCGTGGGTTGTTGCTATGATGCAGACACCTTAGGAATAGTCGATGGCACTGTGGAAGGAGGGAAAGGATGAGAATGTTGAAAGTTAGGAGGAGTATAAGATGCATAAGATGGTGGTTGTGTTGAAGGCATGGGTTGATAGTATTGAGGAGAATGGTATTGGAGTGAGATAGAGTATGTTGGCCCAATTGGAGAAACCATATGTTGAACAAGATAAGCATTTGAATTCAGATGATATGAAGGGTGTTTCCAGTCTAATGGTGGTCTCCCCCATGACTAGGATTGTTGCCATTATGATCAAACACAGTATCTCTGTATGAACTCTAGATGTAGTGTGTTTCCCCAATGCTCCTGTAGATGTAACAATATTAGGCATTGGCCCTTGGGGTGATTGTATAGGCATATGTCACATTCATATATATGATTAGTAGTTGATCACTTATTCCCTTCATTCTTTTTTTCCGAATGTCTCATGTTTTACCCTACTTCTTGGGTTGTCAAAACTTTATCTCCAATGGTGTTGATAAATTCTCCACACTTTTGATACATCCATTCCAACATCTTATTGATCTTTGCCTCAATTTCTTATAATGATTGCTGTGTTGGAAAAGATGATGTTTCCACCTTGAGATTTGTTGATTTCTCCTTTTTATGATCATGGACCTTTGTTAAGTTGAGATTTTGGTTCTGTTGATGTTTTTCAACATTCTTCCATCCAGCCAATTCTCCTTCTTCTTTTGTTACCCACTTGACAAGCTCTTGGACTTGATGGGTTCCTAGTTCATATAATTGACCTTAGGCATACATTCCTAAGGTCTCTCTTGTTTCATTACGAAGCCCATCAATGATATGGTACATTATCCTTTCCTCAGAAAACCCATGGCCTGCACAATTGTTTAATAGTGCGTAATATCTTGCTAAGGCCATCTGCAAGGGTTCATGTTGTGCTTGTTTCCATCGTTGGATTTGTTTCCTCAAGGCTAACACTATTGCGTAGGTTTGATATTTTTTGTTAAAGACTTCTACCATTGTTGACCAACGTTGTACCGAATTTGGTTTTAACGATCTATACCATACTTTTGCTTGGCCAACGAGTGTCATAGGAAAGAGCTTAAGTTTTTGCTAGCCATTATCAATGTTGTTCCATGTGTAGGCATCGTAGAAGGCTTGTAAATGTTGATGCAGATCTAAGTCATAGACTCCTAAAAAATTAGGAAAGTTGTTTAAATCGAGTCTAGGTAGACGGCTCTCTTTACGATGCCTATGGGAGATTCGAACGGACTCTTGTATTTGCGTTAGGCTTGTAGTGGCCAGCAAGGGTTCATCATCATCTTCTAGGTTTTGTCTTTGTGTGTTGGGATGATGTTTCTTTTGTTTATGTTTATAAGAAACCCCTACTTCAGGTTGTGTACTCTAATCTTCATCGTCATATAGTTCGTTGGTTCTCCAATGAACTTCCTCACTAAGTGTGGCATTATTGTAATCTTGTAGGAGAGGCATGGTTGTGAATTTGTGTGTGAATTTATGTGTGAATTTTAATAATTATTTTTTCTAAAAGATATATCGTTTAGTCCTATACAGTGACCCTGTATGATATAACTAATCTAGATAACTAGCACCATCCCCGGCAATGGCGCCACTGATGAGTGGCGAGGTACCCCTACACTCAACCATACGAATACGAGCATTTTCATGCATGATCCCATTGAACTCTACATACAGACTAGTTGTGGCACTTAGACAGTTAGCCTTAGGTCACAGTTCGTTGTCTTCCCACTTGGACTAGTATTAGCTTTGTCACGTATGGTTTAGTCCAGAGTGAGGTGTATGATGGGTTTCTAATCTAATGCTACTCTTAAAGGCAATGGAAAGTAATATTAACTAAGCTAGGAGAGAAGGGTGAGAGAATCTAATCTAGCCTAAGTGTGATGAGCATCCGTTACTTGATCATCTGTACACATCTTGGACCTCGTGCACGACTACCACTGGGATTACCAAGCACAAGGCCTAGGTACACTACTGGGTACCAAGCAGTCATACTTAAATGCTCGTGATTAAGTCATGCTCATTCCACATTTAACATGAGATAAGGGTAAGAGAGTATTAACTAGGAAAGTAGTAAATAATTATAACAATTAAATAATTAAACTAAGTGAATGCTACAATGATGAAGTAATCTCAATCTTTATTGCCGGTCATCTGCATGTCCAAGTACGTCACACTTGAATAAAGGATGCTGTACAATTACATTCACCACACTGCAAGCATACACTGGAAAATATTCTAACTCTAGAGGACTAAAACTGCCAGATTTTAGCTACAATCTAAATCTATGTTGTGAAACAAGGGAGAGCCGCCTCTTATTTATAGAACTGGCGGCAGGCTGCGATATCGCGTACGCGATATCACGGTTACTCAAAATGTGACTCATCAATTATATTATATTATATATTTTACATAAACTATATTATAAAATACTATTATATATATATATATATATAGTGATAGGAAATACAGGTTGTGAATTGTCTAAATTATTTTCTTTCTGGAATTTTGCTAGTTGTGATCTGTCTAACTAATCTTCTTCATTTTTGCAATGTCTCTCCCACCGTTTCTAGCAAATTCATGATAACAAGAATGCTAGATTTGGCACCTACACCAAAAATAATGGATTGGTATCAAATTTTTTCGCATCCATTATTATTAAAATATTTATTTTTAAAAATTGGTGCATGTAGTGGCATGGTGGAGATTGATGAGGATAAGGTGCTAGAAAAGACCAAGGCAAAGAATTTCATAGATCTATTTTCTTCTTAGATGAATGTGTGGAGAATCACATATGCATCTTTTGCTACTTCCTTGAGAATCCATATTAATTTAAAACATTAAAAAGCCAAGATTGGTAGGAGTACTAATTTTAACGGATTGCTATTGGGTTTTGCAATACCAAGATATTACTGTAATATTTATTTTTAAACCTGGTGGTAGTATAAAAAAGGATTCATTAGGCAGCAGAAAATTAATTTTCTTTGGAAGGAAAAAAGGGGATTATGCATACACACCAAAAGAAAATTCATTTCTATTAAGAAAATAGCAAGAAGAAGTTGATACCAGTAAATTCCATGTCACAATGGAATGAATTATGCTTGAGATTTATTGAAGATTCGTTGAGCCTTGTGGCAATTCTTGTAACTTACAATCAAATTGCTGCATTGTGGAGACAACAGAGTAGGATTGCAATTTAGGCAAGCCTCCTTTGTAATCTTTAAATTATTATTTATAATTCCAATTTGATTTAATTATAAATCTTTATTCATGAACTTATGATTAGAAGTTAGGATAAAGGTTTATAATTTTACTTATGAGTGATAGGCATAAGTATGGAATTTAATTGGATTCAATTCTAATTGTTTATTATCTTGATAATTTCTTTGAATTTTTAACCGTTCCTCCATGGGATACGACTTGCGGGTTATTCACAAATGAGTTGACAATTTTTACAATGAAATAAAAATAGAAAATAAATTTTAAAGGTATCTAGCACCAAATTTTGCTTGGCTGATCACCTCCTGGTTGCTTAGTCCCAAGCATGCTTCTTCGTGCTCTCACACGAATTGGTATGTAGCACTTACAGGTAGAGTACGTTGTGCATGAACATGACTCAAGAGAGTATCGACCCATGGAGGCATAATGCCAAAGGGACTTATAACAGGAGAGACATCACAAATTTATGAAGGGAAAATGATCTCAGGATGTTTCGCATGTCATAAGTGAAAATGAGGATGGTGAACCTGCCTCGGGAGGTTTTCTACATAACGATGTTTCTCTCATTGACTTCGGTCAAGGAGTTGTGTATCAGAATCTTCACTCAATCATTTATAACCAAGGTCTTGATACCAATGGATACAAAGGGTTTGAAAAAGGAACATGAACACATGACGACTACGAACATTCCGATTGTAACCGTGGCCAAGGCCACAACCACCAAAGAGAAAGTGATAGGCATCGTCATGGTGCCAGTCCTCCTTCCTCTTCACCTTCATCATCTCCTTGTCCCTCTCCTTCAGAATTTGGACACAGTCGCAAATAGAAAGATCATGAGGACAATGGTAAGTGAAATAGAGATCATAGATGAAACAGTCGAGAAAGTGGATGAGGGCATTCTAGAGAAATGCATCATGAAAGAAGGGAGAGTAGGGAATAACATAGGCATCATAGACACCATAGAGAATACGATCATAATGAACCCCTACTCGCTACCTAAAGTATGCTAGATATAATCGAGGTCGTTAGGATTGCAACAAGGCATCAAAAGGATAGTAGGATCAAAAGATTAGACATGAACAATATCCTAGAATTTTAAGGGGGATACAATGCTGATCCTCAAAATCATCTGCAAGCATTCTATGATGCATGTGCCTTGCAAAATATAGAAAATGAGTGGCAAAAACTAAAGTTGTTTCCACGGATATTGATCAAAGAAGTGGAAAGCTGGTATTGGTTCTTAGAACCGTAATCCATTCATTGATGGAGTACCATGTTAGAGTTATTCAATGATAAGTATCAAACATACTCCCGAGTGTGCAACTTGTGAAAGAAAATCCAAGGATGGAAACAAGGAGGACACGAACCCTTGGATGCTGCCATGGGTTGATATTATGCATTATTACATTGTTGTCTTGGCCATGGTTACTCTTAGAGAGAACAACTACGCCATCTCGTAGATGGGCTTAGGTACGAAACATGAAGAACCCTTGGGACTGATGCCCAAGGAAGGCTAAATCTGAGCTTAGAGCCCATCAAATACAAAGATTTTTGGAGCAAGTTTCCAAGGAGGAAGGTGAGTTAAGAAAAAGAGAAAGTGTGAGGAATACAACAGAGATCCTTCCCTCCAAAAGAAGGAAGTTAAATTTTGTGAGGATGAAGAAGAGTCACCACTTAAAGAGATGGTGAATAGGAAGACTTTGCCCATTCAAAAGTTCACATAAGATATATCGGAAAAGGTAGATCAAATGTAGGACTCCCTAGATAATAAATTTCAAACCATTCTCAAAATAGTAGAGGAGTCTAGAGAGCAAGGTAGTGACTGAGAAAGGAGAAAAAAGAAAGAAAATGAATATGCACATAACAAAGGTAAGGGAAACGTTGCCATCATTGAAGAGGTTGTGGATTTGGATATAGATAATGATAGCAAATGTGACATATGACAATATGACCATCCTAAGGGATGTTGCCCAGTAGTGTCACATCCGTAAGAGTCTGGGTGTATGTACTAAACCCATGATTAAATAGATGAAAAACACCCCAAAGGTTACCTTATCCTTAAGGTAACCCAAGGCAATTCCACCAATCCTTGACGTATTATCCGAGTAGAGCTCCATCACAACCAAATGAATAGTATAAATAATGGCAACACCCACAATTATGGGGAATGCCACCACCACGTCGATAATACCCTTACCATTAACCTAACCCATATGGATACTGCGTGCAGTAGCCAATCTCTCCACATGACTCTACTAGTCACGTCACTCCTTAGCCCCACTACTAAGTCCACAAGTACTATAGAACTCCTTCTCATAGGAGAGATATTCCACAAATGTACTATCCATCTCATCCAATTGCACCTCTTCCATCCTTAGCTCCATTCTCACCTGCTCTAGCTATGTAGGGTGAGCTCCCTACCTAGCCGTAGCAATGTAATGCTACAAGGGCTGTCAACCCTCAACCTACTGTTGGTTCAGACAACCACATAGAGAAGAGACCTTTCTTTAGAACTAATAGTCCAACTAAGTCCTTAGAACCACAAGTGGCTAATCCTCCAAATGCCTCATCATCATTCGAATCTTCGAAGCTTCCTTCAAACCAACGATTGCACTTAACACACATGGTCATGTTGACTCATGCCATTACCGATTGGATTAAAGCTAGCCATCTTCCTAGGAAATTCTTTGATCTTGGGAGTCCTCTTATATATTTACAAAACACTGGGAATGAGCCGTGCAAAGCTCTTTTGGATGTATGTTCTGGTGTCAACTTAATGTCTCAAAAAATGTACAAAACCTAGAACCTGCCTCCACTAAAAAAGAGTAATATTCATTTAGATTTGGCCAATCAATCCATCATTGTTCCTTTAGGACTAGTGGAGGACATTGTCACCACTATTTGTTGGTGGTCGTATCTAGCCGATTTCCTAGTGATTCAAGTCAACAACTGCAAGGGGGACTTCCCAATCATGATGGGAAGGGCATGGCTAAGAACTATCAATGTGCACCTAGGAATCTATGATCTTTCCCTAGAAATATCTAAGGAGAATACTTTCGGAAAGATTGAGAAGAAGAAAGTTACATGCATCGCATACAGTGACACAGGGTGTAATTACGTGTAGAGATCATGGGTTGTGAAAAGTTTGACATTGCCTGCATGTAATCAATATGCACAAGTGATTAATATACAAAGGTTCCTGTATGTAGTAGCCACATGATAAGAAGACACCTAGTGGCTGACAGTTGATTAAGAAAGTAGCTCACTTATATGCATGGAACTAACTGAGGATTTGACTTGCACTTACATAGATAGCATAGATGCATTAGAGCAAGTCCACCGTGAACTTCTAAGTCCTAACCTTGAAAACATCAACTAGGGGAAGTTGGAAATTCCTAAGAAATTTAAACAGGAGCCTCTAGAGCAAAAACCATTACCCAATCATATGGAGTACACATTTCTTAAGAATGAAAAAGCAATAATCATCAACGCAAAACTTGCTTTGCAACAAAAAGAGAGTTTGCTAAAGGTAATAAACAAGTGGTCAAAAGTCTTCACCTGGTCATATCTGGAATTAACTGGAATAGATCCTAGGATATGCCGGCATAGGATTTACATTGACTCCTACATGAAGCCTCGAAAACAACCATAGAGGCTATTGAACCCAAAGTTGAACTAAGTAGTAAAAGAAGAAATCAAACAGCTTCTAAAGGTTGGGTTCATATACCCCATTACTGATAGCGAATGGGTTAGCCCTTTAGTAATCATGCCTAAAAAGGGAGGCAAATGGAGGGTGTGAATCGATTTTAGGCTACTAAACATGGAAACATTCAAGGATCACTTTCCATTTTCATTTGTTGACCAAGTCTTAGACACAACCGTAGGGCATCGCTATTATAGTTTTTTAGATGGATATAGCAGATACAACCAAATACAAATAGCCCCAGAAGA
>MNCI01013035.1:386376-401496 GCA_015680685.1 Gnetum montanum
AAACTAAATGATGCTTTTTGGGCATACTACTCCACATGGAAACTCCCTATAGGCTACTCTCCCTTTGAGTTAGTGTATGGAAAACTTCCAATGCTCCCTATCCAAACTAAGCTCCGTACACTATCCACGGCATGTGACCTCAACCTTGACCTTGATCTAGCAAAAAAATAAAGGTTGATGACTCTTAAATTGCTAGATGAGAACTAACTAGTTGCCCTTTCATCTAATGAATTGCACAAGGCATTTAATAAACAACATCATAACCTAAAAATTAGGAAAGTTAAGTATCAGCCAAGAGATAAGGTTCTCTATTAGAACCCCACACATGTGTCACAACGTTACCAAATTTTAAACACTGTGGGAAGGACCTTACATTATCTATGTAACTTTTCCTTCAGGGGCCATGGCCATATATAGACCTAAGAGCCCAGATAAGAGGTTGTTAATTAACATGTAACAAATAAAACCTTTCCATGAGTTTAGGACAACTAGAACACATGCTATATTTGTAGGTGGGCAACCTTGCTCATTATTTTGGATCTCCTCCTTCCAACTCAATCATGGGGAAGATCACCACCTCTGCTAACCATTGAAGGCCCTTAGTTTTTTCTAAATTTTTATTTTACATGTTTTTTTTACACATTTCTTTAATCTTTCCTATTTTTGTTTTACACCATCGTTCATATTTTTACCATTTCTTTGTGTGATTACTTTATTTTGTTCATCACCTAATAAGTGTTCATGATGGTGGCATGAATAATACCATATTGATTGCTAATGTTTTGGTTTTACCTTTGAAATATGATGTTGATATTAATGTATGGTTCTTTTGATTAAACAGGCAATGAGTCCACATCGTTCATGCATCCATAAAATCCTATGGTCTCCCTTGGCTTGGAATTGTACAGTTCCTTTCTCTAATAAAATTATTAATGAATTAGTGGCTGAGTATTTCTCAAACTAAGGAAAGACTCCAAGGATGTGACTTTAAGGGGATTCGATGCAGTTGTGCTGGCTATTCTCTTGAGTGCTTAAATGCTTTTTCCTTGGGTTTTTTTCCATTCTTCCATTCGTCTAATATCCGAAAGTTGAGTACATAAAAATAAGTCTTTGTGTAGTGTGGTTCTCATGCAAAAAAAATAAATAAATAGGAAAGAGTTAGAATTCAAAGCACACCCCTTAGACATAATAATAAACTTGGGCTACACGCACTGGTTATGGCACTGGAAAGACATGTTACCCATGCCTGAAGGTTCCCTCTAACTAAGGCCCTTTCTCACTTCTTGATTCTCCATCTTGCTCTCCTCGGAATGGTGGTGACTTTTTGTAGAGGTATTCTTGTTGCTTCAAGAGGATAGGTTGGTCAAATGTGTTGATGCGAGGTCATTGAATGTGGTTTGTTGAGCTTGGATTTGGAATGAGTTCTACTTGGTCACATTAACCATAAAACACACACAAGGGACTTTACACAACCTTGCTCTTAGGTTTCCATTTCATTTTCTCTTCTCCACCTTTCTTTTCCATTTTTCACCTCATTGCAAGTTTTATCATTAGTCTATATATTGGTTGATGCATTTTTTTTCCTTACTTAATTCTTGTGGGTAAGTTTTTAACTCTTGCTTCCAAATGACATTCCTAGAGCCTACGGACTCTTTGGTTTGTGGATTTGTCAGGGCATCAAGGGCATGAGCATGCTTTGGGGAGGACCCACTAGCATTCCTTTTTGGTGCATTTGTTAACTTCTTTTCCTTAAACGTTTCCTGTAATCAACAAATTTTTTTTTGTTTTATTCCCATCCATGACATCCATTTTATTGGCGTTGCCGTTGTTGCTTTTTCTCCATCTTTCTTATTCCTTATCTTTTTCCATCCTATCACTACCAAAGGTTCACTCTTAGTCATGGGGGCCCTGGCACAAATTTTTCAATTTTTCCTAACCCCTTCACCTTAGGTAGTCACCAATGTTAAATCTCTAGAATCAGTATCTGCCATAACCACAACTCAGCTAATGCACTTTACATTGAGGCAAGGTATCAACTACATTGTGATTTATCTACCCTCATTCATTTGTGATTGTGTTGTGTGTGCAGATGGCAATCATACAACAATGGACTGGGCTTGGAGAAAACACTCAGGATGGACCAGAACTAGAGCGTTTACGAAAGGAGTAAGATTGGTGGCGTGGCTATGGATAAACAACAGAAGGTGCAATCTTGGCATACGCAGCAACATGCCTTATTCTTTTTCTCTCTCTTTCTCTTCTAGCTGCCAAATAAAGGTTGGATGTCATTTATGTATAGTGTTCCCCTTAGTAGTCATGAACACTAATGCTGTCATGTATTGTATTATTAATCCATTCACTATGCATGTTGAGTCTGTCACCCCATTCCACTGTCAATGGTCATTTAGTCAATAATTCCATACCTTCCCAATATTTTGTAAGGAACTCGAGGATGAGTTTTCATTTAGTCATGGGGTATGATGAACCATGATATTTAGACCGCAATATCATGTCCACGATATCAGGTCATGTGATGTTGGATACCCGATATCGAGGCCTGTCTCCTCGCCTATAAATAAGAGGCAGCACCCTTGGTTTTCACATTAGGTAGTTAGTCCCTTAGCCAAACTCTTGCCATTTTTCCCTCTAGAGTTAGAATTATTTCTGCGTGCCTGTAGTAGGAGTCATAGAGTGAACGGATCTTTATTCAAGCATTGTATACCGGAGCACACTTTGTGTATGGAAATAAAGACGAACTTTATGATAAACCTTGTAGCATTCAGAATAGATTAATTAGCATTAATTATTATTTAATTCTTTCCTTGTTGATTAATGATTTCTCTCACCCTACAACTCTCTTAGTTAAATACATTCAGTATGATCACTTAGAGCATGCATGTAGCGTTTGTTAACCCAGTAACAATTAGCATTTGGTAATCGCAGTAGCATTGCACTGGTTCAAGATGTGTACGGCAAGTGGGAACGGATACTGGTGTTAGGAGTCATTAGAACTTAGTCAATGAGTAGTTAAATTAGATTAGTTACTTAGTTATCTCTCTCCCCCTCCTTACTAGCACAAAATATAAAACACATAAAGGCTATAAAAATCATATGCCTTAAGCTTACTTAACCATACAACCATGACATACAAGTAAGTTTGGAAAGACAATGATTAACCAACCTATTATTGCTCCACAAAGGCGCATAGGCACTTAGTCCTTGGAATTCGACTGAATCATGCATGAAATGCTCATATTTATATGGTTGAGTGTAGGGGTACCTCGTTATCCATCAAGTAGCCATAATATGGGAAGACATCCAATGGCTGACAGCTAACCAAGAGAGCAACTCAACTATATGTATAGAACCAACTAAGAGCGTGACTTGTGCCTACATTGATAGCATAGACACATTAAAGCAAGTCCATCATCAACTTCCAATTCCTAACATTGAAAATATCAAGTGGGGAAAGTTGGAAATCCCTGACAGATTCAAGTAAGAGCCCCTTGAGTTAAAATCGTTGTCCACCGGTATGGAGTATACATTTCTCAAGAATGGAAAATCGGTAATCATTAACACTAAGCTCACTCCTCAACAAAAAGAAAGACTGCTGAAAATGGTAAAAAAATGGTCAAAAGCCTTTGCTTGGTCATATCCTAAATTAATTGAAATAGATCCTAGGATATGCTAACATCAAATTTACACTAATCCCTCCATGAAGCCTCGATGACAATCGTAGAGGCGACCAAACCAAAAGCTTAAGCAAGTGGTTAAAAAAGAAATTGAATAGCTTCCAAAAGCTGAGTTCATCTACCCCATTTCTAATAGTGAATGGGTTAATCCCTTAGTCATTATGCCTAAAAAGGGAGGTAAATGGAGGGTGTGTATAGACTTTAGGCTACTGAACATGGAAACTTTCAAAGACCACTTCCCATTGCCCTTCGTCGACCAAGTTGTAGATACCACTATAGGGCATTGCTACTATAGTTTTTTGGATAGTTATAGTGGATACAATCAAATTTAAATAGCACTAGAAGCCCAAGCCAAGACCACATTCACAAGTCCTTGGATAACTTTTACATATAGGTAGATGTCATTTTGCTTGTGCAATGCCCTAGTAGCATTTCAATGTTTGGTTCTAAGTATCTTTTAGTACAAAATAAGAAATGGTATGGAGGTCTTTATGGACGATTTCTCCACCTACGGAGCAAACTTTGAACAAGCATTGGATCGATTAGAGCAAGTACTAAACCGATGTGTTCAAACCAACTTAAGGCTTAATTGGCAAAAAAGCCATTTAATGGTCCAAGAAGGCATTGTATTAGGGCACAAGATTTCACAAATATGGATAGATGTAGATCCTGAAAAGATTAAAGTCATCAAAGGAATCACTCATCAACCTGAAACTATAAAAGATATCTGATCATTCCTTAGACATACTAGCTATTATAGATGCTTCATTGACAACTTTTCAAGGATTGCAAAACCTTTGGTAGAACTAACGAAGAAGGATGTACCTTTTGAATGGACCAGGGAATGTGAGCTAGCCTTCCAAACCTTAAAATAGAAGCTCATAAAAACACCTATTCTACAAGCTCCTCATTGGTCTAGACCATTCCACATAATGACTGATGCATCCAACTTTGCTTTAGGATCTGTACTTACATAGTTAGATGATCAGAAATGACCCTATTACATTCATTGTGCAAGTCGAAGTATTGTTAGTACACAATTCAATTACACCACAATAGAAAAATAATTAATGGCTGTGGTGTTTACACTAGAAAAATTTAGGCACTATGTATTGGGCTATAAGATATTGGTACATATGGATCATAGTGCAATTCGGTTCCTAATGAATAAACCAATGGTGAGCCCTCGCATCGTACAGTGGCTTGTGATCTTACAAGAGTTTGACCTTACAATGATCGATCGTAAAGGCACCAAAAATGTTGTTGTTGATCATTTATCTCAGTTACGATTGGACAACAAAGAGGATGAATATCCAATTTTTGACCATTTCCCTGATGAAGTCCTCTTTTTAGGTGTAATAAACAATCAATTAACCATAGAGCCAAATTTGTATAGTTGGTGTTTCTTACCATCTCCTCACACAAGAAACACCATAAGGGTTAGACGTTAAAAAGAAACAATAGTTTCTTCACCAAGCCAAATATTTCATGGAAATTAATGAACAACTTTATAAAGTATGTTTTGATGGCTTGGTTCGATGGTGTGTTCCTGATGTAGATCAATTGCAAGTTATCCAAGATGATCATGAGGGTCCTTGTGGGGGTCATTATGCTATGAAACAAATAGCCATTAAAATCTTGCTTGCAAAATATTATTGGCCTACATTGTTCTAGGACGCTCATCATTTCATCCAATCTTGTGAGTGCTACCAATGTGATGGGGGGATGACTACTAGAATGGAGGGTCCAAAACAATGAATTCAACCCTTTAAACCCTTTGACATATGGGAAATTAATTTTATGGAGCCTATTACACCAATGTCCAATGGAAAGGCCTACATTGTTATTGCTATTGACCATTTTACAAAGTGGACAGAAGTAGCCGTTGTTATGGATTGTACATCATCTACCGCTGCACAATTTTTTTAACAACAAATCATAAATAGGTTTGGCATGCCTCATGCACTTATTTCTAATAATGGTACACATTTTATAGGTGTGACTTTTTAGAAATTGATGCAACGCTTAGGAGTTGAGCATAAGCTAACTACACCATATCATCCTCAAGCGAATGGTCAAGCCAAAGTCACCAATAGGGAGATCACAAAAATACTGACATAGACTATTAGCAAATATAAGCAAGATTGGAGCACCAAATTAAATGATGTTGTTTGGGCATACCGCTCCACATGGAAACTCCCTATAGACTACTCTCCCTATGAGTTAGTGTATGGTAAAATTTCAATGCTTCATATTCAAGCTGAGCTCCATACTTTATCCATAGCATGTGACCTTAACCTTGACCTCAATCTAGCATAAAAAGAATAGTTGTTGAACCTTAACTTGCTAGACGAAAATCGATTAGCTACCCTATCATCCAACGAACTACATAAGGCCTTTAAAAAACAACATCATGACCTAAGGATTAGGAAAGTCAAATACCAACTAGGAGATAAGGTTCTTTATTGGAATCCCACACATTTGCCACAACGAACTAAATTTCAAATGTTTTTGGAAGGTCCTTATATCATTCATGAAACTTTTCCTTTAAGGGCCATGATGATTTATAAACCTGAAAGCCTGAATAAGAAATTACTAGTCAACATCCAGCAAACCAAACCATTCCATGAGCCTAAAATAGCTAGTACTAATACTACCATTATTGATGGACAACCCTGCTTCTTATTTTAGATCACCTTCTTTCAACTCAGTCATGGGGGAGATGGCCACCAATGCTAACCATTCTAAGCCCTTAGTTCCTTTTGTATTTTTGTTTTACGCATTTTTCATCATTACTTGTTTTTGTTTTATACCATCGTTAACATTTTTACTATTTCTTTGTTTGATTTATTCTTACTCATCACATAATAAGTGCTCATGATGGTGGATTATACTATAATGATATTGATTACTAATGTTTGGTTTTTACCTTTGACTTTTAATGTTGATACTAAGATATGGTTTCTTTTGATAAAATAAGTAATGAGTCCACATTATCCATTCATCCATTTAGCTCTACAGTCTCCCTTGATCTTGGAACTGTACTGTCCCTTTTTCTAAGTAAACTTATTAATGAATTGGTGGCTTAGTACTCATTGAACCAAGAAAAGATTCAAATGGATGGAAAAACATGTGACCTCAAGGGGATTCAACACATTTGTGTTGGCTACTCTCTTGGGTACTTGGATGTTTTTCATAGTTTTTCCACCATTCCGCTATTGACCAATATTAGGAAGTTGACTAAATCAAATAAGTCTTTGAATGGTGTGGTTCTCACAAAATACCCATGCCTGAAGGTTCCCTCTAACTAAGGCCCTTTCTTGCTTCTTGCTTCTCTATCTTTCTCTTGTTGGAATGGTGGTGGCTCTAGGGATGCATTCTTGTTGCCTTATAAGGATGGATTGGTCAAGTGTGTTGATGCGAGGTGACTAGATGTGGTTAGTTTTGATCTGGATTTGGAATGAATTCTATTAAGTCATCTTAACCACATAATACACAAGGGACTTTACACAACCTTGATCTTGGGATTTCATTCCATTCTCTCTTCTCTTCCAAATTTCTTTTCATATTTCACCTCATTGCCAATTTTATGATCAGTCTATATCTTGGTTGCCACATTATTATTCTTTGGTAAACTATTGTAGGTAAGTCCTTAACCATTTTTTCCATATGTCATCCCTCGAGCCTATGGACTCTTTGGTGTGTGGGATTGCCAGGGCATTAAGGGCATGATCCGGCTTTGGGGAGGACCCATTGGCAATCCTTTTTGGTACAATTGTTAAGCCCTTTCCCTTAAACATTTCCATAATCAACTATTTCTCATCTCATCCCATCCATGACATCTAATTTGGTTTTAGTGGCTTCACTATTCTTCTTTCTCTAATCTTTCTTGTTCTTTCATTTTCCATCTTATCGCTATTGAAGATTCGCTATTAGTCATGGGGCCCCTGTCACAAAATTTTTCATTCCATTACTTATCTCACCCCTACACCTTGGGTAGTCACCAGTGATAAGCCTCTAACCTAGCATTTACCATATCCACAACCTAGCCAATGTGCTTCATAGCAAGGCAATGTATCAATCACATTATATCTTATCTATCCTTGCTAATTCGTGAATATCTTGTGTGTGCAGATGGCGATGACATGAACAATGGACTAGGATAGGAGGGAGCACTCAAGATGGATTGGAGCTAAAGCAGTTATATAAGGAACACACATCATATGGCCATGGATGAACAATGGTGTGCACATCGGCAACAATGCACCTCATTTTCTTTTCTCTCTCTCCAGGCCGTCAAATAAAGGTCTAGATGTCATCTATGTACAGTGTTCATCACAATGGGTATGAACACCAATGTTGTATTATGTTTGTCAATTCGTTCACTGGGCACTTTGAGTCTATCATTCCATGTCACTGTCAAATTATCATACGATCAATAATCCCATACCTTTCCAATATTTTGTAAGGAACTCAAGGATGATTTTTCATTCAATCGTGGAGGTATGATGAACCATGATATCGGGACCGCAATATCAGATCCACGATATTGGGTTTGTGATATCAGGGCCTACCAAGTGATATCAGACATCTGATATCAAAACCTATCTCGTTGCTTATAAATAAGAGGTAGGCGCACTTGGTTTTGGCATTAGTTTCTTAGTCCCTTACTCGAACTCTTGCAGTTTTTCCTGCCAAAGTTAGAATTATTTTTGAGTGCCTATAGTAGGAGTCATAAAGTAAATAGATCTTTATTCGAGCATTGTGTACCTGAGCACAACTTGTGTCCAAAAATAAAGACGAACTTTGTGATAAACCTTGTAGCATTCAAAATAGCTTATTTATTGCATTTAATGTTATTTACAGTTATTTAATGCTTTCATTAGTTAATTGATGTTTCTTTTATTGATTCATTAATTTTCACAAGTAAGCACACTTAGTACGACCACTTTGAGCATACGTGAAACACTTGGTAACCCAGTAACGATTAGTGTTTGGTAATCCCAGTAGTGTTACATTGGTTTAGGATTGTACAGAGAGTGGGAATGGATGCTGGTGTTAGGACTAGTTAGAACATAGTGGATTAGTTAAATTAAATTAGTTAATTATTTCACTTCTCCCTTTTAGCACCAGGACATAAACATAAAAGCATAAAATTCATATACCTCATGTTTATTTAATCATGCAATCATGCCATATGAGTAAGCTTGGGAAGATAACGATCGCCTAACCCATCCTTATTCTGTGAAGGTGCATAAGCACTTAGTCCTTGGAGTTCGACTAGATCATGCGTAATGCTCGTATTTGTATGGTTGAGCGTAGGGGTACCTCCTCACTCATCACATGTGCATATGTTTGTGCTTCTACTATGGAGAAATTTCACATCACTTTCTCCTTCTATGTTGTCATCTATTTATTCTTCTCAATCAGGTGATTTATCTACTCTATCCTGAATTGCTCAATCAAGATTACATTGTATTTTCCCATCAAGATCACACTTCCTCTAACCACATAAGTGGATAGCTTTTTGAGTCCTTTTGTCGAGAATAATTTATAGGTGCCAATTTTGAAATAGATTCTTTCTTCTAGAGTTAGTTCATTATAGCCCTTATGTTCTTTTCCATATGCCTATTTTAGCCATAATTTTTTGGGATTCGGATTAGATCAAGTGGACAGATGTGCTATCCTTGCCCCTTCGTTGGGTGTCTTTAGAGCTTCTGTGATCACCTTGATTGAGAATGAAACTAAGACTGCTCCAATGTTAACTATGGTACCCTCTTCCTTATTGTGCCAGAATTGATAGGTTTCCCAAAGGTACAATTCATCATTCTATGAGAGTTTAGGCCATAATGGTGATGCTTGCAGTTGCATCCTTATCACTTTAGAAACAAATTCCATGAATGAGCTAGAGTTCATTCCCACAATGACTATGGTCAGGATGGACCTTTCTTAGATGGCTTAGAGGCAATCCTGTGACAACCTGTGGCATTATGTTGGCACTTGTGGTTTCTCTACCTCTCCCTGGGTCGATTATCTTGTAGCAGAAGTTTCTTGATAAATATTGAATGATTGGGCCTCTTGCACCTCGTGTTCTAGTTCTTATCCTCCTATTTGGCCTCTACCTTGGCCTCTTGGTCATTTGCTTGCATCTTATGAGGGTCCTCCTTGCACTCCTCTCCTTGGGGCCATTTGCAATCATTAAGGATTCATAATTACTAAGGTATTTTCATATACTCTTAACAGTTTCATACCTTACTCATACCCTTAGTTCCATTAAGTTCTTGGTTTATGATTGCAGAGTTAGAAAAATTTTCAAAAATTACCCCATAAGTGTTAATTTCCTATAACCCTTCATAATTGTTTATTCTTGTTCTTATGTATGGCTCACAATGATGGTTATGGTTCCTTAAGAGTATTAATTAAGTGTCCTTGCATTAGTATGTTTGCTTTGTTATTAAAAATTTCAAGTTTCACTTCATACTTATCCTTAAAGTACTTTTCGAGCATTAGCAAATTTCGAAAAATCGATTCAAAGTTTCCTCATTAGCACCCCCCAACACCCCGCACCCACCCCCACCCCATAACTAAGATGAGCACTATGGGATCAAATAGGTTTAAGAATCATCAAAATCGGAGTAATAACGGTCATGTTATGGCTTGGGAAAGCTAGCAGGTTAGAGCTTAAATCAAATAAGAAAATTTGAAAAACCTCCCTTGTGTGCAAATGAAAAATGAAGAAAAATTTTGCTCAATTCCCACACATTTATAGGTTTTGTATGACCTAATATTGGGGATTCGATCTCAATGCAAATTTGATATTAGGGACTTGATATCGAAGCCCAAAAAAGTACATTCTTCATAAGGGCATGATGGCTAAAAATGATCTTTTTGGATATCTAGGAGGTTTTAAGGTTACTTAAAGGGTTTGGATGCCGGAGATATGCATATTTTTGTCAAAAATTTGTCATTGGAAGTTCATAGAGAAGGAATATTGAGCTATTAAAGTTCATAAGATGGGTAAGAATGGTAATAGATTTAGGTGATTAAAATGAATAGTTTAGATGATATAGGAAGTGTTTATTGATGTTTTGGGAGGTTAGAAGGTTTAGTATGATGTGGAATTGCTTGGCAAGTATGAGATACAATAGTTATTGATGAATCATGGGTTTCATTAGCTCTAATATTAGAGCGACAATGATATTGGGTACATGGTATCAGGTATGTGTTGTTGCAACTCAAGATGCAATATCAGACATGCGATATCACGAAGTACTCCTGGGCCTATAAATACAACCCTTGGGCACACGATTCGGGAGTAGTTTTTGCAAGCCAAGTAGTGAAATTCTTGTAGTTTGTTCATTTGGGAGTTAGAATATTTTCCAAGTGCCCGCAGCAGGAGGTCTAAGTGTGATCAGATCTTTATTCAAGCATTGACGTACTTGAACACACCATTGTGTTGGCAATAAAGATGAGCTTTTGATTTATTCTTGCAACACTTAGGACTTTCTTTCTTTATGCATTTACATATCACAATTTCATGCATTTTACATTAATGTTATTCATTCAAAAATTAATTTTGATCAATTAAACAACTAATTAAAATACACAAGCACGACCCCTTTGAACATACGTGTGACACTTAGTAGTTCAGAAATAGTTAGCATTTGACAACCCAGCAGTGTTTACTCGAAGTTCAAGATGTGTCTAGGAAGTGGGAATGGTTACATGTGCCAAGCTAGATTAGACAATAGTTTACTTAGCACTTAATTACTTTCACTTTTATTCTTGTTTTAGATGATCAAATTAATAAAACACAAAATAATAAAAAATCTTATGTCTCATTCATACTTAACCATACACTTGCATTTCACAAGTGAGATTGGGAAGACAATGAATGGACAACACGAACTCATCATTTAGCTCTAGTGTATTTGGTAATTAAAGTTTGTGGAATTTGACTGGATCGCACATGAATGCCTGTGATTCGTATGGTTGGGCATAAGGGTACCTCATCACTCATCATTGGTACCATTGCCAAGAATTTTAATCCTACGTGCGCTATCTAAACTTAGTGAAACTTAGTAACCTCATTTTTCAAACCCTAAGAGTCAAATCTTACAAAAATAAAATTATTATTACAACTAAATTAAATCTTAATAACACATTACATATAGATTCATTAACATAAAATGTTTTCTTCTCATAAGAGTCTATTTGTGCCCAAGGTAGACCAGGTGCCTCAACAATACAAGGTGGTATATGCTCATCCCGATGAGTATGTACCAGACTTCACCTTCATCTTACATCAAGATGAAATGTTGTGGTGGTGCGACATGGAAGGCAACATTGTATTGCCACTGGATCAATCTGTTCTAGCTATGCTCCAACTAATGCTTGCATGACATGGACTTCAACATCTTCATGGGGAGTATGAGATGCAAGATCCCGATTCAAGGGATTATCATCCCACTAAAGCACAAAGGTTAAGGAATCATCAATTGGAGCACCAACATGAGCTTGTGAAGGGCAAGGGATCAAACACTTTTCCACCTTCGCTTGGTCCATTGGATAGAGGCAAATACTTCTCTAGGGGCTTTTCTTTTAGTGATACTCCTCTCTTTGACTTTGGTCAAGGGGCCCTCAACTAGAACGTGCAATTTACAATTCATAATCCAAGTTTTGGTTAGAATCGATCCAATGACAAAAATGGATCTGGTGGAGCAAGTCATGATAAGGGGGCAAATGGAGGCCACGATCATGATCGTGATCATGATCATCGAAGAAAGGCTCGTAGGTGTCAGCACATTGCAAGTTCTCCTTCCTCTTCCCCTTCATCGTCTTCTTCTTCTTCATCTAGCTTAGATCATGGTCGTAGAGGGCATGACCATGATGGAGGTGACCAACAAGACCAAAACAATAGAAAGAACCATCGGGACATTCATGATCAAAGGTGTGGACAATCTAGAGAGACCCATTATCATGAAAGAAGGGTTAGTAGAGAATAACGTAGGCACCATCACTATGGCCATGATGAACCTCTACTTGCCACTCAAAGTATGTTGAACATTGTAGAGGTCATGAGAATTCCAACAAGATACATAAAGGATAGCAAAATAAAGAGGTTGGACATGAAAAACATCCCTCGGTTTGAGGGAAGCTATGATGCTGATTCGGAAAATCATCTCCAAGCCTTCTAGGATGCATGTGCCTTGTAGAATATTGAGAACAATTGGCAGAAGTTGAAATTATTTCCAAAAACACTCATTAAGGAAGCAGAAATTTGGTACTAATTCTTAGAGCTAGAATCAATCTAGCGGTGGAGTACGATGTTAGAATTGTTTAATGACAAATATCAAATGTACTCCCAAGTGTCCAATTTTAGGAATTAGATCTAAGGGTGGAAACAAGGAAACCATGAGCCCTTGGATGCTGCTATTGGCCGATACTACTCTCTGTTGCATAAGTGTCCTAGCCATGAATACTCTTAGCTTGATCAACTTCACCATATCATAGACAAGTTGCAGTCTAAAATAAGGAAAACCCTTAGTGTCTATGCTCAAGGGAGATTGATAGAGTTAAGTGCCTGTCAAATCTAAAAGTTAATTGTGTAGGTAGCCAGGGAGGAGGGAGAATTAAGAAAGCAAAAAAGTGTAGAGGAATATAATAGGGATTCTTCTATCCACAAAAGGGGGGTTCGATTTTGTGACAATGAGGATGAGTTAACAGAGATGAGGTGGCTAATTAAAAAACCTGCCACTCTAGAGATGGTAATTCGAAAGCACATCTAAGGTTGACTAATTATGGGACTCCATGGACAATAAGTTTCAAGTTGTTTTAAAAATTGCTGAAGAGTCCAAGGAGTAAAGTGGTGAGCATGAGCACCAAAGACGTAAGGAAGTTGAATATGCCATATCCAAGGGTAAGGGTAAGATGGCTGTGATAGATGGAAAAATAAAGACAAATACATTAATTGTTGTATTTCCTTTTATGTTGCATTTGATGTGGGGATGTGTTTTATCCTACATGTATTAGAATTGGGGTTTGGTCCTCATGTTTCCTCATAAATAGGAGGCTTGGTGTTTTATTCCACATGTATTAGGATTGGGGTTTGGTCCTCATGTTTCTTCATAAATAGAAGGCTTGGGGTAGCCCTTCAAGTATGTGCTTTGAAGTGAAAGCATTGTATCAAGGTTTTACCTTAGAGACATGAGTCTTGTTGGTGTTGATCTAAGATCTATTGGAATAACAGATTGGGTATTTGAAAAAGTTACAAGGACGGCTTGTGTCCTAAAGATTTGAGAAGAATAGAAGGTGGATCAGCATTTTTGTGGAAGTAGGGTAAAAAGGGCCCGAACCACATAACTCCTTGTGTTCTTATGCTATTTTTATTGTTTTCATTCTGCTTTCATTTTGTTATCATAGCAAATGTTTGCTAGAGTTTAGAACGTTTTGAGAGTGATTTATAGTGTTTCTTGACCTGCTACAACGTAATATTTTGCCTCTAATGATTTATTCAGATATGTAGGGTTCTAATAATTTCTCTAAAGCATTTGTAGTGTGTTTTCAGATCTAATTGTTTTCAGATCTGATTATAACAACCGGTATCGGAGCTAGATTTAAAGAGATGGAGAGGCTACAAACAACAAAAAGATTGGTAGGAAGGAATTGGGATGTTTGGAGCATTTTGATGAAGGCTGTTTTAGCACAAAAGGAGTGCCAAGAGGCCCTAGAACCCTCTCAACCAATAGGAATGTCAAATGCTGATTGGAGGAAAATTAAGACTAGGGCATTATATTTCATTCATCCAACCCTAAGCAATGGGATTTTAGCCTCAATCAAACCTAATATGGATCCGCATGATCTATGGCAAACGCTAAAGAATAGGTTTGACAAAGTATCAGGTTTGAATACCTTTCACATTTATTAGAAAGTTTTTAGATGCAAGAAGAGATCTGATGTGTCTTTTCAAGATCATTTGGATGAGATGACGAAAAATCTGAATAAGTTGAAGGAATATAAAATTGTTATTCCAGATTTATTTAAATCCTATGCTTTGTTAGACTCCTTACCTAATTCTTGGTCTACAATTGTGACATCTATTACTACTTCTATGAGTGTTTCATCTATGACATTTGAACAGGTTGTGTCTACCCTTTAGGATTCAGAAGGAAGAGTAGATGAGTCTTCTAGATCTGGAAATGTTCATGTAGTTGATGAAAATGTTAGTTTTCTGATTCAAGAATAATGTACAATGGTGGCAAATGGATGTAGTAGTGACATCTGGTTGATTAACTCAGGTGGCTCCTTTCATATTTGTCCAGATAAGTCTTTTTTTGCATCTTATCATAAAGTTGAATCTAGTTTTGTATATGCTGCTAATCATGATACAAGATGATCTTCTACAAGGTACACATTTATTTTTGGTGGT
>MNCI01013035.1:402162-415850 GCA_015680685.1 Gnetum montanum
AATCACATAACTCTCTGTGTTCTTGTGCTATTTTTATTGTTTTCATTCTGCTTTCATTTTGTTATCACAACAAATGTTTGCTAGAGTTTAGAACGTTTTGAGAGTGATTTATAGTGTTTCTTGACCTGCTACAGCGCAATATTTTGCCTCTAATGATTTCTTCATATTTGTAGGGTTCTAATAATTTCTCTAAAGCATTTGTAGTGTGTGTTTTCAGATCTAATTGTTTTCAGATCTGATTATAACAATAGAGAAGGTTGCGGATAGCAAATCAAATGATGATGGCGGGTGTGACATCTTCCAATATGAACATCCTAAGGGATGTTGTCCAATTGTGTCACACTTGCAGGAATCTAAAGCGTATGCCTTACATCCATGACTTGTACAAAGGCAAACACCCAAAAGATTGCCTTACCCACAAGGCAACTCTCAACAGTTCCACCAACCACAATAGTACTATCCAAGTGGAACTCCACTGCAACCCTATGAATTGTACCAGTAATGGCAGCAACCACAATCGTGGGCATTGACACCTTTAAGACAACAGTACTCCTACCAGCAACCAGATTCCTATCGTTATTATGTTCAACAACCCTCATCTCCATGGAACTCCTCTAGTCATGTTATTGCTTACCAACGTCACCACTATCCTCCTAAAGTATACCAACCGCCATATGCAAGGAGGGATGCCACCTACTATCCTCATGCTCCTTCTATTTCTACACCTACTCCCCTGCCTCCTACATAGCTACCACCTGCTCCATCCATGCAAGGTGAATTGCTTGCCCAACCACAGCAAAGAAATACTACGAGGGTGATTAATCTGCAACCAGTTAACCAACCAAGTAGGTCAAAATCACGATCAAAGAAAAGATCCTTCTTTCAACCTTATAATCCACCAAAGCCCTCAGACACATCAGTGGTTGGTAGCCCTACTATATCTAATTGGATTCGAGCCAGTAACCTGCCTAGGAAGTTAGCTGATCCCAGGAGTCCCTTAGTATATTTGCAAATTGCTAGGAATGAGCCTTGTAAAGCTCTTTTTGACTTTGGTTCTAGTGTTAATCTAATCTTGCATGAGATGTACACTATGTGGAACCTTCCTCCCTTAAAGAAGAGAAACATCAGGCTAGCGTTGGCAAATCAGTCCATCACTATTCCATTGGAACTAGTAGAGGACATCGTAACCACCATTTGTTGATGGTCATATTCTACCAACTTCCTAGTATTCAAGGTGGGGAATTGTAAGGGAGACTTCCCAATTATTATAAGAAGGGCATGGTTAAGCACTATTGATGCCAAAATGGGCATTAAAGATCTTTCCTTAGAGATATCTAAAGAAAATGAATTTGGAAAGATCGAGAAGAGGGTTCCATGTATTGTGTACATCGATTTAGGATGTCATTGTGTGTAGAAGCTATGGTTAGTAAAGTGAACATCTATCTTTGCATGCAAACAGTGTGCACCAGAAGCTGAAATCCAAAGATGTTTGTACGTGGCAACCACAAAACAATAAGACAACCAGTGGTTGACAATTGATTCTAGCAGCAATACATTGTCCATGGAACCTACTAAGGGCCTAATGTGTGAATATGTTGCAAGTATGGATGAACTCAAGCAAGTTCATCACCAACTCTCCAAGGGAGTAAATGATGATATTAATTGGGGAGAGTTAAAGATTCTTGACAATTTCAAATAAGAACCCCTTAAATTAAAGACATTACCAACCGAAATGAAGTATGTGTTTTTGAAAAATGAAAGGCCAATCATTATTAATGCCAAGCTTACTATAGGACAAAAGAAGATGTTGATGAAGGTTGTGGAAAAATGGTCAGCAGCCTTTGCCTGGTCATATTCCGAGCTCACTGGAATAGATCTAAGAATATGCCAACACTGGGTATACATTGACCCCACTGTTAAGTCGAAATGACAGCCGCAACATCTTTTGAATCCCAAATTAAAGCATATTGTAAAAGAGGAGATTAAGCAACTCCTCAAGGCAAGATTCATCTACCCTATTGCAAATAGTGAGTGGGTTAGTACACTTGTGATTGTGCACAAGAAAGGAGGCAAATGGCAGGTGTGCATCGA
The DNA here is from genome assembly GCA_015680685.1 of Gnetum montanum. NCBI lineage: Eukaryota > Viridiplantae > Streptophyta > Gnetopsida > Gnetales > Gnetaceae > Gnetum > Gnetum montanum. The sequence goes on from MNCI01013035.1 coordinate 404,254, forward strand.
CTTCCGGTTGCTTAATATGGCAACTTTCAAAGATCATTTTCTATTGTCTTTTGTTGACCAAGTGTTGGATACCATTTCTGGGCATATCTATTATAGCTTTCTAGCTAGTTATAGTGGCTATAACCAAATCTGGATCACACCAGAGGACCAAGTGAAGATGACTTTCACAAGTCCTTGGGGGACTTTTGCTTATTGTCAAATGCCATTCAGTCTATGTAATGCCCCAGCTACATTTCAACAATTAGTCCTTAGTATTTTTCAACAACAAATTGGTAGTGAGGTATAAGTCTTCATGGATGACTTTTCTACCTACGAAGCTATGTTTGAGCAAGCCCTGGACCGTCTTGAGTAGGTGTTAAGGAGATGTGTTGAAACAAACCTTCGGCTCAATTGGCGAAAGAGCCATCTTATGGTGTAGGAAGGCATAGTCTTGAGGCATTGTATCTCAAAAGCAGAAATCCAGGTGAACCCTGAAAATATAAGGATCATCCAAGGAATAACCCATCAACTAAACAGTAAAGAAATGTGGTCATTCCTTGGTCATACTGGCTACTACTGGCATTTCATCGAGAAATTTTCCAAAATCACCAAGCTGTTGGTTGAATTAACAAAGAAAGATGCACCATTTTTCTAGACCCCTACATGTGAAATAACATTTCAACAACTAAAGCAGAAGCTTGTTGAAACCCCAATTTTACAAGCACCTAATTGGTCCAGGTCATTTCATGTGACAATTGATGCATCAAATTATGCTTTGGGAGCAATGCTTACATAGCTGGATGATCAAAAACATTCATATTACATTCACTGCGTAAGCCGAAGTATTGCAGGTGCACAGTTGAACTACACCACTACGGAAAAAGAGTTGATGGTGGTGTTTGCCTTAGAAAAGTTCAAGCACCATGTGCTTGGTTATAAAGTGTTCATGCACACAGATTGTAGCACCATCTAGTATTTAATGAATAAACCAACAATGAGCCCTTGTGTCATATGGTGGCTTGTGATTTTGCAAGAGTTTGATCTCACAATGGTAGATCGAAAGGGTGTGAAAAATGTGATCGACCACTTATCATGGCTAAGATGAAATGACAAGGAGAAAGAAAGCCCCTTATTTGATCAATTTCTTGACAAATCTCTCCTTGCAAAAGCTATTAATGCATAAATGCCCAATGAACTAAGATGGTATGACACCATTCTCACTTATCTACTCAAGCAAGAATTGCCTCAAGGGTTGGACACCTAGAAGAAATAACAGTTTCTTCACCAAGTTAAGCATTTCATGGAAATCAACAAGAATATTTACAAAGTATGTCTTGATGGCTTGGTACGCTAGTGTGTCCCTGACATGGATCAGTTGCACGTTCTCCAGGATACTCATGAAGGCCCTTGTGAGGGCCATTATGCTCATGAAGAATATTACTAGCCAACAATCTTCAAGGATGCACACCAATTCACCGACTGTATATCCACTACTACTGCTCAATTTGTACAACAAAATATCATAAACACGTGAGATTACAAAAATTATAACATGCACTATTAGCAAATACCAATGGGACTAGAGCACCAAATTAAACAATGCTCCACATGAAAGCTTACCATAGGTTATTCTCTTTATGAGCCCATCCAATCCAAGCTCCATACACTCTTTATAGCTTATGACATTGACATGTATCTAAGTCTAACACAAAAGGAAAGATTAATGAACCTCAACTTGCTAGATGAAAATCAATTAATGACCTTATCATCCAATGAAATGCATAAGGCATTCAACAAAAAATGACATGACCTCAAAATAAGAAAACTCAAGTTTCAACGAGGAGACAAGGTTCTCTACTAAAATCTTGCACACATACCTCAACGAACCAAATTTCAAACATTGTGATAAGGATTCTAGTAAAGAACCTTTGAATGATAAGGTCATTAATTGATTTTCAAGCTTTTGAATCTCCCCCTTCCAACTTAGTCATTAATTGAATACTCTTTTACTTTCTCTTATATTTTCTTATGTTTGGTATAATTCTCTACTCTTTTTGCTAATAAAGTGCCAAGTACAATGGTAATGTGCTTACTCACAAACATGGTTTGTTTTCATGTAACAAGTAATGAGTCCACATCAACTATCCACACACTTCACCCATCCACACACTCTATGGTTTTCCTTGTTTTGGAGAGGTGCAATCGCTTTTTCATTAATACAACCTTAATACCCATCCACACACTCTATGGTTTTCCTTGTTTTGGAGAGGTGCAATCGCTTTTTCATTAATACAACCTTAATAAATTTGTGACTGTAGTTTTCAAAATTGAGAAGGAATCAAAGGTTCACTATGTTCTTACCACATCACAGCCAAAATAAATGATGATTAGCAATTACATTCTTGATGTTCTTCTTGTTAAACATCATAAGATCAACTTCTTGTAAGATGACTAATCATTATATGACATAGGGCTAACCAATAGCTTAATCATTAGGAATGAAATGATGTTATGATCTATGTAAATATACATAGGATATCCAAGCATATAGCATATAGTATATATATGGCAATAAAGTTTATACTATGGAACTTGTCTTTTTTTAAATTGTCATAGTATAAACTTTATTGCCAAGGAATGGATCCATATTGTATTATTTTAAACCCTCCTTTTTTCTTCCCATACATCATAACACACAAACCCATATTGCAAAAACTTATGATATGACTTTTTTGATCTTAAGAGATGCTTCAAAGAAGTCCCAACTTATATCTAAGATACACCTCAATTGTTATTATTCCTATAGTACTACAATACCTACTCCCTCCAAAGCCAAATCAAAATATTCATGATTTCTTTACCTCTTTAAATTTCTTTCATTTTTAAGTTTAATATCCTTGAGTAGGTTTAGTACTGTGACTTCTTATTATATTTCTAAAAATGTAGCATTATTATTATTATTATTTTAGCCATTTAATCACAAAAATAGTGAGATTCTACATATAGTTTATTAGATCCATAATTTTCAAAAAATTCATTTTTCAGCTACTACAGGAAATGGTACCGGAAATGAAATTTTTACAAGGAAATGCTCCTTAAGTTCTCTCAACCATTGAAAATATGTTGGTGCCTGCCTATCAATTGCTTTGAAAAAGAGTCCTACAATAAAGAATCATGGTAGAAAACAAGGCCCTTGCCTTAATTAAAAATTGCAATTATAAAACAATTAAATCTTATTTCAATCATCCAAATCTCCGGCAAGTTGAGATCGGTGTATGTTCTGCCTTAACAAATTGCAAATACGGGAGCCTATGAACTGTATGGCCACACCTATTCGTCCTGCCTGAACAAACTTGCTGTTGCGGTTAATTGGTTAAATATACCCAGATTGTCAGGGAGTGAATAACAGTTAACACAATTACAAAAATAACAATCCAACTCCAAACAAATCTCTTAATTCATATACTAGTAGGACATTTCAATGCCATTTCCTTACCAATCACTCGTTTCAACCCAAACATTGGCATTATAGAGGATTGTGCTCCCTGTAAAGCTTGTACAGGCTAAATCATAACAAGGAGAATACGGGAATAGAAGTCGAACAGAACCAAAAACAGAACATTCCAACTGAAACCAATAGTTAGAAGTAATCAAAGCTTTCGGCAACCATTGTGACCTAACGTGCTGTAGCAAAATGTGAAGACCCATAACCAACGGACTGTCAATGATCACGGACACGAAGACACTTATTGATATCGACAGTAACATTCACACGAATTACGAAATCTGAACCAAAACTAAAACAAAACAAATTATTATAATAAATCAAAGGGCAAAAAAAGGAAACCAAGCACAAAATGATTGTAGTTAACAAATTGACACAAGCTCAGATGTGAAAAAACAAATAATCTGACTTGCAACACTGTTAACGATTGCTGTAGCACGCGCATAGGGCTTCGACATCACTGTCTTTCCGCCAAGCCCGGGGTTGCAGCGTGCAGTTCTAACAAGGAATGACACAGAAAAAGGATTGCGATTGCGTTCCACAAATTTTGCAGATCCAATAACACTTCACTTGGCCGCTGTATCTTCTAATAGGCATCTTTTATAGCCACTCAAACCCTAGAAACCCTCCGCTAGGGTTTTTTATTTTCTTCCGTATTTTTATTTTTAAATTTTTTTTCGCCGAATATTTTGGTTACGAAATATTTCGTTCAAAGGAGCTGTGTTTACCACCGAGCTGGGTTTTACCCCGTCAGGAATTCGAGATTTTGTTACTAAATGTGGGTTCTTTTTTCTAACCTAGATGCTTTTTATTAACGAAGACTTTGTTTTGCAAACCATACGTTGTGAGTTTGGTTTCTAACTTGAACTACCACACTTTGAGACTAATTTAGTTTCAATAACGACGGAAAAGTTCACCACACAATATATGGTTTCTAACTTGAACTACCACACTTTGAGACTAATTTAGTTTCAATAATGACGGAAAAGTTCACCACACAATATATAGCCAACCTGATAATTTGAACTCATAACCTCTTGTCTAAGAAAAGTTATGTCTTGTGTGAACTATGGTCACATCAAACTTAGATTTCTATAGTATGCACATGGAGAAATCACACAATCTTTGTCTAGTTAACTTATTGTAATGTGGAGAGTTTTTGAACCAAAAAATTTTAAAAATTCAACCAATTCAAAGAAAAACGATTTCAATAGTAGAGAGCTCAACATGAAAAGTAGTTAGTAAACTCATACCCATGAGCCATTGGGTGAACTTTGAATTTTTGTAGAGTGAACTCATCATACAAACTCACTTGGTAGTTGAGAGCATGTAAACTCTCTATGTGCCAGGGGGGCCATGAGTTAACCACTTGAGCCACCTATCACTCATGTTTATCAACAATTAAGATTAAACTTATGGGTTATGAGACACAAGTTACATGCTTGTCCTTTGTGATTTACTAGATGTAATAAAAATTTCTACTTTATAGTTCTTAAGTATTAAATGCATGGGAAATGTTAAAGGAAATGGGATATTAAGTTATATAACCGAAGTGCAACATGGTTTTTAACAACGAACAATTTCTTGGCTCAACTTTCATTTCAACAATGAAATGTTGCTAACTTTATCAATAAGGTGTTAGCCTAGTGGTAAGACTCTTCACTTATCAGATTCAATTCTATTAGGTAGTTCTGAGTTATAAACTTCTATGTATTCTAGGGTGTACATATGTTTCAATTATTTTGGGTTTTAACAATCTCTAACAATGATATAGATAGGATGATACCAAAACTGATTATTTTATGTAACCAACAAAAAAAACACCCATGAATAAATACGTTGCTGCCTTTCAATTGCGTTGAAGAAGACCAGACCTGTACTAAAGACTTACAGTAGAAGAAAGCCCCTTGTACTCTACAATTGTGACGATAAAAGCCTTCTTAATAATCCTGGTTTCGTTTGCCCTCTCCTTTCCTAAGCTTCTGCCTGCTTATATAATACAGTCTCCTGTGAGTTTTTATCGATCCTTCAGATATTTTTTATCATATATTTAACCAAATTAACGGAAGAGTAACGAACAAGAAAAAATTCACGCTAAAGCCTAAAGCGAGGTAACGCAGAATATTTTGGAAACTAAAAATTTTGAAAAGCGATTTAATGTAGATTAAAAATAATACTATAGTTCATTCGAGAAAAATAATTAGATATTTTTAATCATGAAAGCTTATACATTAACCAAGTGGGCAAGTTCCTTTCAAAAAATATTCTACTTTCCAGTTTCCACAGATATGCCCTGTTTCTAAATGCAACGACCCACTCATATTTTCGCAAATCCTGTGACAATGTAAATCTGTTGAACTGAAATAGCAGTGAGCCAAGGTCAATTCTTAAATAATCAACTTGAATTCAATCTGCAAATCTCATTTTAACCATCTAAATCTCTAGAGAGTTGAGATTAGTTACTTATATAAACTTCTTGAATCCAGTCTGCTAATCTCATTTCAACCATCTAAATCTCTGGCGAGTTGAGACTGGTGTATGCTTTGCCTTGACAAATTGCAAATATAGCAGCCTATAGGTTGGATGAACTTGATCACTTTACAGCTTCTAAACTTACAACCCTTAACTTTTAATCCAAAATGCAGGCCACACCTAGTCGTCCTACCTGAACAAATTTGCTGTTGCAGTTGAATATACATTGATTGTCATGAAGTGAAATGACAGTTTTTACACGATCGCAAAAATACCAATCCAACTCCAAACAAATCTCTTTAAATTCATATACTGTTCAGACAATTCAATATGTCGTTTCCTTGCCGATCCCTAGCTTCAACCCAAACATTGATATTAAAGAGGATTGTACTACCTGTAAAGCTTGCACAAACTAACAAAGTATAAAACTGAATAAATATGCAAATATAGATTTTTTAAAAATAAAAGTATAAAATACTGGGAAGGAAAGTTTTGGGTTCCAGAATGTGTATCCATTAGGTGTAGTAGTGTAGTAGCATGCTCTTCCTTCGGGTCACATCACAACCCCAAATTTCTTTATCTAAGAAAAGAAAAAAAATAAAAAATAAAAAAAACGTACAAATGATGTCAAGTCGCACAAGGGATTTCAGTACATTATCAGACATCCATGGCATAAAATATGACGATTATCTAAGAAAAATTGGAAAACTGCTATATCCGGAAGAGTACCGGATAGAATCGCTGTTAACTCATCGTCTCTTTGGGAGTTGTTTACGCATGGTCTCTTTGGATGGTTTCCAAGATTTTATCCAGTTTCAACTTCTTGTCAACTTTACATTATATTATCGAATCAAAATCTTCCTTCCACTTGTTTACGTATACTAAACAGCCTGTTTTCAGATAAGCAAAAAACCCAAGACTTCAATGCGGGAAAAAATCAAAAAGAAAATAAAATGAAAGATGGAAAAGGCAAGAGCCTCCATTTAATTTTGGGTTGCTGTATAATTTCTAACAGCAGCCTTGCCCCTCTCTTCCAGAGATTGCACAAAATCCAGGATCAGTGCAAACTGCGAAGATACAACGGATATTGTAGACAAAACCACGATTTCGGACGAGTCCTGTAAATTGCAGTCATGGCGCCAAGTTTTTGTCGAAGAAAGAAGATTTTGGACGGATGGAATCAAACGCTTGGTTATATGAGGAGGGTATGTGATGTTCTGGAAGGTAAATCCGAAACTCCCATTACTGCTGATGAATACATGCTTGCCTATACAATTATTTATAATTTGTGCGCGACAACGGATCCACAGTCGCAGCAAAGCAATCCGAGGAAACTCTATAAGCGATATGAATCATTTCTTACGCATTATATGAAATCAACAACCCGTCCAGCTTTGTTGGATAAACCAGCTGAGTTCATGTTGCCGGAGCTACTCAAGCAATGGAATAGCCATAAAGTTATGGTCAGATGGTTTTCCAGAATCTTTGGTTATATTGATCGATATTATATTCCCAGGCAGGGAATTCCCTCCCTGGCCGAGGTTGGGCAGTCTTGTTTTCGAGAAGAGGTTTTCGAACATATCAAGAACAGGGCAGAAAGAATTGTGATTTCCTTGATTGACAGGGAGCGGGATGGGGAGCAAATTGATGGCAGTATGATAAGAAATGCTTTGCAGATTTTTGCTGAACTTGATAATACTGACGGGAAGTTGTGTGTGGAACGTTTTGAAAAGCTGATGCTGGAGGATACTGCAGAGTACTATTCCAGAAAAGCTGCAGGATGGTTGGTGGATTATTCCTCCCCAGCATATATCCTTTTGGCTGAAAGTTCTTTAAACAGGGAACAGTTTCATGTGTCTCGGTATCTGAGCAGCTCTAATGTGCCAAAGCTGATGGCAACGGTGGAACATGAAGTTTTGATCAGTTTGCAGAGCCAGATTTTGGAGAAGGCAAGTTCTGGGTTTTCTGGTTTACTTAGGGAGAACAGGATAGAAGATATTTCCAGAATATATAGGTTTTGTTCCAAAGTTCCTCAATGTTTGGAGCCTGTGGCACAGGGTTTTAAGAACTATGTTGCCCAAGAGGGACTTTCTTTACTGAAACAAACACAGCATGTTGCAGGCAGCCAGGGGAAGGATGAAACAAAGGATAAGATTGGTGTTCAGGCCAGGAATGTTGTCACAAAGGTTATTGAAATGCATAATAAGTATTCTTTGCAGTATGTTGAGGAATGTTTTATGGGTAATTCTTTGTTTGCCAAGGCTTTGAAGGAGGCTTTTGAGGTGTTTTGCAATGTGTCCATTGCAGGAGGAACTTCAACTGCTGAACTCGTAGCTACATACTGTGACAGTGTTTTGAAAAGTGGTGGGAGTGAGACGCTGAATGAAGAGGAAATTGAAGATTTACTCGACAAGGTTGTGAAGATTGTTACATACATGAATGATAAGGACCTGTTTGCTGAATTTTACAGGAAAAACCTTGCACGGAGGCTTCTCCTCGACAAAAATTCCGTCAATGCATATAATCACGAGAGAAGCATATTGACAAAAATGAAACATGTATTTGGAAACCAATTTACATCGAAGATGGAAAGAATGGTAACAGATTTAGCAATGGCAGATGAGATTAGTTGGGATTTTAAGGAATTTCTGGAAAGGAGGAGCCTTAGAAATCCTGGCCTAGATTTGTCTGTATCAGTGTTGACGGCTGGATGTTGGCCAAGTTATAAACCAGCATCTCTAAATCTTGCCAAAGAGATGATTAATTGCAAAGAAATTTTTGGTGAATTCTATGGTATGCGGACCAAAAACAGAAAACTTACCTGGATATATACACTGGGCAGCTGTGTTGTTACAGGAAAATTTGATAAAAAGCCCATAGAACTAATTGTAGGCACTTATCAGGCATGTGCACTTTTGCTGTTCAATGACTCAGAGAAGCTAAGTTACTCTGAGATCAAGTCCCAGTTGAAATTGCCTGATGAAGATGTTGTAAGAGTTCTGCATTCATTGTCCTGTGCAAGATACAAAATTCTTTGCAAGGAGCCAAGCTCACCAAGTGTGACTGAGACAGATAAGTTTACATTCAATGCCAAATTCACTGATAGAGCCAAAATCAAAATCCCACTTCCTCCTCCAATGGGGGAAAAGAAGAAAGTCATCCAAGATGTAAGTCAGGACAGACGTCTTGCAATTGAGGCAGCCATTGTAAGAATCATGAAGAACAGGAAGGTTCTTTCTGGTCAAAAATTGATCACTGAATGCATCCAGCAGCTGCAGAGGATGTTCAAGCCTGATGTTAAGGTAATTAAGAAAAGAATAGAAGAGTTGATTGAAAGGGAGTTTTTGAAGAGGGATGAGAGTAATTTCAGCATGTTTCACTATCTAGCATGATGTAGTTTTCAGGATTCTCAGTGCAATGTCAAATATTTCTATTATTTGGGCTTTCTAGTTCTCTTGAATTGTAAATCTTCCAGCACTCAATGCATTCTGTCTTGAATTTATTTTCACCATGCGGGAAATCTATGACTTTTAATATTATATAACCGAATAATAGTTTCAAAAGAACTGAACTACAAAGAAGGCATATGATGGAGCCCGGAGTTCTAAATAACAAATCATTATAATTGAGTATCTGAATGAGTTTGTGGTTTCATATTCCACTCCTGGATTCACAGAGGCACAGAAAAGAAAATGAATTTAAATTAAAACCCTGTTACATTTTGAAGTAGGTCTATTATTTTAAACTCTGCACAATTTAATATCAACAATGAATTAAGTGGAGGATTCAATAAGAGATCACGTCATTCCCATTTCCCATTGAGGACATATAGGTTTGAATAGGGCGCCTTGACCAATTTAATTCATATCACAAAGTTTTTTAAGAATAGGGAATTGATTGTTACTTAAATGTAGATTTACTGCATTCGTGGACCGTAAACCATGACCAGAAAGCTCTTTCTTTAGTTTCCCGTGAAGAACATCTGAAAGCGCTTGCCTAGTAGGGGACTGATCTACTTTGATATTGGTATGGCCAAGAAACAGTTTTATCTGTCCTCGTTCACAATAGACTCCTCGAGAATGCAAGGACAATGTGGCAAAACTTGAACCCGGCTTGCCAATGGAAATAAGGAACAAGATTTCTGCCTCTAGATCGCCAAAAATCTGTAGATCAGAAATTGACTCAAAAGCTTGCTATACAATAATTTATAAATGTAAGTTCCTCTTAAATCTGAAACAACAAAGCTGCAAATATTTGAAAGCATATTTTATATTTTCATGATTGCTAAGATGTTTCCTTGTCTCAAAAATTCTTGGAAGATACCGAATGATACAAGTTAAAACATATGGTGTGAAATTGATATTATTTGATGTGTTGGGCGATGTAGTTTGTGGAGGGTCTTATCCAGAAATATGTCGAAGCTTGCCCAATGCCTATAATAGAAGTATTACCGATCTTAATAATTTTGAAACCTAATTTATTAAGTCCCTCAAAAACCACAACCTATAGATCAAATGATGAGCAGCGGGGTACCCCTACGCTCAACCATACGAATACGAGAACTCTGCGGACGGACTAGTTGTGGCACCTAGTATATATAGATAGTTGTTGATCACAATTCATTGTTTTCTCAACCTTGACTAGTATTTTCTTTGTCATGTATGATTTATTCCAAAGTGAGGTGTATGATGTGATTTCTAATACTAAGCTACTCCTAAAGACAATGAGAAATAACTTTATTAAGCTAATAGGTAACAGGAAATAAAATAGAAATAGTAAATGACAATAAAACAAATATTAACTAAGGAAACAACAATAAATAAGAATTAACAATTAAATAATTAAAAACTAAGTAAATGTTGTAATGATGGAGTAATCTCAATCTTTATTGCTAGTTGTATGCATGTCCAATCACACTTGAACAAAGGTTTCATACAATTACAAGCATCACATTGCGGGCATGCACTTGGAAAAAAACTGAAAACTAACTAAAAACTGACAAAGAGACTCAACACTAAAGACTTATTCCCCCGCCCCCCTCAAAAGACTCCTTCACTGTGCACCTGAATGCTATATTTATAGGCTAACACAAGAATCACGATATTGTGTATACGATATCGTAACCAAGTTGCAATATCGTGTACTCGATATTAGGGCCTAGCAACCCACAATTTATCATACCCCCACAACTGAATAAAAACTTGTCCTTGAGTCAAACAAAATAAGAAACAATTTCATTTGATTACACAATGGATAGATATGGGATTATGGATTGACTATGGATTATTTCATACCACAATGTGGGACTAGACAAAACAAAATCAAGACACCAACACAAAACACAAAATACAAAATTGTTTGAAACTTGATGAGTGGCGAGGTACCCCTACACTCAACCATACGAATACGAGCGTTACATGTGTGATTCAGTCGAACTCCGCAAAATAAGTGCCTACACGCCTCTTGAAACACTTAAGGTTAATCATTCGTTGTCTTCCCAAACTTACTTGTATTTGTCATGGTTGTATGGTTAAGTAAGTCTGAGGTATGTGATTTTTATATCTTTTCTGTTTTATCTCCTATGCTAATGAGGTGAAGGGTGAAGAGACTAATTAACTAACTTTAACTAACTAACTAAGCC
>MNCI01013035.1:419590-442873 GCA_015680685.1 Gnetum montanum
AATCCACAACCTCATCGAAGATAGTCATTTTTCCCTTACCTTTGTTACGTGCATGGCCTGCATCTCTCCTCTTTTTCTTATCTTGGTCACTACTTCGTTCCTCCTTAGACTCCTCTACGATTTTTAGGACAGTTTCAATTTTACTGTCTAAGGAGCTCCATATTTCATCTACCTTAGCCAAAACTTCTATTGTTAACTTCTGGAGCAGCAAGGTTTTTCTATTCACCAAATCTTCGAGCGATGACTCATCCTCTTTATCGCAAAATCTTACTCCCTTCTTCCAAAGGGAAGGATTGTGGTTATATTCTTCCGTGCTTTCTCTTTTCTGTAGCTCCCCTTCTTCTTTGGCTACTTGCTCCAATAATCGATGAATATCATGGGTTCTAAGCTCAGATAATCTCCCTTGGGCATAAGTCCCAAGGGTTCTCCTAGTCTCATGTCTTAGCCCATCTATGAGGTGGCAGAGTTGATCCCACTATGCGTAACCATGGCCCGGGCAATGATGTAGCAATGCGTAATATCGGCCCATGGCAGCATCCAAGGGTTCATGATTACCCTGCTTTCATCCTTGGATCTGCTTACGCAAGTTAGACACTCTGGAGTATGTTTGGTATTTATCATTGAACAATTCTAACATCGTACTCCATCTCTTAATGGTTTCTGGCTCTAAGGACTGGTACCAACTCTCTACTTCCTTTATGAGTGTCCTAGGAAACAAATTTAGTTTCTGCCACTCGTTCTCAATATTTTGCAAGGCGCAGGCATCATGGAATGCCTGTAAATGATTTTGTGGATCAGCGTTGTACCCCCCTTCGAAGCGTGGGATATTATTCATATCTAATCTTTTGATCCGACTATCTTTTTGATGCCTTGTAGGTATCCTAACTGCCTTCGTAATATCTAGCATACTTTGGGTGACTAGTAGGGGTTCGTCATGATCATCTCCCTCATGACATCCATGATGTATGTGTTGTTCCCTACTTTCCCTTTGTTCATGCCTTGACTCTCTAGAGTGCCCTCGTCCTCTCTCTCGACTCTCTCATTGAGGTCTCTCATCTCGCTTACCTTTATCCTCACCGTTATGCTCTTTATGATGGCACCTGGATGTGGAAGGAGAGAATGAGTGATGTGATGAAGGGGAAGAAGAAGGAGAACTATCACCATAACAATGTTTCTTACCTTCTCTTCGATGGCTACGGCCAAGTGCCTGTCCTTGTCATGTGTTGTTGTTCCCTCAGTGAATAGTTGGCGTTCACGGGGATCAGAACCAGGGTTGTGTATCGTAGAGCGTAGGTTCTGATACCCCACCTCCTCACCATCATTAGGAGGGGGAACATCATTTGATGGAGAACCCATTATAAGTGGTTCACCATCTCCAATTTCACTTAGGACGTGCGAGACCCCTTTGCCCTTCAACAATGTGTGGTGGCTCTCCTACCATAAGTCCCTTAAACGTTGCATTTCTATGGGATGGTAATCCCATGTGTCGAAATCACCTACAACGTATTCAGCGTATAGCTGTGTCATGCCTATCTGTGCCAGAGCACGGAGGAGCATGTTGGGGGCTACACGATCTGGAGGTAACACTATGTTACCTTGCAAATCTCACCAATGTAGTTGTCCATCCTGATGGAGGATAAAAGTGAAATCAGGTATATACTCATCGGGATGAATATATGCCACTCGATGCTATTGAGGAACTGGCGGTTCGCGGTTATGTGTGTTAGACTGCTGACGGTCTCTTGTATGATCCCTAGATGGTGAATTGCTCTTATGAGAAGAAGACATCTTGATTTAATTCGATGTGCTATTAACTGTTATATAATTTTTTTTGTTTAACTAACCCTAAGGGTTCTTTTAAGCTCCCAACGATGTGGATAACTTCCTATGTTCTACTTAGCGCACAAACACTTAGTCCCCGGCAATGGCGCCAATGATGAGTAGCGAGGTACCCCTACACTCAACCATACGAATACGAGCGTTACACGCGCGATCCGGTCAAACTCTACAGACTAAGTACCTACATGCCTCTTGGAACACTTAAGGTTAATCATTCATTGTCTTCCCAGACTTACTTGTATTTGTCACGATTATATGGTTAAGTAAGTCTGAGGTATGTGATTTTTATATCTTTTCTGTTTTATCTCCTATGCTAATGAGGTGAAGGGTGAAGAGACTAATTAACTAACTTTAACTAACTAACTAAGCCTTAATTAATCTAGCATCACCATCCATTCCCACTTACCATTCACACCCTGAACCAATGCAGCCTTGGCTACCAAATGCTATTCGTTACTGGGATTACCAAGCGTAACGCACGTGCTCGAAGTGATCGTACTGAATGCACTTAACTACGGGAGAAGGGTTGAGAGAGATTTAATTAACTAATAAAGCAATTAAATGATAAACAATAAATAATAGTAAACAAATTCCTAATTAGCCTAGTCCATGCACTACAAGGTTTATCCAAGAAGTTTGCCTTTATTTCCGTACACAAACTTATGTTCAAGTACAATATTTGCTTGAATAAAGATCCGTTCCCTTTGGAGCTCCTACTATGGGCACATGGAAATTATTCTATCTCTAGAAGGAAAAAATTGCCAGAGTTTCGCTAAGGATCTAGATCTAGATGGAAAAACAAGGGAGAGCCGCCTCTTATTTATAAACTTGGCAGCGCACCGCGATATCGCGGGGGATGCAATATTGCATCCCGTCAAAACTCATGTGGTTCCTAGTGGTGGTGACTCCTCCATGGGCTTCTTCCCCTTATCCTGTGCTCTAGGCTTTGAAAATGGATACTTTTGAAAAAGCGCTTGAAGTTTTTCTTCCTCTATTCAAGGATCATGTGTCGTCCATGCTAATGTTTTAATGTTTGATGGAGTTGGCACCTCTCATGGACACAATAGTTGTAAGAATATTTGATTAGCTTTGATGTACCATGCCACAGACAACCATCATTCCTCCTCGTAGGCTCTGACTTTGTCTCTAAATTCTTTATAATTTATGAGTTATTGAGCCAAGTTTGCTACAACATCCTTTTGACCTTGGTAGCTAGCTTTTACCACCTCTAGCTTAGAGTTTGCTACTTCCAATTTCTGCAATGTCTTTTTTTGTTCAGCAAACTCTATTTCATATTTGGCATAGGTGGCAGTTACCTATTTTCTAGCTCAGTTCTCAGGTGTCTTACTGTTAACATGGCCAAGTTGGCATATCGTAGGTTTGCCAACTCCATGTATTCTATGAGATTCTAGATCTGCAAGTCCCGACTCTTTAATTTTGCTTAGTGGATGAAGGCATAAGTGTTAAGTATGGCCTGCCAGTTAGTGTTTTGAGCACTAGAAGAGTTGATGTGAGTCTTAGCTATATGGATCTCTTTTTCGATGATCTTCTTATACATACCCACTTGATCTTGAAAATGTTCCTTCAATTTTTTATGCCTCTTAGCTTCATTTTGCTATGCGCTTATTTCAATGATTATCTTCTAATGGATGGCGCATGCCTCCTACATTGAGAGGATTATGTTCTCTCTAGCTAAGTGACTTATGTCTTGATTAACTCTTATTAGTTATTCTCACATCTGTTGAAGACTTTCCTTGAGAACATTCTTTTGTTTTTCAACTAATGTCAATCGAAGATTTTCAGTAGCAATGATTTTATTTTCTTCTTGTAACACCTTGAGTGCTTTTGCATGTGCATATGTTTGAGCCTGTGCTTTTGAAGCAGCCCAATCAACCTTCTCTGTTTCCATTGCCATCCTTTTATTCTTCTTTAATAATTTATTTAGTTATTCTATCCTAAATAATTCTAGCTGATCGGCTGGAATGAGTTGGGACAAATCCCGCTATTTAGCTTGTAGGGCAACGAACTTCTCTTGGAGTCTCCTCAACTCATCTTCTACGTGTTCGACCCTAACCTCACCCATAACTAGCTTTTCCTTTGTGGAAATGAGGCTTGATTATGCCACTGTGAAATCTTCGAGGATGTCAAACAAGGACATTATTACTTGTCCTGTTTGCAGCAAATGATCTAGAGCATCCTCATGTTTTGTAGGAGTCATCAAGGTAAAAGTTAGAACTTGAGCATCACATGCTCTTGTGAGATCCGTTGGTGGTACAATAAGAATGTTAAATGACTCTTTGATGTGATCTGTAAACACTTCTGCTACTCCAGCTGCATCCTGGTGTTGCATGACCATCATTGTGGCACCTTCACCAATTTCCAATTGTACTTGAAATGATGTAGCATTCCCAAAAATTTGTTGTGACTAATGTGACTCCCCTCCTCCTATTTGTATTGAGACCTTGCCCCTTGCATGATCAATTGAAATGGTGGGTTGTACAACATCATTGATCACCTTGAAAAGATTGTCCTCATCTTGACTTCTCCAACTAACCGTTTCTACGATGGCCCTGAGATGGCTCATCGATGGTCGGTAATCTTGCGATGGTAATGGTCACTGATCTTGCTGGCTCATGGGCTACATGCTGGGCCTTGCTTCTTGTTGTTGACTAAGCCTCGTGTTTGGAAGTTGGCTAGGCCCTGCTTTTTGAGGTGTAGTGGGCCCAATCATCTACTCCTGTTCAGGCTCCAGTGTCTCACCAACATCTTTTCTTAGTGTTGGTGGCTTTAGTAATTTGACATATGAAGCATTTTGAGCCTTTCTAAAGACATCATTAGTATACCCTAGAATTCCAGCATGCCAACATAGCTTCCTGATTAGACATGGAAAGGGCGATGCAAACTTTACTATCTTGCATTCTTCAAACCACCTCAATATTTCTGTTAGATACAAATGGGGCAAATTGGCATCAACCTTGCTTATCAAGATTGCGCTTTCTCTAGCCGCATAGGTTACATCCTGTTTAGCTCCTTCGTTGGGAAGATGCGATAGGTGCCAATCTTAAAATAAATTTTCTCTTCAAGGGTTACTTCTCCATATGTTTTGTCTTCTTTGCTATACGCCATCTTTAGCCATACTTTTCTTACATCAGCATTAGAGTGGGTGGATAGATGAGCAACTTTGGGCCCTATACTCAAAAGATTCAGAACTTCCGCAATGGCCTTTACGGAGAAATCAACTGAAATTCCACCAATGTCGGCAGTGGTACCTTCCTCTTTATTATGCCAAAATTGATAAGTTTCCCCCAAATACCATTTTCCACTTTTCAAGAGAATAGGCCATAGTGGAGATCCCTTAAGTTGATCTTTGATCGGCTTAGGGGCAAATTTTGTAAAAGGTCCAAAATTAAGTTCCACGATCACTGCAACGGATGTGGACTGTTCTTAAATGGCTTGAATGCATTCTAGGGACAACATGAGATGTTGTCCTTGTTCAGATGCCTTGCCTTCTCCACCTTTTCTTGATCGGATTATGCAGTAACAGGGGTTTCTTGATGAATGCTAAATGATTGTACCTCTTGTTTTGCATGTTCTGTGGGAGGTCCTTAGCCTCTGCCTCTCCTTGGACGTTTGGTTGCACCTTGAAAAGGTCCTTCTTGTTGTCCTTGTTTAGGGGCCATCTATAATCACACCGAGATCAATTGTTAGGAAGGTCATTTAACAAAGTTTAATTATCTCATACCTTACTCATTTTCTTTAATAAATGTTGAATTCTTGCCTAGTGTGATTTCAAAGTTAGAAATTTTTTTCAAGGAAATTCCCCTAAAAGTTTTAATGTCAGGCCCAATTTTCTCAAGTGATTCCAATTAATAATTTAAATGATTTGGGTGAAGGAAGAAAATTAGTTTGGCATGAGTTTTTAACATTTTTTAATATTACTTACCCATATGATATCCTTCAGGCGATAGCGAATTTCAAAAAAGTTATGCATGAATTCCATCATACCCCTCCCCCACAATTGAGTTAAACACTCCGAGATTAATTAGGTTCAATCAGAAGGGAAATCGGAGCGTTAACAAGTGAGATATTGACGGTTGAATGGTAGACTCTCAAAGTGCTAAAAAATCGTGGAAGAAAATTGCAACAACTTCCCTTGTAGCAATTGTTGAAAATGACTTCTATGCGCACATGAGGGCCCATATATATAGGCTTTATAGATGTGATAATGCTTACTCAATATCACGTGGGACTTGATACTAGGTACTCGATATCGCATCCTATCCAAAATAGGATACTTAGTAAAATTGATAAATTTTTGAGTTTTCTCAGCCAAAAATGAAGGATTTGAGGGAGATTTGAAAAGTTTAGGGTAATGTCAAGTGGGAATTAAGGCACCAAAAGTGTAATGAAGTGGAATTAGACAATGAGGTTCTTTGAATAGGGTGAGGAAAAAGGACATGTAGTGGTGCAAAGGAACGTTTGGTTGAAATAATGATAAAGGAAAGAATAGATTCAACAATGTAGTACTTGGAGGGTATAAGATGTTGTGGTGGTGTGCAACAAGTACAAATCACAAAAGTTACACAAGTGGATCCTCCCCAAAGCAGGTTCCAACCTATCATGCCCTTGCATAACCACACCTTAAAATGTTCGTAGGCACTAGAAGGATTAAATGCAATCCACACCTGTGTAACAAAACACACACATGTTAAATACCACCATGATGAGGTATGAATTCTATGCCACACAAGACACAAGTTAGAAATACTTGAACTGTGAGATGAGAGGAATTATAGAAGGGATTGTAATGATCGAGACGTGAGGTAACTTACCCTGGGTACAATGAATTTAAAGTGTTGTGCATGATTAAAGTACTATTAGCCGATCGTTCCAAGATTAAGACCAAGTCCATATCTCTGATCAGTGACATCGCATTATTTTATCCCAATGATAGACAACCATAAGAGCATCATAATAGCAAGGTGTACAATCATTTGGCATTTTGTGCAAGGGAGGAATGATTTAAATTTGTCTGCGGCACATTTTTCTTAAGCTTTTCTTTTTAGCTTCTCTTCTTTCTTTTCTTTTTCTTCTTCTAGCCATCTTGGCACTTTATCTTTTCCAAAGGTGATCTAGGGAAACTGCCAACCTTCAGGCATGGATGCATGTCTTTCTAGTGGGACCCCTAGAAAAACATTGAATTCCTTTATTGAGTGCCTTTCTCACAACTCTTACTCCCATTTTCATTAGATTTACAAGGATTGTAGTACAATCAAGCTGCATGATAGCACATACAAATGTCACCAAAGAGAATCTACAAGTCCCCTTGATGTCACACCCTAGCCATTCCCTTGTAGTTTGCCACTCTTCACTCTAGGCATAATGAGTACAAAGTTATTTTAAGTTTTAATGATAACAAGAATATCATCATACCTAGAGTAAAACCGCTTATTAATAAAAAGGGTGGGTGGATGTTGTGGGCTCACTGTCCAAATAATTAGTCCCTTGTGACTTGATAGCATAGAACAACACCTCAACCGATAGGTCACATAACTATTTTTTTCACAGATGAGATCACCCTCAAAAAGATAAAACAATAAATTGAAAAATGAAAAATTGGAAAATAAAAAATTGTAAAACTAAAGAAAAGGAAAAACATTTACTAATTCTACTTGTTAGAATGGGGGATATCCCCCATGAATAAACCTTGGATCATGGCGAGAATTAATAAATGTAAAGTTTGGATCCATGCATGTTGGAAATATTGGGGTTCGGTCATATCCAAACCATCAGGTATCTTTTGGTGTGATGGTAGGAATGTACCCAAATTGGGGTTCACACACTTGATTAAAGTAGGCATAGTGGGGTAGATTATAGGATGTGGTCATGTGATAAGAAGCTAACCCACTATGGCACCCGTGACCATAAGATGGTATGCAAGGATTGATATGTCTTCTCACATGGTTATATTCATTGTGTTGCATGATTACTAGAGTGTCGATTGGTGGCCTAGGGAGGGTAATAGGAGGCGTTGAGTTTGAAGAGGAAGGTACATTACCGTATTGGGCCTATGCTAAGTTGGAGGATGCAATGGTTTAAGAATCATGTTGTCTCTTCCTACGGCCATGCCTAAAGAAAGAACGCTTTCGACGTTGTGGAGGACTCCCACTACTATTAATAGTAGCAGCACAAGTAATGTTTGTTGGTTGGTGCTATAGTGTAAAACCTTTTGGTACTACTAGTGGTGATGTAGAAGGAGGTGAAGGATGAGAATATTGAAAGCAAGGAGAAGTGTAAGGAACATGAGGTGGTGATCCTATGGGAGAGGACATAGGTTGATAGTATTCGAGAGAATGATAACGATGAGGTGAAAAAGATGATGTTGATCCAGTTGGAGAAATAAGGTGTTAAACATAATACCCACTTGGTGTCAAGGCATATGAAGTGTGAGACCAGTTTGGTGATGGTCTCCCCCACGACTAGGGGTTTTGCCATTGCGGCTAAACACAGTACTTTTTTACGAAGTTTAGATGTAGCATTCTTCCCCAATTCTCACGTAGATGTGACAAAATTGGGCATTAGTCTTTGGGGTAATCGTGCAGAAAAACATCGCATTGATACTTCTCATTTGTAGTTGGGCCCCTATCATTATTTCCTTCAGCCCTTCTTTTAGATAGTCAAATGGTGTTCTATCCTGTTTCTCGGTTTGGCATCCTCTATTTGTTTTGGTTGTTAGAGTGATCTTGCATGGTTTTACCTCTGATAATATGTACCCATTTCGTAATCTTATTTATCTTTACCTCGATTTCATCTCTTAATTTTAGTGTTGACAGAGATAGGGACAATTCCACCTCCTTGAGGTAAGTTGATTTTTCCTCTTCATGATTATGGACCTTTGTTACTTTAGGAGTTTGGTCCTGTTGAGATTTTTTAACATTATCCCATTTGGCTATTTCTCCTTACTCTTTTGCTACCCACTTAATAAGCTCTTGGAATTGGTAAGTTTGTAGTTCATATAGTTGCCCTAGGGCATACATCCCTAGGGTCTCCTTTGTTTCATTACAGAGCCTATCCATGATGTGACACATTAGCCTTTTCTCGGAGAACCCATGGCTTGGACATTTGTTTAACAACGAGTAATATCTTTTTAAGGCCATGTCCAAGGGTTATGTTGCTCTTGTTTCCACTCTTGAATTTGTCTCCTTAAGGTTGACACTCTTGCATAGGTTTAATATCATTCGTTGAATAGTTTCACCATTGTAGGCTAGTAATGAATCAAATTTGGTTTTAAAGACTTGTACCATAATTTTGCTTGGCCAATAAGTGTCATAGGAAAGAGCTTAAGTCTTTGCCACCCATTATCAATGTTATTCCATACACAAGCATCATGGAAGGCTTGTAAATGATGTTGCGAATCTAAATCATAGCCTCCCAAGAACTTAGAAAAGTTGTTTAAATTAAGTTTTGGTAGACGGCTTTCCTTCCAATGCCTATAGGATATTTGAACAGCCTCTGTTATATGCATTAGACTCTTAGTGGCCAGTAGGGGTTCATCGTCACTAAATAGGTTGTGAGTTTGTGAGTTGAAATGATGTTGTCTATGTTCATGTTGGCGTTCCTAATTTTGCCTATGGGTTCAATTTTTATTTCTATGTCGACCCCTTGAGGAATAGCCATCATGTCACGACCTGACATTGAGAGAGCAGAGGAAGAGAGAGAACTGGAAGACTTGTTATGACTTTTGTAAGTCTCCCAATCATCCCATGATGTACTCTTGCTAACCATTGAGAAGGTCCCAGGCCTTATGGGCCCCCTCATTCTAGGAGATGTCCCATCCTCACTAGAGGTGTCAGAGTTGGATGATAAGAATCCATGAGTATCGTTGAGGTGTCCATGAACATATGAAACTCTTGCATAAGATTGAGTACTCCAAACTTTTTTTTCATCATAAATTGCATTGGTTCTCCAATGAATTGCCTTGCTAGATGTTGCATTATTATTGTCTTGTGAAAGAGACATTGTCATGAATTGTGTGTGACTCAATTGAATTGAATTTAATTTCTTTTATCTAAAAGATATATCGTTAATACCTTGTTATAGCAATCTTATATGATATAACTGATCTAGATAACTAACATCGTCCCCAACAATGACGCCAATGATGAGCAGTGAGGTGCCCCTATGCTCAACCATACAAATACAAGCGTGTACGCATGATCCGGTCAAACTTTGCGGATGGACTAGTTGTGGTACCTAAATAGTTATACATTGATCGCAATTCACTATCTTCCCACTTGGACTAGTATTTGCTTTGTCACGTATGATTTAGTCCAGAGTGAGGTGTATGATGTGATTTCTAATACTAGGCTACTCCTAAAGGCAATGAGAAATAGCTTTATTAAGCTAATAAGCAATAGGAAATAAAATCTAAGTTAGCCTAAGTGCGATGAGCATTTGTTCTTAATCATTCGTACGCATCTTGGACTTTGTGTACTACTTGTGGGATTACCAAGTGCACATTACTCAAAGCACTACTAGATATGCTACTAGGTTGCCACGTAGTTACACTTAAATGTTCATAATTGGATCCAAAAATTTCATTATGTTTATAGCAAAGATTTTTACTTTTAAAATCCAAAATATAAAATTACAAACACGATGAGATGATGCCCACAAGCAAAAGGCACAAGTTTCATGAAGAAATTTCTTAAATAAGAAAAACAACATTAATTAAATGCACCTTACAATGCATTTTGAGGCATCCTTCAAGTAGTTGTAGTGAAGCCTTTGCATTTTGTTTCCATAGGAGTTAGATTGTTTTCCCAAGTGCATGCCCGCAATGTGATGCTTGTAATTGTACGACACCTTATTCGAGTGTGACGTACTTGGACGTGCACATGACTGAAAATAAAGATCGAGATTACTTCATCATTGCAGCATTCACTTAGTTTTAATTGTTTAATTATTACTGTTAATTGTTATTGTTATTTATTGTTTTCTTAGTTAATATTTCTTTATCATCATTTACTATTCTTGTTGTTAACTGCGAAATGAGTACGACTTAATCATGAGCATTTAAGTGTGACTACTTGGAAACCCAGCAGCGTACCTAGGATCTACGCTTGGTAATCCCAATAGTAGTCGTGCACAAGGTCCAAGATGTGTGTGGACAATTAAGGGACGAATGGTCATCGCACTTAGGCTAGCTTAGAATTCATTTCTTATTACTTATTAGTTTAAACAAAGTTATTTTCCATTGTCTCTAGGAGTAGCATTAGTTTAGGATCACATCATATGCCTCACTCTGGACTAAACCATACGTGACAAAGCAAATACTAGGCCAGGTGGGAAGACAGGGAACTACGATCAATGTGTAACGATCTAGATACCACAACTAGCCTGTCCACGGAATTTGACCGAACCGTGCGTGAATGCTCGTATTCGTATGGTTGAGTGTAGGGGTACCTCACAACTCATCAGTAGGTATTAAATTACTTTATTCTCTATCTTGTTTATTTCAAACACAAAAACCATAAAATATAAAATGACAAACATCATGTGCCTCAATTACACTTAAACCATATCCTTGAGCTTCACAAGTGTAGTTGGGAAGACAACAAACATCCTCAATGTAAATTTTACTTCTTAGAGAACTAGTGCACTGGAAACTATAGAGTCCATGGAATTTGACCGAATCGCACGTGAATGCTTTGTGATTCGTATGGTTGGGTGTAGGGGTACCTTGTCGCTCATCATTGGCACAATTGCTGGGGACTCTTTTTGTTTGAAATGTGCGCTATCTAGGATTAGTGAACATTATTAACATCGTTGGATAAACCCCAAGGTCAACATCATTCTCAAATTATATAATTACAAAAGCACACTGATATTTTATTTGTTTGTAAAAATGTCTTCTTCTCATAGGAATGAAGATGTCAAACCATTGGCCCCACAACAATGCAAGGTAGTTGTTGGTATCAACCTCACCCATGCTAGGCACAAGGCCATGTTTAAACAAGTTTGAACACCAAGAAAATTAAAATTCCTATAAGTCTGCCATCTTACCGATAGGCATTTATTCTTCAACAACCATATACATGTTAAAACCTTCAAAAATGTTATTGCAATTTCCTAGAGTTAAATATGTAGATTTATCACTATTATCAATTATATGAAGAGTATTGTAATTTGAATATGCAATTGTAGAATGTTCTCGAGGATTTGTAGAGTTTTGATAGCATATGTTCATGGTGAGTTGATACCTAAAATCATATTTTCAGCACCTTTGAAACCTTAAAGCTTACGTGAGAATCATCTATATATTCCCACAAATATCATGTTATCATTTGTCAGTTTGTATCAAATTACTTTGTCGTCAATTAAAAAAAAATATAGTTTTTGAATTTGAAAACAACCAAAACACTAGTCGAATTCCAAATGAGTGCATGCAATTATGAAACTAAGCTCATTATTCTTTCCTAATGGATTGCAAATGTTATAATTATCAAAGAGACATTATCATTCATTCTTCGTTGTAGTGAATGAATGATGGCTTAATGGTCCAATGAAGCTCCTAATTGCTATTAATGGTGGATGGCAGAGATGTGTGGCGTGATGGCCATTCATGATGGTGAGCATTATGGTGGAACATGGGTGTTACGGGTGGCACATTGCAGTAACCGATGTGTAGTGGATGTGGCAAAGAGTGGTAGCAGTGGCTACAAATAAACACGCATGCAAAAATGATGGGATTATCATGCTATTCAAACAAGAAATCAGTGTAACCAATAACCATTCATTCACTTAATCAGTTGATCTGCAATTTGTGTACCAAGGGTATACAAGACATCTAATATTTGGACCAGATCCATAACAGCATTTGAAGTAACATTGTACCATTTCATCATGGCCTCCTTGTGATTGCTACGATAGACGATGGTGGTCAATTAAAGAATTTCCAACTATTTCATGCATGGTTTTTGCGAACCCGTATTTAAAACCAAAACCACAATCGAAACATGGGAAGGTGGTGCAAGCATTACTTGGAAAATGTAACATCACAACTAATACAACAATGGTAAATGCAGATGATGGTTATAAAAGGATGAAGGATTTCTAGTTGGTCTTCCTTGAGGAGGGTCTAGGGAGGAGCCAACAACTCAAAATTGGATCCTTGGGGGTCTTCCTGGCAATGGCAAGAGGGTTCTCTCTCTCTTCTTTCTATCTACAGTAATGTAGGTAGCGCAGCCCATGTGCAAGATGTGGGACGTGCAATTTTTTTTTGGGTTGGTAGGTTGTCTCAATGGTGTAGACATGGGGGACAGTCTTTCTCTTTACGGCAGTGCACAAAAGGTGGTAGATAGTGACAGGCTTTGAGCAACTGCAGTTGCTACCCCATGCAGATTGTGACAAGCAGTCTCTCTTTCTATTTTCTCCTTGTCCTTGCTCCCTCTTCCTTTTTACAGTGGTGGTGTTCCAGGCAGCACATGTGGCTGGTAGAATGATGAACGGTCTCTCTCATTCCCTTTCAACTCCCTGGCACACAGGAAATCTTCCTCTCTCACATTGTAGCAACTATGGCAATAGTGCCAAAGAGGCAACAGCTTCCCTTGGTAGTCTCTCACACACACACACACACACACACACACTCTCTCTCTCTCTCTCTCTCTCTCTCTCTCTCTCTCTCTCTCTCTCTCTCTCGTAGTGATCGTGGTCTTCCTGCCCAGTAGTGAACACCATTAGCAGTAATGGACTGGCAGCATCAATAGGACCAAGGAAAATTCATTTTTTAGTTACTCATTATATTCGAGATAATTATTTAATTTAAATTATAAATTTCTTTTTTTAGTTTATTATTTGCAAAATGGCATGTATCCCTCTCCAACTCAGACTATTCCTAGGTTTTTGTACCCATATAGGAGGCACCCTAGCCAATAGTCTCCTCAAACAAGTTTTCTTCATAATGTTGGTGTGTCCAAATTTTATGTATCAACAATAGTATATACTCATCCAAATGAGTATGTGCTTGATTTCACCTTCATCTTGCACCATGATGAACAACTATGATGGCATGATATGGAAGACAACATTGTAATGCCTCTCGATCAATTTTTGCTAATGATGCTGCTTCAAACTCTTGTGAAATTAGGCATCCATGATCTTCAAGAAGAGTACGTTGTGCATGATTACGACTATCAAGATTACGGTCCCATTGAAACAAAACACCAAAGAAATCAGCATTAGGAGAATCTACATGAGTTTACGAAGGGGAAACGGTTCACCAATCCCTTGTTCTTGCTAAACCAAGACAATAGCGAGGGTCCTTTTTCTAGAGACTCTCAACATAAAAATTCTCCACCCGTTGAAACTAGTAATGGGGGTGTGAACCTGAATCTATATTCCACTATCAACAAACCAGATTCAAGAAAAGATAACAGTCAAGGCAAGGGCTCAAAGAAGTATCAAGATGACAAGAAATCTAATGAACATGACCGTGACAACTAAAGGAAAGTTGACAAATAGCATGGTGGTGGTAGTCCTTCTCTCTCTTTTCCCTCTTCATTTGCATCTTCTTCTTCTTCTTATTTTGATTCTAAAAAATGCTGCAAAAGAAATAATCATGATGGAGGTGGGCAACAGAGGACATCATCGACGACACTGAAATAATGCTGCTGATGAGCCTTTACTAGCAACTCGAAGCATGCTTAACATTGCAAAGGTAGTTAAGATCCCAACTAAGCATGTGAAAGATAGTTAGACCAAGCACTTAGACATGAACAATATCCTAAGATTTAAGGGGGGATATAACTCTAATCTAAAAAACCATCTATAAGCATTTCACAATGCCTATGCCTTACAAAACATAGAGGATGATTGGTAGAAATTGAAGCTATTCCCCAGGACATTCATCAAAGAGGCTGAAAGTTGGTACCAGTCCTTAGAGCTGAAATCTATCCATCAATAGAGTACAATGCTCAAGATATTCAATAATAAATACAAAACATACTCCAGAGTGTCCAATCTGAGAAGGCCAATCCAAGGTTGGAAATAGGGAACATATGAATCCTTGGATGCTACCATGGGTAGCTATTATTCTCTCATACATCAATGCCCTAGCCATGATTGTTCTCAGAGGGAACAACTCCACCATATCATAGATGGGCTTAGAGTAGAAACCAAATGAACTCTTGGGATTTATGCCCAAGGGAGACTATTCGAACTAAGAGCTCATTAGATACAAGGTTGATAGAGCAGATAGCAAAAGAAGAAGATGATTTACAAAAAATGGAAAGTGTGGAAGAATATAATAGGAACCCTTCTATCAAGAAAAGGTAGATCTAATTCTATGATGAGGAGGAGTCACCACTCGATGAAGTGGTAAACAAAAAAACATTTTCCATCCAAAAACCTATTTCTGACATTTCAGAAAAGGTTGATAAATTATGGGACTCTTTGGATGAAAAATTCAAAACTACTATGAAGATTGCTGAAGAATCCAAAGAGCAAAATAGTGATCACAACCACAAAAGGCAAAAAGAAGCTGAACATGCCTACCAAAGAGGTAAGGATAAAGCTGCTGCAGTAGAAGAAGTTGTGGAGATAAACTCTGATGATGATGTTGAGTGTGAAATTTGTCAATATGAACATCTGAAGGGATGTTGCCATGTGGTGTCACACTTACTAGAGTTTGGGATGTATGCATTGAATCCTTGACTAGTAAGGAGGCAAGCACCTAGATGATTGCCTTATTCTCAAGGCAATCCAAGGCAATTCCACCAACAACATCAAACCTACTATCCATGTGGATCTCCACCATAACCATATGAGTAATACTAGTAGTGGAACTAACCACAATCATGAGGAATGCCACCGCCAAGATAGTAGTACCCTTACAAGCAACCATATCCATAAGGATACTATGTTCAGCAACCCATTTCTACACAAAGTTTGGCCAACCACACCTCATTCTAGCATCACTATTACCCTCCAAAGTACCATTGAACTCATACACCATCTACTCAAGGGGAGCATCCATATCCATACCACCCTCCACATCCGTATGCACACATCCCTCTGCCCTTAACTTAGAAAAACCTTTCCATGAAATGATCTAACCCAGGAAGTCCTCTTATTTACTTGTAGATCACAGGACATGAGCCATGCAAGGCTCTTCTTGATTCTAGTTCAATGTCAATCTCATCTTCTGTGACATGTACAAGGCCTGGAACCTACCCCCTATGAAGAAGAGCAATATCCATTTGGAATTGGCAAACCAATCAATCACTATTCCTTTAGGATTTGTGGAGGACATCATGACCATAGTTTGTGGTTGGTCTTATCCTATTGATTTTCTTATGATCAAGGTAAAAACCTGTAAAGGTGACTTCCCCATCATTATGAGATGTGCATGGTTAAGCACTATTGATGTATGAATGGGCATTAGGGAAATGAATTTGGATGGCTTGAGAAGAAGTGAGTTCCATGCATTGTGTACAATGATAATGGGTGCAATTGCATGTAGAAAATATGGCTCATTAATAGTACATTCATCAAAGCATGTAATTAGTATGCACATGAAATAGATATCCCAAGGCGCTCGTATGCAACAGTCACAAAACAAGAGGAAACCCAATGGTTGATAGTTGACTTTGATAGCAACACATTATGCATGGAACCCACTGAGAGCTTGACATTGCCTATGTTGAAGCTATGGATGAACTTGAGTAAGTTCATCACCAACTCTCTGATGATGAACATGATGATACCTTTTGGAGAGAGTTGGAAATCCTTGATAGTTTCAAGTAAGAGCCCCTAGAGTTAAAAACTCTACTAGCCAGCATGGAGTATGCATTTTTAAACAATGGAAAGCTAGTCATAATCAATGCAAATCTTGCTCTAGAACAAAAAGACAAGCTATTGTAGGTGGTCAACAAATGGCCAATAGCTTGTGCTTGGTCATATCCTGAGTTGACTAGAATCGACCCAAGGATATTTTAGCATCACATTTACATTGATCCAACCATGAAGCCAAGAAGGTAGCCACAAAAGTGGCTAAACCCCAAGTTGAAGTAAATCATCAAAGAGGAAATAGAAAAACTTCTCAAGGCGGAGTTCATCTATCCCATTGCGGATAACGTGTGGGTTAATCCACTTGTAATTATGTCAAAGAAAGGTGGCAAGTGGAGGGTCTATATTGAATTTAGGCTATTGAATATGACAACATTTAAAGATTATTTTCCATTGCCATTTGTGGACCAAGTGTTGAACACTATATCTAGGCATTATTATTATAACTTCTTGGATGGTTATAATGGCTATAACCAAATCCATATTGCACCAGAAGATCAAGCCAAAACAATGTTCACAAGTCCCTAGGGAACTTTTGTATATTGTAAGATGTCATTTGGTCTATGTAATGCCCTTGTAACATTCCAACGTCTAATCTTAAGTATTTTTCAATAGTAAATTGCTAATGGGATAGAAATCTTTATGGATGACTTCTCTACCTATCGGGCTACATTTGAGTAAGCCTTGGATCACTGAGCAAGTACTGAAAAGATGTGTTGAAATAGACCTTAGGGTTAATTAAAAGAAAATCCATTTAATGATTGAGGAAGGCATAGTACTGGGGCACAGAATTACTCAAGTAGGGATTGAGGTAGACCCAGAAAAGATAAGGGTCATCCAAGGAATCACACGCCAACCAAAGATAGTTAAAGATATTCGATCATTCCTTGGACACACTAGCTACTACCGGTGGTTTATAGAGAATTTCTCTAAGATTGCAAAGTCATTGGTTGAGCTTACAAAGAAAGATGCTCCATTCATCTAAGCCAAGGAGTGTGAACATGCATTCCAACAGATAAAGGAAAAACTCATAGAAACTCCAATTCTACAGGCCCCAAACTGGTTCAAACCACTTCATATAATGACTGATGCATCTAATTATCCCTTGGGATCCATGCTTACATAGTTGGATGATAAGAAACATCCATATTACATCCAATGAGTGAGCTAAAGCATTGTGGGTGCACAGTTGAATTACACCACAACTAAGAAAGAACTAATGGTTGTGGTGTATACTCTTGAAAATTTTAGGTACTATGTGCTTGGCTATAAGGTGTTTATGCACACAAATCATAATTCCATTTATTTCCTACTGAACAAGCCAATAATGAGTCCTTGTATCATATAGTGGCTAGTGATCCTACAAGAGTTCAATCTCATAATGGTAGATCGAAAAGGAACTAAGAATGTTGTCACTGACCATCTCTCTTGGTTAAGATGAGATAATAAAGAGGAGGAGAGCCTACCCTTTGATGATTTTTTACCCAAACTCCTCTTTACAAGAGCAATAAATAACCAAGTACATGCAGAAACAAAATGGTATGATGATATCCTCACTTACCTTCTCACTCAGGAGATGCCACAAGATCTAGACTTTAGGAAGAAACAATAGTTTCTTCATTGGGCTAAGTACTTCATGGAAATCAACAGACATCTTTATAAGGTATGTACCAATGGCTGGATTTGTTGGTGTGTCCTTGATACTAACCAATTATGCATTCTCTAGGATGCTCATCAAGCCCCCTGTGGAGGCCACTATGCTAGGAGATGCATGGCCATAAAAATCTTGATGGCATGATACTATTGGCCAACAATCTTTAGGGATGTCCACCAATTTATCTAATCCTATGAACACTGTCAATGACATGATGGGATGACCACTTGAATGGAGGGTTCTCAACTGTGGATTCAACCACTAGAGCCCTTTAACATATGGGGCACTAACTTCATGCATCCTATCACCCCCATGTCTAATGAAAAGGCATACATTATCATAGTAGTCTACTATTGCACTAAATGGGTAGAAGCAGCAATTGTCACCAATTGTACATCATCCACCACTACAAGATTTGTACAAAAAAATGTTGTAAACAATTTTGGGATGCCACATGCACTAATTTCTGATAATGGAACTCATTTTACAAGTGCCACTTTTCGAAAACTCATGCAACACTTGGGGGTTGAACATAAATTAACAACACCACATCACCCCAAGCCAATGATCAAGTAGATGTAACTAACAAGGAGATCATAAAGATCCTGACAAGGACCATAAGCAAATATAGGAGAGACTAGAGCACAAAATTCAACGATACCCTTTGGGCCTACTGCTCAATATGGAAACTCCCTATTGGCTACTCTCTTTATGAGTTAGTGTCCGAAAAACTTCCAACTCTCCTAATTCAATCTAAGCTCTATACACTCTCAAAAGATTATGATCTAGATCTTGACTTAATTCTAGCACAAAAAGAAAAACTGATCAACCTTAATGTGCTAGATGAAATCCGATTAGTGGCCCTATCTTTGAATGAGGTGCACAAGGCATTCAATAAGCAATATTATGACCTAGGAATACGGAAAGTAAAATTTCAACCTAAAGATAAGGTTCTTTACTAGAACCCCACACATGTAACCCCCCAAAAAAAAGTTCCAAACATTATGGAAGGGACCTTATATAATTGATGAAATCTTTCCCTTGATGGCCATGTTAATCTACAAACCTGAGAGCCCACATAGAAAGCAATTGATCAACATCCAACAAGTGAAACCTTTCCTAGAGCCAAGACAAGCCAGTGCAACTAGTACCTCATTAGATGGATAACCACACTCTATATTCCACATCTCCTTCTTTCAACTTAGTTGTGGGAGAGATGGCCATATGTGCTAATCACACACATGGCTCCTCATTTTTTCACTTTTTGTTTTACACATTTTTGTTTTACACTTTGTTGATTTTTACCTCTTTTTGGTTTTATTTGTTCTATTAATTTTCTCAATTTTTTATTTTACAACATTGTTAGTATGTTTTATCTTTCTTGAATATTTTATACTTTCTTATATATTTTACATTTTACTTTATTTTTTATGTGTGATTTTTCACTATTTTTTCTAATAAAAGCGCTTTATTACCGCAAGACACAGTGCCAATATTGTTGTTTACTAATGGTGGTTTATGCTTAATCTTGTGATTATTGATGTCTAGTTTCTATTTTTGAATTTTGATGTCTGATGACTATGACATGGTTTATTTTTATGGAACAGGCAGTGAGTCCACATCATTCACCCATCCACAACCTTTATGGTTTTCCCTATTCTGGAAGTTTGAGGTCCCTTTCATTAAATAAACTTTTAATAAATTTGTAACCTTTGGTAGTTTTCGAAATTGGGAAAGATTCAAAGGTTTACACAAGGTGTGACTTCAAAGGGACTCAATACTCTTTATACTCTTCTACTTACTTGGGTGCTTAAGTGTTTTCATAGACTTCTTACTGTTCAATATCATCCAATAACAAGAAGTCGAATAAAGTCTTTGCATTGTGTGGTTCCCATCCAAAAAGATAGAAAAAAATATAAAAAATACAAAAAAAGAAAAAAAAAACATGATGGGAATTCAAAGTACACCCCTTAGATAAATAAACAGGCTACAATCACTAGTTATGTAACTAGAAAGACATGTTACCCATGCCTGAAGGTCCTCTCTAACTAAGGCCCTCTCTCACTTCTTGCTTTCTTTTCTTCTATTTATGAAATGATGGTTGTTTTGTGGGAGCACTCTTATGTTTTGAGGGGGTGGATTAGTCTTGGAGTGGGGGCAAGAAGTCACTGAAAAAGGTTGGCTTTGGTCTGAACTAAGGATGGATCTTCCTAGGTCATTTTAAATACAAACTTCATAAGGGACTTCTTATGATCATAATTTGGGATTCCATTCCACCTTCTTAGTCATCCATCTATGCTGCCATAACTTACCTCACTACTGGTTTCCATGTTATGCTCGATGTCTTAATTTGATGTGTTGGAATTCTTAAATAGATTCTTTCTGCTTGGTCCATAACTTTTCATGACCATTAATTGACGGTGGGATCCATGAACTTCTTAGTTAAGGTTATGCAAGGGCAAAAAGGACGTGTGCTTGCTATGGGGAGGACCCACTTGCATATCTCTTGGTTTGGATAGCTAACTCCCTTACCTTAGACATTGCTATAATCCTATTTTTTATGTGCTCCATTATACATCTAGCTCTATGCTCCTTCAAACCTTCATAGAACTTCATTCTCCAAAAATTTTCTCATTTTTTTGAATTTTTTGAGCTTCAGCACCCTCTTCTACTATTTTCATCATGTTCATGGCTTTTTGGGCTTCCATTTAACTCTAATTTCACTCAAAAATTCCTTGTATTTTAAAAGTTTAACCAAAGTCAACAATGGTTAATAGCCACGTTGACTAGGCCTAGTCAACGCAACCAACCCCATCGATGCAATGCAAAAATTCTATAAATACCATCAAACACTTTGCAATTTTTGTCATTTGCTTCATAATAAGAGGGGAGTTGTTGCCATTTTTCAAAGCCCAAAACCTTCCAGAGCCCATAACCTTCTAACCGTTTGTTCAAATCACTCTGTTCTTCGATCCTAAGGGCCACAAACCTTAAGGTTTCTGATGAACTTTTTTGAAAGTTTTTCTAACTTCCCCAAATGGTTAATGAATACAACAATATGAAATCATCAATTTTCGAGAGTTAACCCTTTCAACACCCTTTAGTATGACTTATTAAAGTTAAAACACAAATAAAATAATGATTAAAAGTAATCAAGTAAATCATAGCCACAACTTAGCCAAGTGTAATTGTCCCAAGGAGATAAGGTATCCCAACTATTTTATGTTACACAATAATTGCTAACCTGTAGTCATGTTGTGATTACAGATGTTGCCAAGACTAAAATGATCATAGGAGAGAGGATGCTCTCAACCATGGAAGAAGTGACCTAGAACTAGAAGGGACCAATAACAAGCTCAAGAGTAGGTAGAAGAAACCCATGAAATGGGACCTCTTTGGGAGGAGCCCGAAGTGGAATCTATTAGATAGAATCTCGAAGAAGAGACTGCAATAGAACAATTGCAATGAGGAGAGGCACCAAGGCCCATACCAAGACTTGAAGTCACATTGATGAATCATAATTTTCCTGGCCTCGATATTGGGTACGTGATATCAAGTACAAGATATCAGGTACCCAATATCTCAGCTTGGATACGATATCGTATACACGATATCATGATTCCTATGTTGGCCTATAAATATAGCACTTAGGTGCATTATCAGTTTTAAGGTAGAGTCTTAAGTCTTAAGGGTAGAATCTTTTTATCAGTTTTTAGTTCCTTTCCAAGTGCATGCTTGCAGTGTGATGCTTGTAATCATATGGAACCTTTGTTCGAGTGTGACGTACTTGGACACGCACATGATTGGCAATAAAGATCAAGATTACCCCATCATTGCAGCATTCACTTAGCTTTTAATTTTTTTAATTATTTATTATTTATTTTTATTTTCTTAGTGATGAGTTATCATTTTGTTGGCCAACATATCGCAGCCGTGATATCATGTACACGATATCGCTTACGCGATATTGTAGCCTATCTCCTCATCTATAAATAAGAGGTAGACAGATCTGGTAGGAAATTTTTTAGTTTTAGAATTTCTGTTTAAGTGTTTAGTTTTAAGTAGTTCTTCTTTCAACCCTTCTCTCCCAGTGCATGCCCACAGTGTGGTGATTGTAATTGTATGACATCCTTATTCAAGTGTGACATACTTGGACACACACATGACTGGCAATAAACATCGAGATTACTTCATCATTGTAGCATCCACTTAGCTTAATTAATTATTTAGTTATTTATTTAATTATTATTTACTTCTTTCTTAGTTAATATCTCTTCACCCTAAACTCTTTTTAAATGTGGAATGAGTACAACTTGATCATAAGCATTTAAGTGTGACTACTTGGTAACCCAGTAGCATACCTAGGATCTGCGCTTGGTAATCCCAATAGTAGTCATGCACGAGGTTCAACATGTATGCAAATGATTGAGGAATAGATGCTCATCGCACTTAGTCTAGTTTAGATTCTCTCCCCCTTTTCCTCTTAGCTTAATTAAAGATATTTTCCATTTTCTCCAAGAGTAGCATTAGTATAGGAACACATCATACACCTCACTTTGGACTAAACCATACATGATAAAGCTAATACTAGTCCAGGTGGGAAGACAGTGAACTATGATCTAAGAGTAATTATCTAGAGATCACAACTAGTCCATCTACGAAGTTCAACCGGATCGTGCTTGAAACGCTCGTATTCGTATGGTTGAGTATAGGGGTACCTCGCCACTCATCATTGGCACCGTTGCCAGGGACAGTGCTAGTTTTCTAGATTAGTTATATCATACAAGGTCACTGTATAGGAATTAATGATATATCTTTTAGGAAGAATAATTACAAAAGTCTAATACAAATTCACACACAATTTCACAATCATGCCTCTCCTACAAGACTATGATAATGCCACATCTAGTGAGGCAGTTCATTGGAGAACCAATGAATTATAT